>JAZKLR010000050.1:4200000-4595398 GCA_037103525.1 Ganaspis brasiliensis | reverse complement strand
CTTAAGTTTTATGGGGCGGTTCACAAAAATTCGATACCTAAAAAAAGAAAAAGGTTAAAACTGATAAGAAGAAGGAAAAAACCACTAAAAAGGGCGCCATACTAATTCTCGCACAGGGGGGCCCCTCAACATTTTGACAGTAACTTAAATTTCAATAAAAATACTTCTAACTTTATCTGACTCAAAAACATTAGATTATCTTCTTAGAACATACAAATTCTTTTCTGATCAAAACACTTGATTATTTGTAATACAATTTATATTATAAATACTATTGAATGCTTTTTAATATATACCTAATATTTTATATAAATATTTAATACTATTTATATTATATACAAAGGAGCCTATTGATTAAAACCTTGAAATTGTATTTAGATTCATTCGATTAATACTAAAATAATTTTTATATATTAACAATTTGTAGTTATACCCTTGTTGGGTCCGCTTGGACTGCAGATGTTTTTTTGATAAATAAATAAATTAATAAATAAATAAATTACGTTCTTACCTTAAACCTGACTGAAAAAGTCTGAAAATTTGTTTTTTAAATTTTAAAAAAATAATTAAATTATTTATATGTTAGAACAAAATATACAAATTTTTAGAATTAAAAGCAAATTGAAGAAAATGAGCTGTTCGCTCGAAAAACCACTTAAGTCTATTTACGTCATTTTTAAAAGACGCTTACTATCGTATGAATCATCATTTAAACTATGATTTTTTATCAAAATTTGACATTAACGAACCCTTTAAATGTAAGTAATAATTCATAGAATGATTTATAAATTAAAAATGTATATTATATTTAACCTTCTGCAAAATGTATAAAAAAAATACTTAAGTGGTTTTTCGAGCGAACGGCTCAAATAATTTCAATATAAAAAAATAATTGCAAATTTTCCATAATAAATTGAGAAATAATTAAAACATTTAAAAATTAGGGAGAATAATTTAAAAATCATTAAAACATTTCAAAATACAAAAAACTAATTCAAATTTGACAAAAATACTTGAAAGTCTTATAAACTATTTGAAAAAATGTAAATAATTAAAAATTGGTGAAAATAATTGAAAAGTAAAGATAATAATTGAAATTAAAAAATTATAGAATAACTATGAAATAAGAGAGAATAATTGCAAAACAATAAAAATAATTTAAAAAATAATTGAAATTTAAAAAAATGCTAATTTTGAAAATTAATTGAAAAATAATTGAAATAATTAAAAATTGGGAAAACTAATAAAAAAGGGTTAAAAATAATAATTGAAAATTAAAAAACATTATTGAATATTTTATTTAATTATTTATTTTCGGTTTATAGCCGAAAATCAGAAATATTTAGAAGGAATAGGTACTCGAAAATCTTCGAAATTAATTGAAAAATCCAAAGAATACATATTAAATGAAATAAAATAATTGAAATTTCAGATAAATAATTGAAAATAATAAGATAATAAGATATAATTATAATAAGATAAATAATTTTGTGAATTATGAAAAAGAATAGAAATAGTTAAAAATTGAAAGAAGTGATTAAAATTTTTAAAAAATGTCAATTTTGAAAATTAATGCCAATAAAACACCTCTCTAATTTAATTGAAAAGTAATTAAAATAATATAAAAATGCGAAAAGTAATTTAAAAATGATAAAAATAATTTAAGATTTAAAAAAAATTGAATTTTGATAAAAAAAATTGAAAATCTCAGAAATTAATTGAATAACAAAAAATAAATACATTTATCCAGATATAATACTGTTTTATTCAATTGATTTTATCAGTTTATTTTACAAATTATATTGGAAATCTGGAGTATTTTTTGTCTTTTTGGTTCAAATACATTAAATATAAAAGAAGGTAAATAAAATTTCAGATAAATAATTAAAACTTTTTGAAATTATGAAAAAGAAAAAAAAATCATAATTTCGAGAAAATAATTGAAAATTAAAAAAAATAATTAATAAGTAAATAAAAAAATAATTAAAGTTGAAAAAAATAATTAAAAATGTTACAGAATACATTTCAAATAAAAAAAAATAAATAATAGAAAATTTCGAAAACTAATTAAAATATAATTTAAATAATTAAAAAGTGGAGAAAATAATGATAAAAATAATAAGAATAAATGAAAATATAAAAATATATTTCAAAATTACGATAAATAAATTGACTATTTAGAAAATTAAATGAGAAATAATGAAAATATTTTAAAATTTGAAAAATTACTTGCAAAATGTTAAAAATAATTAAAAATTGAAGAAAACAATTAGAAGATAAGATTATTAATTAAAAATGAAAAAATAAATGAAATTTTAAAAAAATAATTAAAAATTTATAAATTATAATTGAAAATTAATTAAAATAATTAAAAATCGGGGAAGGTAATTGAAAATTGGTAAATAATATTAAAAATTGTTAACAAATAATTGGTAAAATTTTTAAATAAAGGAGATTGCTTGGAAAAAAAGAAAAACAATTGAAAATTGGTGAAAGTTATTGAAATTTAGGGAAATAATTGAAAAAATTACAGAATATATTTGAATATTTGAAATAAAAGAAAAAGATTAAAAATTGAAGAATATCATTCATAAATCAAATAATTGAAAAATACAATTAACAATTTAAGAAAAAAATTAAAAATTTAATAAAAATGGAAGCAATAGAAGAGTGTTTTTAATATTAAAAAATATTTGTAAAATGTTTATATTCTCTAAACCTGAATCAGTTAAAAAGGGGTCACTAACTCAAATCATTAGAGATTTTTACTTATTTTTAGTACAATTTTACTATTTGATTAGTAGATTTACAATTTTGACTATTGTCTTATTGAAAAATGACTAAAAATTAGTACAAAATTTTTAGTAATTTGAATCAGTAACCGATTTTTCAATAAATCAGATTAGGAGAGTAATTGAAAATATTGAAACAGATAATTAATCTAAATTTCATTTTTTTATTCATCTATATAAATGAACGTAGAATGTTTTAGTTTACTTTATAAGTTAAAGTTTTAAGGAGTTGCTTTTCAAACCTGGAAAGACATTTTTCTTTGCTATATAGTTAATTCATAAGGTTTTGTTTTTAAACCTAAAAAGGTTTAAAGAATCAATAAATATCCTTTTCTGTTCCTTCTATTGGCATTCTGTACTTTCATTAGTCTATTTTCGTAAAATAAAATAATTTAAAAAAAAACATCAAAACCCACTAAAATGGCCTTTCTTTATTTTTTAAAATTCTTTAGTTTTATTTATTCACCTATAAATAAAGGTTAGCTTCCTTAGTCATTTTTTTAGGGTTAAGTTTTAAGAAATTTTTTTTTAAACCTAAAAATTCTTTCATGTTTCTTCTGTCACATTATTGAATTTATTTATTCTTCTCGTAAGCGTAAATTAATTTATTTCTGCGGTTACAATTCTAAGGTTTTATGTTTTAAACCTGAAAAGATAAAAAAGAAGGTAAGCTTGTTAAATTACTTTTTTATAGGTTAGACTTCTAAAGAGTTGTTTTTTAAACTTACAAAGACACTTTCTAATACTATACGAAAAATTTTGTGTTAAAATGATACGGGTAATTCATTGATGCTCAACAAGCATTTCAGAATGTGCTTTTCTATAAACCACAAATTGAAGACTCAAAATAACCTAAAATTGAATATACTTTTTCTTTATAACCACAATCGAGTCATTGAATTATCATTAGATACGCACATGGGTCGGAGATCAAGGTGCGACCTCATCGTCCGGAACTAATTGCGACACCCAATTAGAAAGCATTGGCCGAAACGAGTAGAAGTATTAATTATATCGACGGCTGTTTCCTGCTTCAATGAACACTCATTATATCAATCACTCATTAGAACGAAATAAATTCTCTTTAATTTGTATTCTGTCACTATTTTCTGTTTCGAAAATGCAGAACTCAAAAAATCACTTGTACCCGTTGACAAGGATTTCCCATGCTAGTTAAGGCGCCAACTTCATATCGGTAATTAATATAACTAAATCATGGATTTAATTTCTCTTTTACACTAATCTTAAACATTTGTAGCATATTTTATAACCTTTATAGCAAAGAAAAGTACTGTTTAATTTTAGTGTTTGACAAAATTGTGAATTTATACATAACCTCCAAATACATGGAAGAATTTTCTGCGCAAATTCTTTATCCTCCGGATGTTCGAGTGTCCGAGATAGCAAATCGATTAATTCGATATTAATCTAGAGTCTGCGCAGAACGTTCTTTAATGTATTTGGAGGTTATGTATAAAGTGTAATTTTGAATCCTTGTTATTTTAAGTAGGCATTTCTAAACATTGTCTAACTAGTTCTCAATAGTAGAATTAATCTTGTACCCATTGATATTTAAACAAAGAATCATTATCAATTCAACTAAAATCGTTCTGTGACTATAATCCTGTAGTTGTTTTCTACATCATCTTTTTCTAACCCAACTATAAAATATATGAATACGAATGTAGTTCTATCTCAAAAGCATTGCAAATTAATTTTCTCACAACCATCTGATTCAATTCAACTCTATTTGTAATTATATTACCGAATAATCAGTCTTCTAAAGAATATATTTTATTTATCAGAAGAAAAATTGAACTAACATGAAATAAACAGAAAGCAACGTTTTTCTAAATGACATGAAATTAAAATAGAGCACTCGATGGTGAGATTGAAGATAAGCAAAATTACCCCGACATAAGACTTGATTAACATAAAATGAATATTAATCACCCTTTGATGATTAATACAGTATCGCTTTTAATTCCCAGTGAAACATGGCACGTCTGAGTGAGTCCACTCACGTCAGACATTGTTCCCAAAAATAAAAAGAGGGTGAAACTAGACAAGATAGAAATCGCTTCTGTATCTAACAAATTATTAGTGAGTCCAGTTAATTATTTAACCAAGGCTAATGGAAATATTTCAAATAGAAGATAAAATCTCGTAACGGATATTATGATGAAGTCGCGAAGCAAGTTATTGCCCCCGGTTATCGCTTCCAAGAGTGTAATGCACGTAAATGTATAATGCACACGTGGTTATACTTTATCTAAGAAACTCATACGAGCGCGAAACATATGTAGGTGCATCCGTACAACGTGCTCACTCACCCCTGACGTAGCACGTAAGTTTTAAACGTGTTTCTCAGACGTCGTATTGCGTCTACTACGACAGTAGTTGTATAGATGCGTTATAGGGTTGTGGCGTTTACGAAAGGAAACGGCAGAGACGCAGATGTCGGAGAAATTCCGTTCGAAAAGTCACTGGAGCGACACCACGTGCATAAGTGGACAAGGCAACCCACTTGAAACCTCTTCCTTTATTGCCATTGGTACTTTCCTACACACGAATTCGTAACGAGTTTTCGCGATACATTGACCTCGAGAACTTATACATAACTAATGAGGTTGACAAACACACTGAAGATGTGTATTGTTAGTGGCATTTAAAAACTGTGTGCTTTATAACATAACCTCAAATTGGCAACTGATTTGATTATATTTCTGTTTGTAAGATCTCGTACTATTTCTGAAATATTTAAGGAATATCCAAGGTTGTTAGACAATAACGTTGGAGGTATGGTAATCAATATTATTTAAAGCACAATTTTTACATAAATATGGCTACTATTAGTAAATTTTTAAGAGATACATTCATCTTGTAAAGCACAAGATATTGTGTGGATATCCAAATAACGTCCAGTTTAGATTCGTGAATATCTGGGATATTCTACCAAAAATCTTAAGTGAGGGTAGAGTTGCGAAGAAGTAATATTAGGGGAAAGTCGGTCAAAATGTCTATAGTAAAGTTTGGAGCAAAAAAAAGGATTTAATTACAGTTTTGAAAAATATAAACCATCAAATATTTAGAAAACAACCTTTAAGAATTTCTTAACATAAACGTAATTGTGAGGTGGGTGATTTGAATCTCGATTTAAATACAGGCTTGTCCAAGCATAGTTGGGAATAAGATCATTTATTTGATTTTAAATTTGAGAATATAAAGATTTTGGCTAGAGAAAACAGCATGTTTAAAAGAAGAGTTTTGAAATCTATTTTTATTAAGAAATTTAGAGATAAAATAGTTAATTTACAATTAGAAATAAAAGGCGTTAGTGAAATATATAATACAGTAGAACCTCGATAAGTCGAACCTCGATAAGTCGAAAACCTCTATAACTCGAAGAAAATGTCCATTCCCTTCCCTAGAAGCTCAAAAACCTCTGTAACTCGAATTCTGGAACCTCTATAACTCGAAGTAATTTTCATTTCCCTAGAACAACTTTTCAATGTATTTGAACCTCTATAACTCGAATTTTGATTTCGCAACCTCTGTAACTCGAACTTCATACATTATAACATACTTTTAGATATCTATAAGTCGAAGTTATTGTTTTCCCCACCTCTGTATTTAGAAGCTAACAAAACTTTAACATATGCGGAAAAATTTAAAGTGATTCAAGCTGTGAAAAATGGTGAAAAGAAAAAAGATATTGCTTTACAGTACGGAATACCTAGAAGCACATTGTCCACTATAATTAAAAATGAGGCCTTAATTTTGTAAAAAAAAGAATGTGGACATAACGAAGCTTTGAAGCTTTGAAGCAAAAAAAAATAACAGATTTCTTTTAATGTTTCAAGAAATCATATGTATAAAAAAGATTTTTTTCTGAATATACATAATATGTATGTATTACCTGGAAATTTATTTCATATTGATTCTTTGTCTTATTTAATTACAGATTAACATGTATAAAACGAAAACCTCTATATCTCGAATTATATTTTCAGAAACCACTATAACTCGAAACCCTCGATAAGTCGAAACTTCGATAACACGAATTTTTTCGCGTTTCCCTTGGAGTTCGACTTATCGAGGTTCTACTGTAGTATTTTGAAATAGTATCTGGTTATGTTATGTAATAACTTTTAGTTAAAACTTATAAATCATAAAGGTTGTTTAATTTTTAATTTTTAATTAATTAATTTATGAATTCATATCTGTCTATTCTTAATGGGATTGTGTCTTTGTGAGTACACCTTGTTTCCTTGCATCACAGACATTGTGTTTAAGCCTTTAAAGAACGAGCCTTTTCGTCTGCTGTTAATATGGAAATTATGACCATACCTCTTAACTTGTCCTGAAGTGTTGTTTTTTGACAGTTTTAGATTGAAATCAATTGTATTAATTTTCAATAAAACTAAAATAATTGACTTTGTATTTAAAAAAATGACGCTGAAAAAGAGGTTAAAGTTTTAAATTTATATAGTTTGTCCTGTTATTATTAATTTATTTAATTTTTATAATTTTATAATTTACTCAATGTACCTTTGTAGAGTGAAACTTTGAAAAAGGCACTCAACTAGTGTCAAAACGTCAGTTCATATTTTGTAAAAAGAATGTAATTAAGTGATCGTATGACCAAATAAAACTTACTACTTCAAATGAATGACAATCAAATAAATTAACATAAAATTTCAAGTTGGTTCTTCCCAAATTTGGAAATTTTATTTCACTATTTAAGAATAGAATAAGGTAGTCATGTTATGTAATTATTCAAGAAAACATAGAAAAAATAATTATTTAAATATTGATGTCAAAATTCGCTATTTTGACTCACGACAGGGTAAGTTGCCAGTGCACAAAAATGTGGAAAAATATGCATAAAAGTAAAAAAAAATGATTTTTGTTTTTTATAATCAATCATCTTGTTAATATTTAAAAAATAACTAGCTTTGAATACGAAAATATAATCTTTTTGTCATGAAACTAAAGTTTCAATCCAAAGCAGTCCGACAAAAAATGGAAATAAAATCTACAACAAATAAATAAAGCTTCTACAATTATAAAATAACTTACAAAAGAATTAAACAATGTAATAAATTACAAAAAACCTGCTTGCTTCATAATAGGGTAAGTTTTAAAAAGAAAACATAAAATTTGAAATTCATGTGACAGGTTAATCCTCCATGATTCTTTATAATCACGTGACTCACGTAACTCTCGCAATCGTATGTATTCTTTCTGCGCATGCGCACTTCTTTTGATTCATCCCGCGCTTATTTAAAATCATGTTTTAAAAATATATTAAAAATGATTCTTCAATGCACAATTATTATTAATATAAATGCAATAATTAAAATAATTAATTTGTTAAAACACTGATTTTTTATACAGAAGCAGTACCAACTTGATATTTAGTTTCTACAACAAAATATACGTAAGCCGAGAGATTTTCCGTGTCGTACGTATCTTCAAGTTTTACAGAATATAGGCAATTTAACCAAGGCAATTTACCCAAAAATACACGATGTAATTAAATTAATTATTTTAATTTTAGAACTTATTTTTATAAATTAAATCTAAATGTTTAGAAAGCTAAATGATTAACGATTAATTTAAAAAAAAAATTATGTACGTTTGTGAGATAGAACTGCATATTTTCTAAAATTTAAAAATGAAAAAATTATTGTTAAAAAGCATCATTTTCACAATTCTTTAATAAATTCTTTAATAATAAACTGATAAATATGAAACTTTATAGAAATCATTTTTACCTTAATATACTTCATTCATAAAAACAATTATGTTTAATATTTATTTTTGGTTAAGTTATTAACGATTGCCAATTTACCTAATTAGGCATTTTACCCGACTCTCCCCTACCTGGAGAACGGTAATGAGAATGAGAATATAACCGGAAATATAACCGACCAAAATTCTAATCAAGAATTTATGAGAATTTAGGATTTTTATTTACTTATCAAATTAAGTCAAAGTTTCTCAATCAATGTACGAAAATAGAATCTCGAGGGCCATTCTAATAAGTGATGATTACAATTTCAATGTTAAAACTAATAATTATATATAATAATTTACAAGTTTCTTTCATTCATTAATTCTTTCATTCTGTCCACACCTAAAGTTTGTCACTAGATGTTTTTTTGTTTTAAAATTTTAAAATTTCAAAGTGTTCTCAAATTTTAAATTTATACCTATAAATTTTAATTTCTCCAAATTTCTGTTAATTTAAATTTGCATTGATTAAAAGTTTAATTAATATACTGTTCAAATATACTAAATTTGAAAAATTTATAAATTTCTGAATTTTTTAATAATTCTTTTCTCTTATGATTTCGATTATTTGAACTACATTTTTCAACTATTTTTATTATTTTCCAATTACTCTCTGCAATTTTTAATTATTTTCATTGCATTTAACTTTTTTCCCTAAATCTTAAATATACATTCTGCAAATTTGAATTAGTTTTTAAAATTGTTTCAATCATTTGTTTAATTTTGATTATTTTCTCTTCGACAATAAAAGAATTTTATTATTTATTGCTAAATTTCAAATTATTTATCGCAGAATGAAATTCATTTTTTTAATATTTCATTATTGTTTTCATTTTGCAATTATTATCTTCAATTTTCAATCGTTTTCATTATTTCTGAATTATTATCCTGAACATTTAAATATATATCTCAATTCTCAATTATTTTGTTCAATAGTTAATTTTTTTTATCATTTTGCAATTATTTTATCCATCTTTTAGGTATTTTAATTATTATTCCACTAATTTCATAAATTTTCAGTTATTACCTCAAATTAAGATTATTGTCTTCAATTTTCTACTTTTTGAAGTATTTTTCAATTATTTTCTTTCGCTTTAAAATAAATTCTGTTATTTTTCTATTATTTTCTCCAATTTCTAATTATTTTCATTCTTTTTGCATAATTTTCAAAAAATTCAATTATTTATTTGGATTTTTAATTATTTTCATCATATTTCAATTATTTTTTAAAAATTTTAATTATTTTCCTCATATTTCAATTATTTTTATTAGTTTTCAATTATTTTTAACATTTTTTAAATTATTTCCCTCAATCTTTAATTATTATTATCATTTTGTAAAATTATTTTTCAAGATTTTTAAGTATTTTTCTCACATTTCAATTATTTTCTACAATTTTTAATTATTTTCCTTTGTTTTTGTTGTTTACAAAAAATTTTATTAATTATCTTGAGTTTTAATTATTTTTAACCTTCTTCAATGCTTTTCTTCAATTTTTAATTATTCTCATTTTTTTCAATTAATTACTCAGATTTTCAAGTATTTTTCTCAAATTTAATTTTTTTCTATTTTAATTATTTATTTTTATTTATTTCATAACATTTTATTAATTAGGTTACACGCATCATAAATTTGAGCGATGAAACCAACAAACGGATCTTTTAAAAATTTTGAACTAATTCTTCAATTTTTTCAATTATTTATTTCAAATTTCATTAATTTTTTCAGCTTTTCATTCTTTTTATCATATTTCAATTGTTTTCTTCAACTTTCAAATTTTAAAATTAATTTTTTAATTATTTTCTCCAATTTTGAATTATTCTTATTTTTTAAAATTATTTACTAAAAATTTTAAATATTTTTCTCAAATTTCCTATTATTTTCTTTTACTTTTAATCATTTTTCATTCTCTTAATAATTTCCAAATTTTAAACTATTTATTTGATATTTCAATTATTTATCTGAAATTTTCATTATTCTATTCAATTTTCAATTATATCTACGATTTTCTTGTATTTTATGCACCTATATTCTATATTTTTTGCAATTATTTCTCTTAAATTAAAAATTGTTTTATTTCAATTTTAAATTATGTTTATCTTTTTTTATTTATTTTCTCTAGATTTTAATTATTTTCTTTTTTTTTTTGCAATAAACTTCTAAAAGTTTCAAGTAGTTTTTAGAAAATTTCTTTAATTTTCCTTTATTTACGTAATTTCTTCAATTATTTCCACAAATTTTAATTACTTTCTTAAATTTTAAATTATTATTATTATATTTTCATTATTTTCTTAAATTTTTAATCATTATCATCATTTTTGAATTAATTCTCCAAAATTTTAATTATTTATTTCAATTTCTAGCATTTTTTTCAAGTATCAATTATTTTCTCCAATTTTTCATTATTCTAATTTTTTTCATTTTAATCAACTAAGATTTTGAAGTATTTTTCCGTCATTTAAATCATTAGCTTTAATTTCAAAACATTTTTATGAGTTTTTAAATTACCATTGACAATTCAAATTTTTAAAATTTTTTTCCCCCATTAATTTGCAAAATTTGACATTATTTTTTCGCTTAAATATCCTACAGATATCCCAGGGGTGTACCACAGATATCCACCGTAGATATCTTCTGGATATCTTAGAAAACAGAACTTTTAATATCCTAGGCATATCTATTTGCTGCATGGGATATGTTATTTTTTAAAAATTATTTTTAGATTTATTTCCATGGGTGAGTTATTAATTACCGAAAACAGTCTTTTCCCCGAGTTTACCTATATGTATATATTTTTAAACTTAGACATAAGGTACTAACAATACCTCTATCAGTCGCCATTAACATTTTTTCTAATAATATTTATCCTTGTCATTTTAACTAATTTTACCTACTTGGCTTCTTAACTAACATGGAAAAAGTCATAATTCAATTAAATGAATTCGTTTGATATTGTCAGAACTACTTTATTCAATTAATTATTTAGGCCACTTATTAAAATAAATTTATCTAACCGTGGGGGTTTTTACATAACAACACGTTATTTACGACAGCATTCGGAATAAATTATCACTTTAAGGGCGAGGTCGAATTTACTTATTTTCATTAAAATTATTCGTACCTTATCGGATGTGACATCGAAGTCAACACACCCTCGAGTATTGTATTAGGTTTATATTCTAACATATGAGAACTATACCATATAAATTATATATGTACATTCATTCAAACATAAAGTTAAAATTATCAATACAGAAATTTATGAAAAGTTTCTATTAGGTATACATTAGGGGGGAACACCACTGTGAGATTAGGCCAATTTTTATAGAAATAAAAAAATTCCAGACCAAATTCACGACCATTAGTCACGTAAGACTATGTTTCGAATGAAGTAATAATTTCAATAACTATTAAAGAATTTCAGTAAAGCACCGATAGCGTGAAGACAAAGATACAATCTTATAAGTTCCATAGCCTTATAACTTGTATTATGGCGCTACTAACAGTGTATACTAACTAACCAACGAGTGATGCCCTGTTTGCGAACCATCCATTAATTTCCAATTAAGAAGCAGTAAAATTTCAATAATGGTCATTATAAAGCGGACGTTACAAAGCCTTCTTCATTTAAAGTGCATGGGAATGGTCACGATAAAGAAAAGAGAGGAAGAAATAAGAGGGAAGGAAAGAGATGGTTGAATTGAGAAGCGGTAGAGGAGAAAGGTTTTTACTATAAGGGAACCCCCTAGCGTCAGGTGCGCCAGATGCAGGCGTATTCCGATAATCGTTCACCGATCAAAACCTACACGACCCTTTTTTAAAGTGTTACTACCAGGCGCTATAATGTATCATTTAATATCTCCTCTTTACATCTGCGAGCTGTCTACGTTATCCTATCGCTAATCTACATCTAAATATCAATAACTACTTTTCGTTTTTCATATTTCTTAAATCATTTATTGCTTTGAATTTTTAGGCAGAAGCGGTTTATTTCTGTTTTTGTTTGTTTAACGAATCGATAGAGATATTTATGTTAAATTGGTAGATCCATACTGCGCATAGAAGGGGTTGTAGAAAATGTAACAGATTAGAAGGGTACCCATACTGCACATAGAAGGGATTGGGACAACTTTAATATCTTAGAAACAGTATCTATACTGCACATAGGAGGGGTTACAACGACTATGTAATCATTTGAAGGAAAATGTTATGTATCCATACTGCACGTAGAAGGAGCCACAACAGAAAGAAAAGAACAAAGAAAAAATCAACAAAGAAAAGTTTGTTACGTTCACGTAGAAAAGACTACAGTGATTATGCAATAAGCTAAAAGAAAATATAAAACGCATGTACTGAATATAAGAAGAACTACATCGATTACAAAACAGTGTAAAGGAAAATATTATGTATTCATACTGCGCATAGAAGAGGCTGCAATAACTGCAACAGCTTAGAAAAGTATAATACGTACCCATATTGTACCTAGAATAGATTACAGCTACTATGCAACCATCTAAAGGAAAATGGGATGTATCCATACTGCGCACAGGAGGGACTAAACGACAGACTAGTAAAGTATAAGAAGTACCCATACTGCACATAGAAAGGACTTCAGCAACTATACAACAATCTAAAAGAAAATATTGAATCCATACTGCGCATAGAAGGGACTCAAGTAACTACAACAGACTAGAAAAGTATAAGGCGGACCCATATTGAACCTAGAATAATCTACAACTACTATCCAATCATCTAAAGGAAAATAGGATGTATCCATATACTGCAAATATAAAAAAAAAATTTTTAAATTGTATCCATACTGCACATAGAAGGAATCTTTTACAAGTTCCATAATTTAAAAAACCCAAACAGCACATGCTACCAAAAAGTACAAAATTAATCAAAATCATCATTTGACAATTTTTGAGATCCAGTTAGCTTGACAATTGTCAAATTAAGTTTTAATCAGAGTAGATGAAACCAGCTCTAAATTATCCGAGAAAGACTAAAGACGTGCTTTTAACAGAAACTATTAATTGTAAGTATTAAAAAAACAATTTCGTTGTAAATTTGAAATGCAAGGGTCAACCTGGGAACTGCTCGTTCCGAGTTAGAAACGTAAAGCGAATAAGGCAAGTTTTCTCTGTCCCTCTCGCGAGAGCAGAAGCAAATCTACGTTCTCGTGTTTATCTTGTGAATACGAAGCACGCTCGCGCGCAACGGGCATTGTATTATAATTTACTTACCGATGTTATAATTACAATTTCGAGCAAGTGGCCGGCCGTCCGCGGGCCTGACCTCTCCGAGCTACGACCCTGAGTCATAGAGCAAAAGCCGCATGTGGATTCTGTACAGAGTAATATACATATCCACCTTCGCTCACTTCAACGTTGCTCTGTTTACTCTGCCCGGCATAATATTCAATTCCAATTCGTCCAGTATTAACCTTGCATGCCAGCATAGCACAAGTATCAAATGCCCCGAGTTTTAGTATAACAATACCAACATCAAATGTTCTCTATTAAGCTTCCCTTGTGCGCCTTTTCAAGAAATTGTTGTTTTTTTATAAAGATTCTTTCTGTTCTTGTGTAAACATATAGTGGCAATCGATTGCTTTATTTATTTTTCAATCATTGATTATAATAATTAAAGTAAATAATATGATAATTAATGTTACTTTATGCTTTTGAGTCAAACCACTTTATTTCGCCTAATATGTATTTTTCACATTTTTATTATTTTTGTATTTAAATATTTAATATTTTTATTATTTTTTAATATTATCAAAATACTGTTTTGATAATTAGCTTAGAATTATAAAAACTTTTACTGAGTTGATACGTTTTCAAAATAACAATATTCCATGACTTTTCTACGTTTTCCAGACCGTTTTGCATCGAAATCTATGACAAACTTTGCATTGTTGTTAATCATTCAAAATTATTAATTTTTGCAAATGCCTTAAATAATGAAAATTACGAGAATAATTACACAATTAATAAGAATATCTGAAAAATGACGAAAATAATTAGCAATTGAAAGCAAAATTCAAAAAATGTCTAGACTTTTACACAACCTAAGAAAAAAATTTAAAAAATCGAAGAATAATTATATAATTTTAAGAGAATAACTAAAAATTGAAAAATAGTAGAAAATAATTTAAAAATTTCAAAAAACAATTGAAAATTGAAAAAATTATCAATAATTGAAAAATGAAGAGAATAATTTAAAAATTGAAGAAAATAACGGAAAAATGACAAAAAAATTGACAATTAAAAACAAAATTCGAAAAATGATAAGATTAATAGATAACTGAGAAAAAAAAATTGAAAAAATTAAACAGAAATTAAGAAACGCACAAAATTAAGAAAATTGTAGGAATAATTGTTGAAAATAATTACAAATTGAACATCTAGATTGAAAATCAAAAAAATCGAAAATTGAAGAATAGAATTGAAATTTAAAGAATATAATTAAAAATTGAAAAAAGTAATTTAAGAGGCTGAAAAAGGCTGAAAGTTGAAAAAAATAATCGGGAGTTGAAGAAAAAAATTAAAAATGGAGACAATAAATTGAAAATTAAAGAATTAAATTGAAATGTGAAGAAAATAATTGATAATTGAGGGATAAATTACAAAATGAGGAAAATAATTATATATTTATTTCTAGGTTTTCCAGACCATTTTGCATCAAAATCTTTGACAAACTTTGCATTGTTGTTAATTATTCAAAATTATTATAGATACACAACCTAAGAAAAAAATTGAAGAATAATTATATAATTTTAAGAGAATAACTGAAAATTGGAAGAATTGTAGGAAATAATTTAAAAATTTCGAAAAACAATTGAAAGTTGAAGAAATATATTAATAATTGAAAAATGAAGAGAATAATTGAAAAATTGGAGAAAATATTTGAAAAATGACAAAAAAATTGACAATTAAAAAAAAATTCGAAAAATGATAAGATAAATAGACAACTGAGAAAAAAAATTGAAAAAATTAAACAGAAATTAAGATACGAGCAAAATTAAGAAAATTTTAGGAATAATTGTTGGAAATAATTACAAATTGAACATCTGGATTGAAAATCGAAAAAATTGAAGAATAGAATTGAAATTTAAAGAATATAATTAAAAATTGAAAAAAGTAATTTAAGAAGCTGAGAATTGTGGAATATAGAAGAAAATAATTAAAAACTGAAGAATGGAATTCAAATTTGCAAAAAAAAGGAAGAAATAAATTGAAATTTTAAGAATTAAATTTAAATTTAAAAAGATAATTCATAATAGAAGAAAGGTAAGAATTATTGAATATTGAATAAAATAATTGAAAATTGAAGAATCGAATTTCAAATTGAGAATAATAATTGAAAAGTGAAGAAAATAATTAAAAATTGAAGAAATAAATTAAAGATTAAGGAATTAAATTAAAATTTTAAGAAAATAATTGACAATTGAATGAAAAATTAGTAAATTGTCAAGAATAATCTTCAACAGAACAAAATAAATTTAAAAATTTAAGAATAAGTATAAAATTTAAAAACAAATAATTATAAATTGAAAAATTTGTACAAAATAATTGAAAATTGAGGGAAAAAATTAATAATTGAATGAAATAATTGAAAAATGACGAGAATAAATGAAAAATTGAAGAAAATATCTGAAAAATGACGAAAATAATAGAAAGTGTAAAAAAAAATCAAAAAATGACTAGATTAATATACAAAAAAACAAAAAAATTGACAAAATTAAAGAATAATTATAAAATTTTAATAAAATATTTGAAAACATTGTAGGAAATAATTGTGAATTGTGGAAAATAATTAATAATTGAAAGAAATAATTTAAAAGTGACGAGAATAATAATTGGAGAAAATATTAAAAATTGAAGAGATAAATTAAAGATTAAAGAATTATAAATTTAAATTTAAAAAAAAAATAATTGATAATTAGAAGAAAAATTACTAAATGACTAAATTAATTAAATATTAAGAAAAAGACTTGACATTTGAGAAAAAAGTTCAAAAAATGGCGAGAATAATCGACAATAGAACAAAGTTATTGAAAAAAATTAAAGAATAATTATAAAATTGAAGGAGAATATTATGTTGTCAATTAAAATCTGAAGAAAATTTTAGAAAAAATGTTAGGAAATAAATGAAAATTGAAGAAATCAATTAAACATTGAAGAAGATAATTAAATAATTGTATTGAAATTAAAAAAAATAATTGATAATTGAAAAAAGAGAATTACTGAACATTGAATATAATAATTGAAAGTTGAAAAAAATAATCGGGAGTTGAAGAAAAAAATTAAAAATGGAGACAATAAATTGAAAATTAAAGAATTAAATTGAAATGTGAAGAAAATAATTGATAATTGAGGGATAAATTACAAAATGAGGAAAATAATTATATATTAAAGAAATTAATTGAGAAATGAGGAAAAAAATAGACAATCGAACAAAAAGTTCGAAAACTATTGAGAATAATCGACAACAGAACAAAATATTTTTAAAAATTTGAGAACAATTATAAAATTTAAGGAGAATGCTGTTAAAATTTCGCAGTGGGGTTTGCACTACTTTTTGAAATAAACTAATTCAAAATAAGTGTTTTATTTGAAGGTTAATGACAAGTTTAATAAAACTTAAAGTTGATTTGCGACTTGGGATAAAAATCACAGTCAAAACGAAACAATTTTTTTTAAATGATAGTTCCAAATAGGTTTTAAATGAGTTCTAAATATATATATTTGAATAATTTTTTTAAATTTTCTGAACATTTAATTAATAGAAAAATTAATTTAATACCTCAATAATTGATTTAAAAATAAAAGCTTATAATTTTTTGTTTTATTTACTATTTTAAGACATTTTATCTTTACAATTTATTAAAATACTTAGATTTTCTAAAATTTGAAATGAAACGCTTTATGTCCAAACAAGTTTTAAAATCCTGAAAAAAAGAATTCTCAACTTTTAAGGTAAAAGCTTTTATAATTGTAATTATATTTTATAATTATCAAATAATTATTTAGATAATATAATATTAAAGTGTAATAAAAATATTTATTATTTAAATAATTCCGATTCGCTAAAAGCAAAAAAATAGTTAAATATGATCGATTTGTGACATGTCACATAAAACTTAAAAATCATATTTTCCATGTTATTTTATATTATTAAATATTATAATTAAGTGCAAAACATGAACTAAATATACCTTTAAAAATAAATGACAATTGGATTTTTATCCTTTTAAAAGTAATTACTGGTAACTTAAATTATTTTTTATATTTTCTGCACTGAAAAAAAATTCTGGCAAGGATATATTTTACATTTCATTCTGGTTATATTTTAACCAGAATTCTGGTTAATCTAACCTGACTGTTTTTTGAGTATGTCAATATGTGTCATTTTTTTCGTGTCCTCTCAATTTAAAAATTTTCTTCTTGTTAGAAAAGTAATTCTTCTTTTAAAATCATCATGCATTTCCTTATCTCAAAACATGCAATTATATTCTCGTAAAGTATTAAAGTTTTTTAAAAAGGTGAAAAATACATTAGTTGGAATAAAATGATTTGACCATTTTATTAAATGTTAAATTCGTTGGGCGTCAAAAAACAAATTTTAAAAGTAAAAAACTTAAAGTACTTTCTTGACTGTTTAAAAATTCGAAAAAATAAACAATCTCAATGTTTTCTTGAACCGTAGCAATAACCCTAGATTAAAAATGATGATGGAAGTTATGATGATTCTGGGCAGATCCGCTGACGTCATTAACTAATATCACCTTCAAGAACCGCGGAATATAAACCTCGATTACTGAGCCCTATAACCTCAAGCCTATGTTAAAGAAGATTCGTAGCACACAAACAAATCACGAAGAATTCACGTGAGAAAGTAGTTTTCCTGCTGAATCATGTGTATCTCAGCAATTTATGTGGTTTGCATTTAATATCTCCGCGAGCTTTGACTGCAATCAAAAATATTAGTTTGAGGATTACTAAACTTATCATAAGTTTCTTCTAAATATTATTTTTACCATTATGTACTACAATATTTTCTTAAAAACTCGTAAATCTTGGAAATTTTATATTTTACAATTGATAGAAATTTGATGTAAAATTTTCTTAAAATAATTTAAACTTGCGCAAATTTTGTTTCCTTATATCCAATCATTTCAGGAAAAAGCTGTTGCTTCACTTAAAACAAAATTCAAGATTTATTTTAACCTCGTTCACGTTTAAAGATCAATGTATATAAATTAATTTCTCCACTTCTTTTGTCAGTGACGATAAACAAAAAAAAAATATCTTTTCTTTGTTATTTCGTGAAACGATAATAATTAAAACTGCAATAATCATGAAAAGATGATGATAATTATAATGTAATATAATTAAAATGAAAAGGTAATAATTAAAATGAAACTGAATGAAACAAAATAACAAGACAGCAGAATTTATGAGAAACATTTTGTTTTTTATTGGAATTGCATATTCAATTTTTACGCGAATTATGATAGCAGCTCGTGGTCAATATTTTTAGTGAAACTTTTCTGTTACGCCACTTTGCATGACTGATGAGATATATTAACAATGCTACAGACAGGTACAGAATATCAACTACCATGAGTTGTAATAAAAATAACTGTTAAAAAAAAGTCACTAAGAAAGTGTATAATTTATTATCTTTATCCTCGATATCTACGTGGAAGACATTTACAATGAGGTAGCAGATAATTTTGTGTCGAGGTGGAATGTGATTACTGCTTAATATAATTTGCACGACTTTCATCAGAAAGTCTGAATAACATTTTATCACGATCTAGATAATAAAGCATAAGTACTTTTTTGCCTCTAGAACGCACGATATGACGCAAAACTATAGACAAGAATTTCCATCAAATTGATGGCGTTCGTATGAAATTAACAATCATTCATTTTTTACGTTTCGAAATGCGACTTATTAAAATATTATATACATTCTGAATTATATATGATTATGTCTCAGAATTCTGTTTCAGGTTACTATGTAAAATGTTCCAAATTTTTTTCAATTTTATCCAAACGCCATCAATTTGTCAAAAAGCAATTTCGATAATTTGAAATATAATTATGTAAATTAATGACCTAGATTGTGACACAGCATTCTTGGAAATTTCGAAGAATGATTTAATTGAAGATTGGTAATATTACAATAGCATAATAGAAGTAAGGTGATAACATACCGAGAACTGCTTGTTGGAATATTTCAAAAGGTTCAACATTTCGCAGCTTCCAAGAATATTTGCCTTCTTTAATTTATAGAATATTCTCAGAAAATTGCTGGCACATTTTTTGCTAGAAGCAAGAAAAACGATTTTTGATTCTTTGAACAAAAATCCTTTCCTCGCAAAACTGAGTTTTCGTGAATTTGGACTTAAATTGGCGCCCAACTAGGGGAGTTGGGCAAACTGGGCAAGTTATTTCTAAATTTATTATTATTTAATTTTTACAGATTTCTATCAGCCCAGTCTCTTAAATGCGAAAATGTAACTGGTTTTCAAAGCACGGAAACACTTTTAAAAATTGAAATATGAAAAAACTTGTTAATGACTCTTTTGAACCTTGGAACAAAGAATCAGCAACCTTGAAGGTGAAAAAGAAAGGATGTGAAATAATTCGCAAAATCTTGATTCAGAACGGTGACAGGTAATCAGACCTCTCTTTCTCTCTCATATGAAGTCTAGTAAGAGAAAGAGGCTCGGGAGAGCGATTGAGAGTAAAAGAGAGCAAAAAGACTCACTGGAGAGAAGGTAGGAGAGCCAATAGAATCGATGTAACCAATGCGCGTGTTGCCAGTCTATTCTCACTGGCCAATCGAATCAAATCGTTTCGCCTCCTTTCCTTGGACGTCGAGTATCGAATCGCCAACAGAGCGAGCAACAAAGAAATAAGGACAGAAATCGTTCGGACGATAAAATACGTAAACAAACTTTGTTTTTAAAATATCTTGTGTAGAAATTAGGAAATTTTTGTTCTAACTTGGCGCCCAAAGAAAAATAACTTGGATTCAATTAAAAAAAAACTGTTATTTATAATGATAATTGAAGTTTAAATTCTCTCTCATCATCACCTTCCTAACCATTATCCTCAACCTTTTCCGTTTTTTCTGTTTCCAATCTTTTATTCTTCTTTTATCTACTCCGATTTATTTGCTGTTTACATATAAATCAGTCAGGAATAAAAAAAATAAAGTCTAAGAATTGATAAAAGAGGATAAGAATGTAAACATACGAAAAAAGGGAAATAATATAAACAGAGATTAAAAACAAGATCATAATCAATAGCATAGTTTACTTTATTATGATCTTTTTGATTGGGTGCCAATTTACACCTCCAATTTTCAGATGAAGATTTAAAAAAAAAAAAAAACTATCGCAAAGACCAAGAAGGCAATTTCATCATGGAACTAGACGAAGTGGGAGGGAAGAATTCATACCTCCCTTTATACGTGCTCGCGATATTGCGCCGTCTCCGTCTTATCGATAATTGGAAAAAAAGAAAAAAAGGTACAAACGACGTCAAGGCGACTTCCTTCACTTCTTAGCATCCATGTTTCTCAACCCTCAGAATTCCTATCCAGCCTCCCTCGTTCCATCAATCCTTCTTTTTCTCTTTACTCATCTCGTCCTGGCTCTCTCTCTCCCACTTTTCTTCATCCATCCATCCATCTATCTGTCTATTCATCTTTTTTTCTGTATTTCCTATCTCGCTCTCAATTTGCCCCGCTCTCCTTGAGCCACCACTACTACCCATCATTCCTTGCGGACCGTACTACCCCTCCGCCTGGACCAACAGTATCCAGCAGCACTTCCATGAGACGAAGGTAGAGAAAAGTTAAGGTAGATGAGGCAGGTTGGAGGGAAACGAATGAGGAGGTTGGGGAATCGAAAGAGGGGGGTTACAGGCCGGAGTAATGGAAGCTATGGCATTACCGGCAAACTTTCAGCGGTGGAACATTGCCATATTGGTTTTGTTCAAAGCTTGGATGCGCTCTTGAGGTTTAGTGAACTGTGGCTGTCATACAAGATTCGAAAAAAACTCAGCATGTGGGCTTTGATCTTTTTGGATCGATTTCCAGAATGGAAAACTGACTATTGTTTGAGTTTTTTTTTTTTTTTTTAATGTAGGGGAGTTTATTCATTGATGTGAAAACAGTAAAGAAGTTTATGTATTTGTTAATGAACAATGTTGTTAAATTAACTTCCGACTAATCTATAGTAGAGTGTACACTCTAAATCTGAAATAGTGAAAAATTACTATTTCACACAGTTAAAAATTTTGTGTAAAAAACGGTCCACACATTTCTTACGTGTTAAATTTAACACAAAGATTGTGTTAATTTAACATGAAGATTGTTAAATTAACATATAGTTTGTGTTATTTTAACACAAATTTTGAGTAGACCGTTTCACACATTTAATTTGTGTTAAATTTACTTTGCAGAATCATATTTCGATTATTGAAAAAGAAAAAAACTCATTTACCAGAGCTGTAATTAATTTAAATCATTGGTCATTTGCATTAAAATCATGAATTAAATTAAAAAAAACTCTAGGTACCGTCACGAAATAATTTTGGTTTTTGGAGTTTTTTCAAAATTTCTAGTAAGAGCCAATAGATTTTACTTAACGATTGAAATCAATTCATCAAATAATAGTTTTACAGTGTTAAAATTTCAAAATTGATTTTCAATTTTTTGTAAATTTCGCTTGAACAGTAATTTGAATCGAAACAAAATAACGTTTCGAATTACGATTCAAGCGAAATAACAAAAAATTGAAAACCAATTTTGAAATTTTAACACCGTAAAACTATTATTTGCCTTAATTTTCATGAATTGATATCAATCTTTAAGTAAAATCTATTGGCTGTTACTAGATATTTTTAAAAAATCTTCAGAAACCAAATTAGTTTCGTGACGGTTCCTGAAAAAATTTCACAATAATTCTTCTGATGTGAAAAATCGCAAAACATAAAGACACCCCAAACATTTGTCGATCAATCTTGAAAATTTTCATTTTAATATTTTATTCTTTATAAAATTTAAAAAATTGTCCTAATACGGATGATCAAAATATCTACGATCTAAAGTCATCCTAAATTAAATAAATTCCAAACGTCAATTAACGATAACTCATATTCCAATTTATTCAAACTTTTAAATTTCAATTAATTCAAATTTAAATGCATATTAATTAAATATTATTAATTATTATGAAAAGTAGATTTTCGACCTTACTGGCAATCATTCATTGTAGAGCTAAAAAACAGTCTTTCTGCAGTTTTTGTATAAAATATACTGTTACTTCATTTTTTTGGACAGAATTCAAATTTTTTTTTAATTTAAAGCTGAAAAACAAGGTTCTCTATACCTAATAGATTTAACGACCAATTTTATTTAGAAAAAGAGTAAAAAAGTTCGAAAATTGACAATTTTTTTGATTTTTTCCAACTTTGGCAATGATTTACGGACCAATTTTATTTAGAATGTTTTTTTCTGTGCTGAATTATTAAAAATGTATTTAATTCTGCGTCGAATGAGCTTTCTTTTAATTAAATTGATGATAAATTGACAGGGTTATTACATTTTTTATCTTTACTTTCGCAGTATTTTATTTAAGCAACAAACAGTACTTTCTTTATTTTTATTTATTTAATTGTTGCAAGTAGCACTTACCAAAAATTTCCAAAAATTGAAAAAAATCAAAAAAATTGCCAATTTTCGAACTTTTTTACTCTTTTTCTACCGTAAATTTTACTTGAAACATAAAACCTCTGTTATGTAAATAGAAAGCCTTGTTTTTTAGCTAAAATTAAAAAAAAAATTGAAATTGGACAAAAAATGACGAAGTAACAGTATATATTTTGTACAAAAACTGCAGAAAAACTGTTTTTTATTTCTACAATGTAATTTTGGGGATGAGGGGGGGGGAATTTAATACACATTTTTTTTAGTTTTTCATCACGAACAACTTAAACTAGGTCAGATTAAAAGTAATTTTTCTTCGAAAGTTTTTGTAACAGTGCAATTTCTTATTTTTAAAAAATTTAAGATTTGTTCTTCTTTTACTTTTGATATTTCTTTCTGTATTTTTCTTTTTATTTTAGGATTTTCTTTAATTTTCTTCTTTTTATGGAAATTATTTAATATTATTTTACACAATTTTGTTATTATAACATTCACTAAATTTTTTATTTCGTTGATTTTCTTAATTACTTCCATAGTTTTAAGATAAATAAGCTTTTTTTGTAAATTAATTCAATTTGTTTTCAAATCTTGTCTATTTTTTTGTAAACTTACTTATTCTTTCATAAAATTTTTAAATTTTCTATATTCGTCTAAATTTATTGTTGATGTTTAATTCCTTTTGTGGAATTTTTATTTGTTTTTTATATACATTTTTTATTTTTTTTATTAATTCTAATTTTTTATCAGATTCTTACCAAATTTTTTAATTTTTTGTTTGTACTTATTTTACATTTTTTTTACAGTTGTCAGATTGAGAAAAAAACATTTCTCAATTTTCTTCCTATTTTTCTAATTTTCTTCTTGTTTTACAATTTTCTTAGACCTTCCTATATCATTTTAATTAATTCTTTAATTTTTGTCATCATTTTTCTATTTCTTAAAAACAATTTTCCTTCTTTTAAATTATTCAGTTTTTATCTTGTAATTATGAATTTTTAAAAACAATAATTTATTCGACGCTTTAATTCACATTTTTAAAATTTCTCATTTTTCTACTTTTTTAAAGACTTTTATTCTTTTATTTTATATTATGTAAATTTAATCTTGTACTGAATATTCTCATTTTAAAATCGTTCATCTATTTCATACAATTTTTCGTCTTTTGAAATTTTTTAAAATTTTCCAAAATTATATTCATTTTTTTTCTTTAATTCTTTGTAAAATTATTCTCTAATTTTTCTAATTTAAAAATTGTTTTTAATTATCTTCTTATTAATTTTTTTAATTCAAAAAAATTACCCTGAAAATAGAATGAAAACTTACACTGTAAAAATTTTCAAAAATATATCCCTTGAAATGGACGGAAATACAGAATGAGTTATCCAATTTTAATATAATTATATGTATATTAGCATTCTTCAACCCGAAAATTGGAAAATTTTCCGATTTAATTGATTTTTTCCCTAAAGTTTGGAAAAATCCACTATTTCCACAAAAAAAAAATTGGAAATATTTACTAAATATTGGCATAGTGGATTTTTTCCAAAAATTTGAAAATAAATCTCAGAACTTGGTAGAAAAAATTCCAATGTTTTTAAGAAAAATTAATTTCGTAAAGTTATTGGAATTGCTCAGAAAAATTAGAAAATTATCCAAAAGTGATGGATTTTTTCCAGAAGTTAATTTTAATTACTTACTGACCTAGTTACAAAATGTTTATGAAATGAATATAATTTTCAGGTAATTTAGTTGAATCATACTATTTTATAAGTATTTTTTAAAAATGTTAGCTAAACTGTTGGTGATAAGTGACTAAAAATTAGTAGAAATTGTTACAAACCTGAAGTGTACTGATATTTCAATCATTCATGTTTAGAGTGTATAATTTTACTTTTAAACTATATTAATATGAAATTGCTGTAAAAGTTGTACAATTTATTTATAAATTTAGAGTAAAAATATAATTATTTATTTATCCTACTTATTTTCCTCCGATAAATCCAAATTCGAAGTCAGAATTTTCATATTGAAATAAATATTTCCATATAATTTTAAAAAACTGCGCTCAAAAACTGAAAAAAGTAATACGAAAAAAATTTTCTTTACGTATCTATTTTTCTTTGCTGAATCCGAATCCAAAGTCAGAATTGATAGATTAACTAAAATTTGTTAGATAGTTAAAAAAAAACAATGTTTCGCCTAATTTCGTGTTTTTGAGTAGTTCTTTGAGAATATCTAAAAAATTTTAATTATTCTAGTATTCTGACTACGGATTCGGATTTGTCGAAAAAAATTACGTCTAATATAATATAGTGTCTTCAGTCAACACCTCGTTTTGCATGCCTGTGTAATTTTAGTAATAAAAATGCAAAACAAAAAATTGTGATTTATCTTTGATATCTCTTATATATCTATATAAATGCCAAATCTGCTTATTAAAGCTCCTTAAATGTAAAAGTACAAAAATTTAAACAATATTTTTAAGAAATTTATAATTGACCCTTAGCCCTATTAAATATATTTTAAAGTATAATTTTACAGCCAATGTGTGCTGATTTTATACAAGAAACCAATAGGATGATACTCCTTACTAAATTCCGAGGTAACTATAATTCTGGAATCTTACCCTAATGTGTTTCTGATTAAGATGTTAGTAGATACCACATAAAATTTGTTTTCTATTAGAGACACTGCAAATTATGATTTAAAAAAATTAATATTAATAAAGTGACTTGATGCATACGATAACCGAAGTCACTCTACTTTAACGAGGATGCGATGCCATAAAAGGAATAATTAAATAACCAATTATAAAGATAGTGCCTGACATTCTCTACTATTTTGAAATTATTAATTAAAATTAATTTACGTGTGTAATATTTGAAACAAGATGTTTTTCTGAATACAAAAAACACAAGATAAAAATTATCCGGGGGTGCATATTAAGTAAACCATACGTACTAAAAATGTTTCATACCCTGGAAGAAAAACACCTAAAATTGCAATAATTTCCTATTTTTGTCAAGAAACAAAAAAAAAGTGACGGTAATTATAAAGACGAATTATCGGGAACACGTCCACGATTCGCTATATCGCTTTCCTGAAAAGTTAACGACAAACCGAAACAGCCTGTCGTTTCCTTTCAAAATTTATCGTTCTTCTGTTCCATACAATGAAGGAAACAATGGACTAAATGCCCGCAGGTTGTTGACTTTGAGTCGTTACCGTTTCGTCTTTTTTCTTTGTTCCTGAAGAAAAAGGAAATCACCCGCGCAAGTGAAGTAGAACACGGGCAATTAAAATCCCTTTCACACTGGACTTACAGTTTCAAAGTTTCAGAACAGCAAAAAGGTTACGTTTCATGTAAAAAGATTTTTTAATTAAGTGTTTGTTTTAGTTTTTATAGTTTAATTAGATTAGTTTCAGTTTTTCAAACCAGCTGCTTTATATGATTTTTAATCTCTATCTGAATAATCAAGAAATCCAGTTTAAGGAAAAAAGGTATCCCCTCGAAAAGTTTATTTTCAACGTAGGTTCAGTTTACACTATATATAACCTAGAAAATAACCTCCATTATTATTTTAATTAAATAAGACTTTCTTTATTATTATAATTGAAGGGCGTATCTTGATCATTTAACTGCTTCTCGTTTTCCGTATCAATATGATGAACTATATAGCTGAATGCAAATCAAACTGATAAGGATCACTGTTCATTTTCTCCGGAAAGGTGCTTTCCGTTATACGAGGCAACCGATTCGATCCATCGATCGACAGATCCACCGGTGCGATTAACGTCGTGCACGAGGTGGCAGCACCTGTGTCAGATCCCCTCTTATACAATGAAATGGTGTGTGGAGAAATACTGGTATGGGAAAAGGGCACTAATACACCTATAGAGGTTCGTCACGCGTCTCTGAACAATAGCATTAATAGGCCCTGGCGAGTTATTAATTGACGGTACCCGCCGGATATGACCGTCTATAGCTTCAAGATCCTAATACTCGTGATAGTGATGTCGATTTCGAGTAAGACTCTCCAAGTGTCTCACGGGACACCTGGTTTACACCACCGTTTCCCTCTCATATTTTACTAGACATTTTTCAGTCATTTTATAGTCATTTTTTATCGCTAGGGTAACCTTTATATTCTTCTTTATTACACACTTCGTTACTTTTTATATTGTTCACATTAATTAAAAGAATTAAAATTGTTCCAATAAAATGTTATTTTTTATTTTTTCTGTCAATTTGTCAAAACTGTGTCGAATTTCTTTTAATTAATGTTGAGTGTAGCAAACAAACATAACCTTAAAATATTTATAGTGAAATAAAATTATCAAAATTGGAAAGGACCAACTTGAAATTTTATGAGTAATTTATTTGAATCATTATTCATGTGAAATGGTCGTTTTACTTGGTCATACGATCACTTAATTGCATGCTTTTTATAAAAAATAAGAACTAATGTTTCGACATCGGTTGTGTGTATTTATCAAAGTTTCAATTTACAAAGGTTTTAACATTAAATAAATAAACAAAAAGGAAAATTATATAAAATAACAATCAAATTAATTATACTAAATTAAATTACAATTAAATTAAAAATTTAAATTTGTTTACACTTTTTATTAACGTCTGAAATAGGTTAGGATATTTGACAGTTTCAGTTGTAGCAAATTTTTATACATTTTTTAAAATCTTCAGTTTTGGCAAAGGAAGGAAAAACTTTCCAAGAAAAAACCCCTCTTTAAGCGTCATTTTGTTATAAAAGTCAATTATTTTAAGTTTTATAAGATGCAAATCAATAAAATCGATTTGTCTTTAGACTATCTACAGGTGACTGTAGGTAACAGTAGAAAATCCGGTTACCGGCAGTCGATTAATTTTGGCGGCAACAATTCCTTTTTAAATATTACTTTCTTTCAGTTTAAATAGAAATAAGAACATTAATAGTGTTTTAAAAAATAATTTAATCACGTTAAGTTAAATTTAATAATTTAATCTACATTGTTTATGAATATAACATACCTTAATCGGTTGATTTGTATATACTTAGTTTCTTGGAGGGCTATTAGCCCTAGGAACTTGTAAATAAATAAATAAATAAATAATGTATTCCTTAAATCACTAATAATTCTCTTATGTTTGTTGAAACAGAAAGAAAATAATATTTAAAAAAGTAATTGTTGCCGCCAAAATTAATCGACTGTCGGTAAACGGATTTTCTACTGTTACCTACAGCTACCTATACAGAATCTAAAGCCTATATCGTTCTCTCTTTAATTTTTCTTAACCTGGCATTCGGCTTGAATTAAAAAAAGGCAACTACAGAGAGACGAATTTACGTTCAAAATATGGACCCTCTAATCCATAGAAATATTCCGAGTTCATTCACCTGCTTTCTTTAAATATCTGATTTTTCAATCAAATTTAATTTCATACAACTTAACTTCTAATTATTTAATATTATTAATCTCAGATTTGATTTTATTATAAATTATTTATATCAAACTTCAACATTGATTATCTAAATAATCTCAATATTTAACATTCTATTATTTATTAGTTCAATTTTTACCAATAATTATTTTCCAAAATATAAATTAACTTAAGAAACCAGAAATCCTTAATGATAAACTGTACTTCATTCCGGACTTTACAATTAATTTATTGAAAATCTACCCTAACTTACTTTGATCTATTTAATCCAAATCAAACTTTATCCAGCGAAATTGATTCTTCTTAATCCCTATAAGATTATGAAGAACAATTAATTTTACTTTTAATATTTAATAAAAATTATTGTTTATCTTTTATCTTTTATATTTGTTAAACCAATTTTCGAAATATCAGACCTGTTTATCATCTCTAAATTTTAGAGTAAAGCTACGCCCTAATCTATTTTATTTTTATAATGTACACATTTTCTTTTATTTGGAATATTAAATGCATTTATTATTTTATTTATTCTTTTTTTGTTTTATTTTCCCAATTCATGACATCCATATACAAAAGTTATAATTCTGGGTACTATCTACTACAGATATAACAATTAATGTAATTTTATTTTTTCAAAATATTCATAAAAGAATATTTAATCAATTTATCAATCACCCTTCAGTCAAGAGATATCTTCAATTTGGTCGTATTATATACTCCAAATTGGTGATGAAATATTGCTCGAAAAATTCTTCTTGGAGACATACTTACCCTTCAAAAGACGATCAGAATAAGAGACCCCCTTTGTAAACAGGTGCTTATATAGCCTTGGCTCCGGAAATAGACAATTTCTAATTTATTCCTGCATTTTTCAATAATATTTTGGCGTCGGTTTATTTCAATAACTCTCATTTGTAAAATTTTCTTGCCTTACGATATTTCTGTCCCCCAAAATGACTTTCCCATGTATTTATATAGCGCTCAAATTATAAATATTTAGCATTTCCTGTTTTCTGTACTTATTATTAACCAATGACAATTCTTTATTTTGCCTCCAATATTGTATCGGAATTTCTGATTTTATTGAGAAGCTTCTCGAACCTTCTAGAACCTTTTTCAACGTATTTTTATTTAATTACTTCAGAATCCTTTCAATGAATTAAATGTTTAATCATCAATAAATTTTCTATATTTTTAACCATAAATTCATAAAATTTTAAACAATACTTCATGCATAAATTAACAATTTTATTATAAATAAATTAATAATAATCACTTATCTATAAATTTAACAATTTTTATAAGTCTAGTTATTTTTTTAGCTTATCCAAAATTTTTTTAATTACAAACTATTTATTCACTAATTTATTATTAATTTTCTACTATCTTTTCCGATATATGGATTATTTACACTTCATCTATCTTTGTTATTAGATCTTTTCTATTACTTTATTCATCTACTCTTTTTCTATTACTTTTAATTATTTACATTTATTTATTTAACCTATTAGTTTTTCTAAATTTCATCTTCTTCTAGCAATTTGAAATAGTCAATCCCCTCATTCAATTAATATATTTTTAAATCAATTTTGAGTAACATTTATATGGAACGGTTATAACCATTGAATACAATTTCAAGTCTAAAATGAAATGTTATTTTAACTACAAATTTGTTTCTTTTTGTTAAAACTCATTTTACTGCGCAACCAAAATTATCTTATAGCTTGATGGAGGGTATTTGATACACTAGCTTTCCCAACTGATTAATAAAAGACGACAGAAGAAAAGAAAAAGGAAGTAAGAAACAGAAATTCCCTATACATGTAGAAAGAACCTCCTGGAAGAAGGTGATGGCATCTTATTGCCATTATGAGAGGAGGGCGACTTCATGGCCGTCTGCCCTCGGGAAATTACAGGATAGTTATATTCGATGCTCGTGATAATTTGTGTTTTCTCGGCGTGTAAAGCTCGGTTTTTCGTTACGCGTAGCTGACGCCGTCGAAGGATAACTCGACGAGCGGATAAAAAAGGGTCGAGGGGCAGCCTAGCTCCGGAAACTATTAAGATAATTCGGTATACACCTATGTGCGTGTTATAACCTGCTTTTCCTTCGGTGTACAACACTTTGTTTAATCTTTAATTAATTCACTGAATCTCCCATTACTCGGTCGTCAGGCGCGTTTCCCAGTCGTTCCTTCATTTAATTATCCAAATATAATTGACGCTCACGACTCACCTTTAGTCATTGCTTTCGAGTTCTGCTACTTTTTTCTATTTAAGGCCCACAATTGCACAATTTACAGTGAAATCCAGCAAAGAAATGATCCTTATACTATCCTCACTATTTTTAATGACCGGTTAATTTATGTCCCAGGCTCAGCCAACCTGCAAAAGTATATCAGAGCCACGTACATAATTGGTCATTTTCAATTTATCTGGCGTTTGCTTTTTATGCAAAGATCTATATGGAATGCTTTACTTTATAAATTATTTATTATATCGATGTAATCTGTGAATTCTATTTGCCTGCAAGAAAATTGCATTTATAATTGGAGCTCAAGCTCTTTGAATATGCATTCATCTCTACATAAATTTCATTCGTTTAATTTCTTTTCCTGAAATGTGTTTTTTCTGCGTAATTTGTCATTTAGGTAATTGAACTCTCGGATTGCTGTGCACCTTTTATAATTGGGAAGAATTTTTTTTCCACTTTTCAACATGTACAGGTGTGTTTCTAAGTGATTAACGTCCAAAAGCAAAAACAAATTTCGAACAAGAAATCAGATACGTATCGAGATAAAGAAAAAATCGTCATTAAGGATTTCCTTTCGGGTTTTTTTTCCGGTATGTAATAATTGGTATGCCATTGTTTTCAGTTAATAAAGAAAAGAGAATCCTAGAAATCAGTGGACGGTGAACCATGATTTGTTTCCTACTCGAATTCGATATCGTACCTTCGTCAGATTGAAACAGTGGAGTTAATGAGATATATACTCATATACATAAAAATGAAACCAACCGTCGACTACACGTAAATACGTGTGTATCTGTACCGATAACTGAATTTATACGTATGAGCAAGTGAATAAGCCAGACTGTCGTATTGTAATTGCGTGCCATGCCACAAGCAGCTGAGAGTTCTCCACGCGTGGACGATTTTATATACTCACTCGTTCGAAACGTCGAACGATCCTAATCATTGACGATACACGCATGAAATTCTTTTCATCAATAAAAAGTTTCGATAAAGTCGACTCTCGATAATTAAACTCTCAGTAAATTGAAGTACTTTTTAGTTCCTTTTGGTGTAACAGAAAAAGAAATAGCCAAAAATTTTGGAATTTTACCATCAACGCTATCTAATATTTTAAAAAAATAAATATCGAGTTCTTGGAGTTAATGTAAGCGAAGAAAAAAAGAGGACAACCCCTAGTTGTGTCTATATAATAATTTGGCATTTAAACAAGCAATTTTCCTTGATAAAAAAAGCCCCTTCTGTCACGCGTGTAAATCTTTTATCATACCGATAAGTAAAAATTACAGCAATTGTCAGTAGATGAAGATTAGACAATGGAAGCGAGCAGAGTGATTAACGAAGTTTTGGTTCGTTTAACGTTTAAACTGCAGCTTTCAAGAGCTTAGAACACGAAGTGTCGATCGAGTCTGTAGCAAAGGAGAGCTTTAAGAGCTTAAAACGCTCGGTTCGAGGCAGGCTGCAGGCAAATACAAAGCGAAAGATCAGGGATCTGTTCTCTACTCGTTACCTATCCAACCGAGTATATCTGTTCGACTGTGCGCTTTCCTGTCATTACTGCATTCTCCATGTCCCTCGTACCGTGCACCAAATACTCGGCTGCATACTCATTTCGATCCAACTGATGCTCCTTCTTACTTCGTTACTCAGAAGCTCGCGCTTTCCTTCTGATTCAATTCATCTCACACGAAACCACTATTGTTATTTCAAATTGTTCATTTAGTGATTAACAGGATTTTTAAATAGACGGTTTTCTTTATCATGAATATTTACATTAGTATGAATTTTCCGGGAACGGGTAACTAGGGAGCTTGAAGTTCCGATAAAAATAAATTTTGGAGGCCTTTTGGAATCTAACATGATTTTGATTACTAAGAAATGAGAGGGATTGCACCCTTCAGAAATTTTTCTATTATCCCATAAAAAACTCTTGACAAACATTTAAACTATTATAACCGATTTTGGGTTAAGTATTTTGTTTTTTGTGAACGGATCACTTTGCAGACATTTTTCCAGGTTTTCTTATAAAATGCACCTTTACAAAATATGCATACCTCAAGTAATAAATGAAAATGAACCAAATTTGTCTTGTAGTTTTCTGTCACTGATGCACTTTGTAGAAATTTTTCTATTATTCTGTAAAGAACTTTTAATAAACTTTTTAAACTAATTTCATACCGATTTCGATTTTTGTGACTGTATCACTTGGCAGAGAATTTTCCAGGTTTTCTTATAAAAACAGCTTTTACAAAATATACATACCTCAGCTAATAGATAAACATGAACCAAATTGATGATCTTGTAGTTTTCTATCACTGATGCACCTTGTACAAATTTTTTCAGATTTTCTTATAAAATCAACCTTTGTAAAATATACATACCCTTAACTAATAAATGAAAATGATCTAAATTCGTCTTGTAGTTTTCTGTCCCTGGTGCACCTTGTAAAAAATTTGAAATTTTTCCGTAAAGAAATCTTAACAAACTTTTTAAACCAATTCTATACTGATTTCGATTTTAGTACTCAGCTTTTTGTGACTTTGCAGAAATTTTTCCAGGTTTTCTTATAAAATGAACCTTTACGAAATAAACTCCGTACTACAATGGTGTATATTATAAAGAAAAAATGCATTTATCTTACTCTTGAGAAAAACCTCGGAGGCCAAATAACCTCCAAAAACAAAAAATTATAATTATTGTACAAATCAATTACCAATATAATTAAAAAAAATATTATCATCATTCTTATTCTTTTTCTGTGTGTGTGCATGTATTCATGTAGGAACAGCAGGATTGGCGTGATATCGTTATTACCTTCACGCTACAATGGTCCCTAATGAATTCTCCCTCTTGGTTAATAAATTTCACGGCTTCGATCATTGCAATAATATTGAATTCGTCCGGCTACTAGTTCGATTCGCTCCAGTTGCCATGACAGTTTGGTCGAAGAATTCATACTATAATGCCAACAAGAACCGCTAACGACTTTTTAACGATCCTCGCCCAAGAACATTGCAGAATTGTTCGCTCCGATTCTTCGCCTCGCGATTTTTAAAAAATGTTTACTAATTTGCCGTAAAATGTTGACTAATTAGCGTGAACACTCAGGCAAATAGTCGAGAACTTCCGGGGAGAATTGAGGCAAGCTTGATTGTGAAGCCAATAAATTCTGTTTCCGGTTTGCTACGTCCTTCACTAATAGCAAATTGTACTTATTTCTAACAGATGTGCATATTAATGCAATTTGAAAGATTTCATGCATACAATGTAAGTCGTAAAATACACGTGTTTTGCATCAATTTTGTTCCGTGGATTAAATTTCGTTTTGAGAAAAGAAAACAAGTATAGTCTAACACGAGCCTATGAATTCTGTGACGTAGATAGCGCATTTCTGAGATAACCGAATTGAACCAGCAAACTGAAGCTGAGAGTTAAGTGTTTGATTGCAGAGTTGGGACAAACATTTGACCTTAATTTTGGTTTTAGTCGAGCACCATGGCCAAATTTCCATAAAGGATATTGACAATTTGTCTCTGATGGAAACACACGTAAACTTAAAGTGTTCCAAATTGTCATTCAAATATCAAATCTGAAACACAATTCCAATTTGTTTAATGTTGAGATGTCTTTTTTGGAAAATAGGGTTTCAAATTAGATTTTATTTTTCTAATGAACATTTCTTATTTCAGAAAGCAACACTTTAGCAAATGGAAGACTAATTTGTAAACGAACTACGTGCGTATCTTGTAAAAAGTTCAAATACGTGACTTTGATAGACGTTTCCCAGAACTTGTTTCACGATATGTAAAATTCAAGCATTTTTAAGTAAACCTGATTAAGTATTTGGAGTTGAGTTGTTAAAATCGTGAACTGAGAAAAAAATCAAGCGAAAGGACAATATTATCTGGTTAACATTGTTTTTATATCTGTCACGGTGTTTTAACAATAGTCCAGCTAAATATTCAATGAAACATAAAACATGTGTTACAAATATAACAAGCATGATATTCACCTCCAAGGAATCTCATTACATGGACTTTTTATTTTCACTTAATAACAATAAGATTAGAAAAAATGTTTTTATTTCTCAAGGTAAATTTTCTTTTTATTGAAATACGAAAATTGATAAAGTGTATAATTAATTTTTTACTGGTTTTAGAGTTGAAAAGGCAACTGGATAAATAATGTTGCTATTAGATGAATAACAATTTCTTTAATAATAATAATTATTCCCTAGGGAGGATAAGTATAAGAATTCAATTATTTTTCTCCTAGAAAAACTGTTCTGCAGATCGACATGAACATTTTCTCTAACCCCCCTCCCCCTCGTAGATTTTCGGACTTTTCCCCCTCTCCCACTCAACTGTCCACGTGTTTTATGCACGGACCCTAAAAGCGTAAAAGTGTAATGTGACTGTTTACGTGTGGAGAGGAAATATCACTCGTTAAAACGACTCGCGTGGTATATCCTGGGAACACTCGAAGCTATCTGTCAATCCGTCTTTAGATTCAAAGGAGATTCGGATTAATGGCTTGCATCCACGATCGGAAGGATCGTCCCATGCATCCGGACACAAGAACCCACGGTACAATGGTCCCGATACAATGAGAGGAAATATCCAAGATATGCAAACTAGGCGCGTTCCGATCATCTTCGAAAGGGTGGAGGGTGGAAAAGTGGGGTCTGAACCGGCGAGGGCAGAAGAAGGGTTCGAAGACGAACACATGTTCAGACATTTGCATAGCTCCCAAGAATTTGCATACGAAGAAATTTGCATCGTCCATGCATTTGCGCAGGCGACCGACCCAGGGTTCCTGAAAGAATCTATACCACGAGATACTCCTTTCTCTGTCACTGCCGTCCATATCTATTGAAACTGCAGACGATCCAAAGGGCGAGCATCAGCCCTCAACGAAAGAATAATAATATATTAAGGGGCAAAATGCTACTAATGCTTTTATATCCCAATGGGTTGGATAATACTGTTTTCCCCTCTCAGGAAAGTTTAATGTGTTTTTTCCAAGGATTTCAAGGTGTCACTTTTGGAGAGCTGCTAGATGATGGTCGAGTTTTGAGTGGTTCGATTATTTCTATTCTGTCATTGTTCACCATTATATCCTTTTATTGATACGATCTTTTATTTACTCCTCGATGCAAATAAATTAATTTTCTGTTCCAACATCTGCAGTTTTTTTTTTCCAAACTTTTAGTTTCTATATATATTTTAAGACGTATGGATTTTCGGGAGTGTTTTTACCTGTCGCCTTTTGTTGGATGCTCTGTCGTCTCACGTTTCCAATTCCCTGACACCTTCTGCAAGACGTTTCTTGAATGGATATCGCTTTCCGCTTGAGACGCGCCACGCATTTCTTTCGATCTAGATGGTTATATATTATATACTTTTCTGACAATGGTCTACCTGCCCATTGACTTTTTTGAACTTGATTTTTATCATCGAGGGTGATATTCCTGTTGGAATAATTCTCAAATTCTTCATTCCTTTTGTCAAACGAGTCATATTGACTTTGAAAACAAAATTAAATTCATATGCGTGCTTTTTCGACTGCTCACGAGATATTGTGTGAACAGTGCAATTTACATTTTTATTTCTATATGAAACTATTTTATCGTCATTATCATTGAAATTCTTTTCAGAAAAATAATAAAGTGTCTGTGGACGAACATTACCAAATTGTTAACTCAAAATGCGCTTGGTGACACTATGGGCTCTCCATAATATCGATTTTTCCTGATGACTCAGATGTCTAATTAAGAATTCCTGAATGATCAAATAAAGTTGAATTCCCACAGAGTGAAGAGGCCATAAATCGCAGCCTTAGCTGCTGTCTTCTCGCGTTGATGCCGTGTGATTCTTTTTGTAAGTGCCCCCAAATTCGTAAAATATGCAGACATTAAAAACCGAGCAAGTAATGCTAATCCGTGCTCATCGATCCGCAACCCTTTCTGCAGGACGATCGGAAGACAGAGGCGACCTTGGCCGGTCCCTTCACCTGGCCCAATAAAAAGACCCCACCAATAGTCCTCATCACCAATTCTATATCAAGCTAAGAGCCATCATCGCCAGTACTTTTGCATGTGTCATACGATCTACTTTGCAGGTACGTTTTCAATCGAATTCAAAAAAAGACCCTTCTGCCCTCTCCTCATGGTCTGTTCATCCTACAATCGTCGTAAGTTCATATACTCTTTGCCTCGCATGCGTTGGCACGTATATTCCACGTTATAGGTACATGGAATATGGTAATTCCCGCCACCATCACCAGATATGTAAATAAGTTAGATTTGAGTTTTGTTGCGGCAGAAACTTCGATGGGAATCTATATATATGTATACATTTATGAAAGAGACAACACTCGAGAATAAAGAGAGGTGAGGGGGTGACTATATTGGCTTAAGCGCCTTATGATCTGATCGTCTCGATCCAGATTTATTGGTTTCTTGGAGGGATCGAAAGGATTTTAAGACCATGAAAACAAGTTTGGGACCTATTTCGATTTTTCTTTTGTTGAATATATTGTATATGTCAAAGGCGACATTAGCTCCATGCTATAAGGATAAATTACAAACAATTTTTGATTTTTAAGTTCACAACTTTATACAAGAAATGAAATAATTTCAAGCATTGATCGAATTTATAAGAAACCGAAGCATAAACCAAGTTAATAAATTATAAGAGGGACGTGAGAAAATGTGAGAAACACAACCCTAATCCGAGTCGTTGAAACCCTAACGTGGTCGGGTTTGCTAATTAGCATATCGAAATTACAAAATAATCGAGCACAGATCGAAGAAGTCTATGCAACAGTAAACTAAGCTCGACAAAGAAGTGCTTGCTTTCGCAGTCATTGGTATTGTTTGAAACCAGTTCACATACACATTTATGGGCGTATCAAATCTAGTTGTTCCCCTCGCGAATTATAATTATCGTTCCCCGCTCATTGATTCTTATACAAAATACTACCTGGACCCGTAATTCTCTCTCGAATAAGAAACAAAAACCGTTTCTTTTTAAAAGGTGCTTATTTTCATTTAAATCATTTTGTTTCAAATTCAGCGCCTCCCTTCACTCTCCACAACTCTTCTTTTTATTGTTTCTTTCACTTTTTCGGCGAGTTTTGAAAAAGTAGACATTATTCCACAAAGTAGTATATAAAGAGACTTTGAGTTCGCTGTTTGAAGCGACCTCTATATGAAAAACGGGAAAAATTAAAACTAAATAATGTCATCTGCTCCAAAGGCATTGTTTACAAGTGATATATATACACGAATATATATTATATTATAATGAATTTTATTTACGTACAATATATGAACACACTAAAGAGAAGGACAAGAAAATCATAGATATAATATAAAATTGAAGAATAATAATGAAAATTCGAGAAAAATAATTAAAACTCTTAGAAAATAATTTTTAAAAATGAGAATAATTAAAAATTGGTCAAAATAAATTAAAAATGATTTTAAATTTTGAAACTAGAAGAAAATAATTAAAATATAATAAAAACAATGAGAAGTTTAAAAAATAAATGCAATTAAAGAGAAATAATTTAAAAAGCTACAAAATTTTTTTAAAATAAAAAAAAATAGAAATTTGATAGAAAAATACTTAAAAATTTGAAAAATTAATTTTAAAAAATGAAAATAACTACAAAATTAAAGAAAAGTCTGGAAGAAACCTAAAAATAATTGAAATTTATGATAATTAATAAAATGTTTAAAAATTATGAAAAGAAATAAAAATAATAAAAATCGAAGAAAATAATTGAAATTTGAGATAAATTCTTAAAAATCTTAAAAAATAACTTTCCAAAATGAGAAAAATAATTAAAAATTGTGGGAAAGAATTGAAAAAATTACAGAATTTTTATTAAAAAAAAAACTACTTTAAAATTGTAGACATTAACTTTAAAAAAAATTAAATTAACTAAGAATTGGAGAAAAGACTAAACGAAAGCTAAAAATAATTAAAATTTAAGATAAAAATTATGAAAACAAGTAAAAATAATTAGAAATCGAAGAAAATAATTCAAATTTAAGAAAAATCTTAAAAAATAATTTTCCAAAATGAGAATAATAATCAAAAATATAGGGATATAATTAAAAAAAATTATGGAATTGAAAAAAAAAATAATAGAAATTAGAGAAAAATATCTCCTTTAACATTTTAGGAATTTATTTTAAAGAATGAGAATAACTAATAATTAGAAAAAAAAGACAGGAAGAAAGTTAAAAATAATTGAAATTTAAGATGAATTATAAATATTGTTGAAAATTATGAAAACACATGATAATAACTAAAAATCGAAGAAAATAGCTGAAATTTGAGAATAATCTTAAAAAATAATTTTCTAAAATGAGAATAATAATTAAAAATTGAGGGATGTAATTAAAAGAATTACAGATTTTTTTTAAAATAAAAACAGAAAAATAGAAATTTGGTAACTACTCGAAAATTTAGGAAAATCATTTTAAAAAATGAGAATCACTAATAATTGGAGCAAAGCCTGGAAGAAAGCTATAAATAATTAAAATTTAAGATAATTAATAAAAAATTTTGAAAATTATGAAAACAAATAAACATTATTGAAATTCGAGGAAAATAATTGAAATTTGAGAAAAACAGTTGAAAATTGGAAAAAATAATTTTAAACAATGAAAAAAACTAAAAATTGGAGAGAAGACTGGAAGAAAGCTAAAAATAATTGAAATCTAAGATAATTAACTAAAATTTTTGAAAATTATGAAAATAAATGTAAATAATTAAAAATCAAAGAAAATAATTAAAATTTGAGGAAAAAATAAAAAAAAATTCCAAAATGAGAATAATAATTGAAAATTCATGAGAATAATAAAAAAAATTGCAGAATTTTGTTTAAATATCTAAAAAATTAAAAATTAGAATTTTAGAACTATTTGAAAATTTTATAAATTAATTTTAAACAATGAGAATAACTAAAAATTGAGAAAAAAGTGGAAGAAAGCTAAAAATAATTAAAATTTAAGATAATTATTAAAAATTTATGAACATTATAACAAATGAAAATAATTAAAAATCGAAGAAAATAATTGAAATTTGAAAAAAAATTATAAGTCCTAAAAAAATTTTTCAAAATTTCCAAAATGAGTATAATAATTAAAAATTGTCGTAAACAATTGAGAAATGATAAAATTAACTAAAATTTAAAATAATTATTAAAATGTGATAAAAATAATTAAAATTTCAGATAAATAATCTTAATTTTTAAAAACTGCATTATGTGCCAAAAGAATGAATATAATTAGAAATTGGAGAAAATAATAGAAAAAGTACAGAATTTATTTTTACGCAAAAGAAAATAATTGAAAAATCGTTTTAAAAATTGAAAATTAAATGAAATAATCTAAATTTGAGATAATAACTGTAAATTTAGAAAATTAATAAAAAGAAATGAATATTAAACAAAAGATTTGGAAATTGAGATAGATGTTTAGTTAAAAGTTAAGGATATTAATTCAGAAATAATGATAACTACTAAAAACTGAAGATAATAAATGGAAAATGAAAATAATAATGGTAAATTGGAAAAAAAGAATTTACTTGTGATAAATAATATAAAATTAGCAATAAATAATAAAATTGTTTTATTCTTAAAAAAAAAATTAAAATTGAAAAAGTAATTGAAGAAATCAAAGAAAATAATTCAAATTTGCGTAAAATATTTCAAAAATGATAAAAAAAAGTTGAAAAGTGTAGTTTGAGTAATTGAAATCACAACATGAAAGAATGAATGACATTGGTAAATTATTAAATATAATAAGGTACAATGTTATTTTTTGTAGAAAGTGTTTAATGATTAACAATATAACGTTTATTATTATAGGTTATGTTTATTTTGCAAAATAAATGTAAAAAATAAAATATTTTTTTGTGTACTTAATTCTGCAACATAAACATAACCTACAATAATAAACGTTATATTTTTAATGTTTTTGATCAAAAAACATTTACTACAAAAATTAATACTATACCTTATTTTTTATTAAAATAAACCACTTTGGCTTGATTTCCTTTAGTATGCTCATATTGTTCATAAATAACAATAATAATACATCTAACATTTGTACATTCGTGTTTATATTACTTGTAAACATTGCCTTTGAAGTAGAGGACATTATTTTGTTTTAATTCTTAAAGATTTTTATATAGAATTTTCATAATTCGTGCATTATTCTTTTACTCCAATAGAGGTTATGTTTAGAAACAGCTGATGCGCCAACACGCGTGCGCGTTGACAAATTTCATTTTCTTCCCATTTCTTCATGCATCTAAAAATAAAGAACTAATCAATTAAAGTGTTTTCAAAGCTTCCAAACAAATCCAACTTTGAAATAGTTAATTGAATCCCCCGAAATTCAAATTTTGAAAGTTATTAAAATCTTTATGGTATTTTAATTAAATTATTTCATTCAGGAGTAAGTTGAGGATTTTGCAAAGTTCCATTTTAGCTCGAGTGAGGCGAATTGCGTGAAGACGGTTGCAGCATGCTGATTGTTTTACAATGTTACCTGAATAATTGCTGGAAAATGGTTTCGCGGCGACCAGGCAACGCCGCCACTGATACACTACACGTGGGCCACAACGATGGCCGACTAGATAGGTGCTAAATTCCTCTTTGCTCCGAATTAATCTCGGTTGGAATGTGACTCCAACTGTAGCTTATACTACTAAACTCGACTCCATGAACTTGCGCTGCACTGGACTTTCACCTCTTCCCTCAAATTGATTGTACATGCAAATCGCCTCAAAATCAATTATAAACTTTTTAATGAGTCCCATCAATATATCTCCTTCTAACCTAAAACTAAAAAATAAATAATTACTCTCACACAAAAATGAATAATTTTTTACCCCCGTCATTATAGTTCCACAAAAAAAATTGAGGGAATATTAACATTTAAATGTTATTCTTTACATTTCATTCTTTCCTGCAAATTCGATCGAGATAAATCTCCAAATCAAGTTTCACATAAATTTAGCTCTGGATCCAATTGACGGTTAAATAAACTCTTTCTGTAACAATTAATTCGTGAAGGATGGCAAAGGCGAAAAAGGGTGAGAAACAAAAGACAGAGCTCGTTGGAAAAAAAATTCTCACACGTGTTAAAGTGCAAATTATATACGAGAATTAGTGAGCCAAAGCAGGTCGACCAATCAAAGTGCACGTTTAACTCGACAGAGTTTCAAGAGCGCTCATCAGGTTACTGTGCTATATACATTGCAATGCAGTCGTGTATAAATCATAATGACAATCGCCTTGTGTTTGTTCGATCGATCGCATATGAAGCTCCTTTCGGCATCCTTGCATAAATTAAACCGGATATCACCGAATACCAAGAACGCTGTGTATGTCAAATGAGAAAATTTCGAATAACAATTCAGCCTATGTTTATTAATACTGCACTTTTCTCGGTTCAGCTTACGTCATAAAAGATCAAATCGCGCTCAATGAAATTTAAGTTCCATCTCAACCCTCATTTTAAAATTGTCTTACAAACAAAAAAGATCTTTTGTGTTATCGACTACAATAGATGTTTTAAATGTTTCTCCAATGATATAAATAATTCTACAATGAAGTGAAATATGGATGGAGTAATTACAGCTGAAACGGTAAGCTATTATAATTTATTTTTTTTAATTAAAATTTTGTAAATAGTAATATTAAAGTAAATATCTTTCTTTTGCTGATTTAAAATACCTTCGGTGCAGTTTTACTTAATTAAAAAAAGTGTTTCTGTCAATTCGTTTACATTTAAATTGTCAACAACATACTTACAGTTCCATCTATAATTTAATGCCAAATTTTTTTCGATCATATCTTGTTCCGTATGTGATGAGATAAAATTCTCCAATTTGTATTAATTTAAATTGTCATCAACTTCCTTACAGTTCTTAAGATACGGAATTTTCGACAAAGCGCCGAATGCTAAGCTAGGTTATGTTACTGCGCTTGCGCAGAAATTCGTCGTCATGACAACTAACTTCTGCGCAGACGCCAACATAAGAGCATTCCTTTCTCAAAATTCCCGTATCATAAGGTAGACGATGAACCAGGGTTTAATTTTATATTCTTCTGCGATGAAATTAATCTTACTGCCAGTTTGTTTACATTTAAAATGCCAACATCCGTACAATCTGAAATTTAAAAAAAATCCATTAAATCTTTTATATAACAATAAAATATTCCTAACTCAACTAGAATAATTTGGACAAATTTACCGGAAATTGCAATTTCAAGAAATTGAATTTTATTTACTTATTTCATAATTGTATTAGGTAATAAAAAGAAAGCAGAGGTAGACTAAAATTCCAAACGCGTTTTCTTGCAGTTTTTTGGGATTTAAAGAGTGACGCGAATCAGCAAAAAATGGAAATTGTTCGGATTGAATTACAATGGTAGCGTACGCGACAATTACAATATTATGACTATATTGGAGAATTGGGAATCAGACAGAAGCGTAAAACAATCATTGTCTTGAATTCCAGGAATACGAAGTGCTATCGCTTGTAATCACCTATTCCCTCTATGAGTTGTCCCGGTGTTAAGTGTCACACTTAATGCGAAATATGATCTCATGGTTATCCTGTCCTACATTGCCCGGTCGTTATAATCGAGTCACATTGTAAATGCATGTATGCATTCAATGATCTTATGAAGCGAAAATGAAAACATCGAAAACAAAAGCTGTGTTTCATATGTCCGAGAGATATACTTCAAGACATCTTACTGACAGAACGAATTCCTTTCAGCTGAGTATTATAACTTATAATTTGCTTGTACGGATAATAATAATCTAAATAGTTTACTCAAGCATATTTTGACCCTTGATTATAATGAGTTTCAGGAATAATTTTTTTTTGTGACTAAATTGATTACAAATTTTGTTTTAATATCGGGGCACGCGAAATGAGTACACAAATGATTCCAACAATTGAATATATACTGCAGAAATGTATGTTAATAACATTTCTGGGAATTGAGTTTGCGAAAGAATTACAACAAACTCATTGTCGGATTTTTGCCAAGGAAGCCAGATGCTTCGCTTGCAAACGATACGAGATTTTCAATCTCGATTTAAAACCGCTCCTGTTCTTGGTAGAAGAGCTCTTCTTAAGCCGGAAGTACTTATTTGAAGATCTCTCGAAACTGAATGAGCAAGCGTATGGGACTTCTTCCGTTTCGAATCAACCTTTAGCGCAGTGAACCAAAGGTCGCGAGGAAGGAAAAGTAATTCCCAACTTTTTATTAAATTGCAAATGCGCTCATTTATAGTTTTCAATTCGAAACATCGATTTCGTTCTGCGGAAAATACTTCATTACACACAAAAGCTTCGTGATTTCATCGTTTTCAAAATTGTCTCCAATTTAAAGTTTCTAATTTGAAATGCTTCCAATTCCCTTCATAAATTGAGTTTGTAAAGAATAGATATTGGATAGATGATTTTAGATAAATAGGTATAAAGAATAAGAGATAGACTATTTTCATTTAAAGTTCCTGTCTCGAAAAAGTAGTCCAGGCTTTATAAACTTTAGATGAAAAAGGAACATAATTATTTTTTATTCTGATAAAGCGAAACAAATCGAAGGACTAGGAACTTGGAAAGACTTTGCAGATTGAGAGAAACTCAAGGCAGAAAAAGTTAGAAAGGAATGACTGTCCGCGCAAAAGAATAGTGGGGATAAAGGATAGCACCTGCGCTAGAGTTTACCCCTTTCAAGCGCATGCTCAAACTTCAGTAAACCCTTCCGCCACCCCAGCAAGGTTTGACTTCCAATGCGATTGGAAATAAGATCTGGTCGACCAAAGTGGCTGTACTTATTTTTACGAGACCTTCTTGAGAACCAAAAGAGGGCTTAAAATACTCCCCAAGATAAATGTATTACGATATCCAATATCTCTGACATCTTCGTTTAATTGGTATTTGAATTTATTTCAGAAAACGTAATTAGGAGGTTTTTTTGCAGAAAAAATATTTCCCGGTAAAAAGGAATGATTTAATTTTAAAAAAGTGTACATTTCGGGTATTATTCTTTTTCTTAATTTATGATGAGATAATTTGTAAATTGGCACCTTTTTAAATAAAAGCCGTGGTGAACAAAATTTAAGAAGCCCCAAGATGAAAATTTGAACTTGTAGCTTACAAATTTTATGCTTTGAAAAACAAAGTTTAAGAATTTGATTTATTTTAGAAAATTATAATGGTGATTTGAATCGGACGAAAATATTTAAATTGTAATTTATAACATTGTAAACGCCTTTTTAATTTTTAATATAGAAATGTCAAGTTTTTTCTTAAAAAATTATTATTACGAAATATTTTTTTGTGCTTTAATGCGGTTTGTAAAAAATTAAATTTTAAAAAAGATGTTTTAATGCATAATTGCGTCTCTTCAGGTTAGGCCTCGGGTTTATCTTTTAAAAAAATTATTATTTTATTTCTTTAATAAAAAATTGTTATATCTGGCAACATTTCTTAAATTATAATTTATAACTTCTGGAAAAAATCAAAATATTAACTTGTTTTTTGTAACGAGACCAAAACGCAGTCACATGACAAAGTTAGTTTTTGAGTTTGGATTTTTAACTTACAAAAATTAATTAAGATTATTAATTATTTTAAACATCGTTATTCAAATTATTTTATTACACAGACGTAAAACAATGCCAATAATTCAAAAAATTAATGTTAAACAGGAAAAGTAATTTTAATAGGTGTATATTAAGAAAATAAATTAATTTTAAGTTAAGAAACATGGCAATATTTCCCATTTTATTAATCAAGGATCAATTTTTGTTTCCGAATAAAGTACTTCTTGACAATGATTTGGAAAAATTATAAACATTTTGATGTTAAAGAACTTCGTATTTTAGTTGTTATCTTTTTTTCATTAGAGTCAATAAATATCAATAAATAAATAAATAAATAAATGTCAATAAATATTAAGGAAATATTAGGAATCGTAAACGTAAAGTCGAATATCGATTAATAGATCGAGTTTTTGGCTAGATAAGATCGATTTTATTTCGATTTTTTCCATGCAGAGTTAAGAATAGATTATCATTAATCGATATATATCGGAAGGTAGTATTCGATTTCGATTTTCCAATCTCTAATAAATGTGTTAGAATTAAAAAATGTCCGACGGGTTGTGATCTGACCAGGTGTTTAAAGTTAACTTTAAATTAATGTGTTTTGAATTACATTGAATTGAATATTTTGATTTTTTCTTAATTGAATTGGCCGTACCCTTAGCCAAATATTAGAAGAAAAAGAATCCACCAAAAAAGTGAATATTCTTATTTTTAAAAACAGAATGCAAGATTTATATAAATTTTACTCTGCTTATTAATACTTTAGATCTCAAAATATGATAATTTTATAATTATCCAGAAAAAGGGGCTTTCCAAATTTCAATATTTCTTCTAACCTCAATTTTTTTTTTACCATTTAGACCTAGTTTAATAATAAAAAGTCACTAAATTAAACGTTAACGTTTTAGTAAAAATGTTTCTCAAAAATAAATATTTGTAAAAAAATATAATGCCTTTAATTAACTTTCTGTATTATTCTTCTGAAGAAACAATTCCTCTTAAGGATTTTAATAATCCAAACGTAATTCCTGAAAAAGTATACAAAAAGTTTCGTATTAAGCGTATTAAGTAAACTAAGTTATTAAATGTTACAATTTCCAGGTTATGAATTTGCCCTTGTCAAGAAGGTTAGAATTTTCAATTTTTGTGGATAATCTAACCTGTAAATTTTTGTTTAACCACGAGAACAATTTTTGCCAAATTGTTTAATCACTTCAATATTACAATTTATCACTATTTCATATGCAGAAAACAAGCACATTTCAAAAATTTATTTGACTCACTAAACTGTTAGAATCCAATTTTTTGTCACCTCGATTTTCTCAGAAACGGATAAAAATGTCTTTTCCCATGTAAAAAAAATATTTTGACATTAGGCAAAATTCTGTCTTACTCCTCTGGAGAAACTATTTTTCTTAAGGATTTTAATAATTCAAAGATAATTCCTGAAAAAGTACACAAAATATTTCGTATTAAGTATAAATTAAGTTATTAAATGTTACAATTTACAGGTTATGAATTTGCCCTTGTCAAGAAGGTTAGAATTTTCAATTTTAGTGAATAACCTAACCTGTCAATTTTAGTTTAACCACGAGAAGAATTTTTGCCAAATTGTTTAATCACTTCAATATTACAATTTATCACTATTTCATATGCAGAAAACAAGCACATTTCAAAAATGTATTTGACTCACTAAACTGTTAGAATCCAATTTTTTGTCACCTCGGTTTTCTCAGAAACACATAAAAATGTCTTTTCCCAGGTAAAAAAGTATTTTGCCTTTAATTAAGCAAAATTCTGTCTTATTTCTCTGAAGAAACAATTTCTCTTAAAGATTTCAATAATCCGAACGTAATTCCTGAAAAACTACACAAAAAATGTCGTATTAAGTAAATTAACTGTTACAATTTTCAGGTTATGAATTTGCCTTTGTCAAAAAGGTTAAAAATTTTCAAGTTTATTCTAGATAATTCAACCTCTAAATTTTATATTAAACACGCGAACAATTTTTGAAAATTTTATATAATCACTTCAATATTGATGTACATTATTATTTTAAACAAGCATTTATCAAACATTTATTTTACTTACTAAACTGCTACAATCCAATTTTTTTTCAAAACGATTTTCTCAGAATCGCATTAAAACGCCTTTTCCCATAAAAAGTATTTTGCCTTTAATCAGCTTTCTGTCTTATTTCTCTGTAGAAACAATTCTTCTTAAAGATTTTAATAAACCAAACGTAATTCCTAAAAAAGTACACAAACAATTTCGCATTAAGTTATCAAATTTTACAATTTACAGGTTATGAATTTGTCCTTGTCGAAAAAATTAAAAATTCCCAAGTTTATTCTCGACAATCTAACCTCTAAATTTTATATTAACCACTTAAACAAATTGTTGCCAAATTTACCTAATCACTTCAATATTAAAATACATTATTTAATACGCAGAAAACACTTTTCAATCATTTATTCGACTTACCAAACTGCTACAATCCCATTTTTCTATTTTCTCAGAAACACAAAAACTCCCTTTCCCATTGACTCAACAATGTCAAAATAGATAATAATAAAATAAAATACATTACCGATAACTTCCATCGATGAAAAAAAACCCACAAATCACGCTTATTTAAGGCCTCAACAATAACCTCTAATCTGATAATCCGAAACAATATTTTCCCCATTTCACGATCAAAGAAAAGAAAACAAATGACATTCTTTCCAAAATCCTGAAAAATTGCACATTCGCCCCTCGGGTTGCATTAGCATCAGCGTCGCATCAAATCGAAGGTCGCACACGTTCTAGCTTTCCGATCGTCCCGTTGAAATCACCGATATTTCCAATATCTCGCGTAGGACATCCCGATAGTCGCTTCGTGGAGAATCCCGGGGGAGCGAGACGAAGAGAGTGGGACGATTGGAAAGGGTGGGAGGTACGCGCATCACAAGTCTCGATGAATTTTAGTGGTGGGAGAAGCCACCCCCGTGCGCCTTCTTCATAGTTTTGCTCTTGACTCGCTGCACGGCGCCACCGGCCGGCCTACACTCTTGCTTTCCCTCGGAACTCGTCCGCGTAACTATTGTCCTTCTCGGTTAAACACGTATTCTCCGACTGTCAACTTTTCTCTCCATTGTTGCCGCTCAAACTCAACAAACCGTTATTTTCGTGCAAACCGTGCGATTGATTAGTTTTTCCAAGTGAACAATAAATTCTCAAGTGTGGATATTTAATTGCCAAGATTCAGTCAAGGTCAATAGTTTTACAAGGGTGGGAAAGTGCGTGCCGCGGAGGGATGACTGGCGAGGGCTGCAGAAACCGAGTTGGAGTTTAGTCTCGGCCAGAACACAGGCCTAGCAGGACCCTTTGTAAACGTACATAACACATCGTGCTTGATAGGTACATAAATATCTATATCATTTCAAGAGACAATCTTCGCAGTCTCTCGCTCCAGTTTTATCACTTAGTACGTACCACTGTGTGTTTTTATATTTTGCCCCCTTCCTCCTCGTCTTTGAACCGCCGACGTGTTTCTTTTTTCTACACTGTGATTGATCTTTTTTTGAGTTTTGTGAATGTGTTCTGTGTTTTTTTTTCAAGTTCAGTGATCTTCTTCCTTGCTCGAAAAATGTGACGAAAATTTGTAATAACAAAATGGAGGATATTTCAAAATTTGCCATTATATTTTGGTGAATGTGAAAATTTTCGGATATTTTGTTTTGGAGATTGTGAATTATTGGCGTAAGTTTGTTTCTTTTTGATTTTGGCGGGACGGACAGAATCTGTCAGAAAGGAAATTCGAGTTGAAGAGAAATCGCGTTTTTTAAAAAAGTCGAAGATTAGAAAAACAAAATTCGTTGAAAATTTTAGTGCGGAATATATCGAGAAAATTAATTATGACAGTTTATAAAATTAGTCACGAGTAATAAGTCGGAAGTTTTACATACTTATAGAGGTTAGTTTTAGAATCGGAATTTTTTTACAGAGTACAAAATATTAGTCAGATTGACCCAGAAACGTTAACAAAACATTTTTCAGTGTAATCATTTAGTGGTTATCTAGTAACAGAAAATTTTAACATTTTTTTAATAATGATAAAAAACTTATTTTTATTCTGAAGTGTACAAATTTTAATGAATACATTTTAATCGAATGTTCTAGAAACATGAGTCAACTAACTTAGAAAAAGACTGTTTTGCTTGGGAAAAATATGCGGGATATTAATATCAATGCAGCTACGTTGTTAGAATAAAATCTTTGCTTGAAAGTCGAACCGTTGACAGAAACGTGACCATCGGTCGAATTCTTGATTGTCTCGAGTAGTACTCTACCCTTTATCTTGCCATGAGGAGTGCGGTCAACCAACTTCTCTCGCTCCGCCTCCCAGTATCACGAGAAGACTTAAATTCAAAACGTGTGATAAAATATTAATTAACGATTTTTACTCGATTCTCGAAAATGTTGAAAATAGTGCGTAAAAAAGATTGACGATTTCAGGCGTTTTTTTTAAAATTAGGTCATACAGTTTAATTAAAAAACGAAATTCGATACTTATTCTTTTCGAAAATATCCAGCTGAAATCAATAGGGAATTTTATTTCAGATCAAGTTAATTATTCTGATAAGCGAATTGTGAAAATTATCAAGTATATTAGAAAATTAATTAACATTCGCGAAAAACCGATCTTCAATTTCTCATGGTACTTTATCTTATCGGGAAGAAAAATTTGCTTACTTGGCTGGAAAGGGAGATGTCCCTGAGCGAGGCTCTTGAACTTGTGAAGAAACCGACGAAGGCGTTTATCCTTTAAGATATTATTACAATCGCTAGATGAAGACGAGGCCTGTCTCTCGATGCCGACTTTTATCGTGAAAGGGTATTGAGTAGCGTGCGACTTGACAAATTTGCAACTGTTGACATTCTTTCAAGAAACGAAAATTGTCGAAGAATCGAGAAAGTTTTAATCCTATTAGAATTAATCGCGATTTTCTGGGGGATTAAAAATGTAGGGTGTAAACCTCGGGATAAAATTACCTGTAAACATAAGGTTTATAAAGGATTTAAAATTTAGGATTAAAAATGTAGGGTGTCGGGTTAAAATTAGATGTGAACATGAGGATTAAAATTCTTAATGTTAGGTTTTAAGTTCTAGGTTTAATGTTTTGATTGAAGTAGCTGGGTATAAATGTTAAGATTAAAATTCTGGATTACAATTCTGGATTAAAATTGATTAGGAGGAAAATTGATAAAATTCTAGGAAGTAAAAATGAGGATTAAAATCCTAGGGTGTAAAGTTTAGGTTTAGAATCACAGTAAAACGGAAAAAATATTATTTGTTGGATACTATTAAAATTAGTGTCCTTAGATTTGAATCTTATCGTTTACACCCTTAGTGCAAAAACGGGTGTCTTGTTGTAAGGCACTTATGTGGTCATTTTTAATACATCTTTTGGTTTCTTAGACTTCAATTCATCAGGGGGTATTTTACGTGTATTCTTAAACAATGAAACATCTTCTAATGACTTCAAGACGTTTTTGGTTTTAAAACATGACACTGGATTTTTTAAGGTAGACTTGTTTTTAATGATTCTGGGGTGTAAAAGAACTTTAGGATTAAATTTCCAGGTTCTGAACATAAGGCATTAAGCTCTGAGTTGTTACCTCAGAAATGAAGCCGTAAGTTGTAAACTTGAGGATTAAATCCTAATGTTCACAACATGGAAATTTATTCCTAAGATTTTTTACACCCTAGGATGACTGTAAAAAAGATGCTCGAAAAGATGTCTTCCCTAAAAAATCGATTGATTTGTTTTAAGGACAAAAACGTCATGAAGTTATTATAAGTTGTTTCATTGATTAGGAATACATGTAAAATGCTCCTTGTTTGGTAAAAGTTTAAGACACACATTTTTTTTTAAAAGTGACCACATAAGTGCCTTACAATAAGACTCCCGTTTTTGCACTGAGGGTGCAAACCATAAAATTAAGATCCTAGGATACAAACATTAATAGTGTCCTAGGCTGAAAATCATATGTCACTAAAAATCATAGGCACTAAAAATATAATTAATATACACTTAAATTTTGACAATTGTTGTTAGTGGTTTTATTCTATCCTGAGATTTCAATAACATACCTTGGTAAATCGGAAACGAAACTAGTCAAAAAAAAAAAGGAAATTTCTATCCTCGCGTATGAATCTTGGAACCAAGTCCTAAGGACTTTTAGGATTGAGCTCCTAAGGTATAAACCTTAACATCAAACTTAGTGTAAATAAAACTTAATAAAACTTTACAAACTTAAGTTTATAGTCGCAAATCGTGGAATTAAAGTCAATGTGCAAAATTATATCTTATAAATATCATGTGTAAATTATACAAGTTATCAAAAGTGGAAACACGAAATTCAATTTCAACTGTACGGAAAAATTTAATTCCTAAATTAAGAAAAAAATAACAATTTTCGGAAATGAAATTTGAGTTTTCTGGAGAAAGTTCAGAGCAGCCACCTACGACTAAGAAGCGAATGAATGCACGCGGCGGACAGTTGCTTCTAGCGTTGACAAACTAATCCTCGTTCTATACCCGGTGATCGTAAAGCACCGTTGACAACTGGTTGTCATACAATCGTAGGCGTCTGGAGCAATAAATATTGGTATTCATAACCCCGGTCTCAGTAGTTCGAAGTTTAAGGCCCACATAATCATTTGACTCGCGTTATGCGTCTTTATACCCTTATCAATAAATTTCGCTAAAGTGTCATGTTTTTTAAAGAATTGCTGAAAAACTGATTTTTTAACATTCTAGAATATACTCATCAAGTTTATAAATCTAATTTTTATTCTCTTTAAATAATTTCTTTCTTTAAATTTTAATTCTTTACTTTAAATAAGTAATATTTACTTTAAGTAAATAATATTTTATCTATTCGGTTTGATATACAATTTAAAAATATACTTGTTGGTGACAGTATAAACAAATGAATACAATTGAGTCAAGTACAATAATTGGAAAATGAATTATTTCATTGTTTCTGGGGTATATAAGATAATAACGTACTGTGTGCAAAACCAAACGTTGGTTTAACGGTGTGAAGTTCGCGTACCTCGGTAAAAGGCGAGTATAGTGGTAACCCTTTCTGAACAGCTATTACCCGCACGCGTTGTGCTCTTAGCCTATTTTTTATTTATGACAAGGGGTAACAGTTAATAAACCTAACCATCTTCTCACCTAAGGGCGGATCGAATATGTCATATTTCTTGGAGATTCCTCCTTAAATACCGATCGTGACATTAGTTTACCAATTTAATATTATAATTTTAAAAAAATATAGTTTGATCATATTGACTCGTTTCGTTTAAAAAAAAAAGGGGGGTCGAAGGTCTGAATTCGTCATATACTGGAAACTAATTATATACACTCGGAACTTTTAAGTTTTCCTGTCGATGATATAACTTTGCTTTATTAGAAAATAATTACATATTTTTTAAAACATTAAAATCATTTTAGAACTATCTTTAAACCTGTAAAACACCATAAAAATTATTATACATTTGTTAAACTTTACTAAATGTTTAATGAAGAAATGTTTTGTCAATTCATTTCTCGGGAGAATTGAGCAAGGAAGAAGTGATTGTTTTCTGATTTTTTTACACAGAACAAAACTGGTGAGTGTTTCTTAAATTTTATTATTAATACGAATTTGTCGCCTTTCGGAAACAAAATTTATTTACAAATTCATATAATTATTTTCGTTTAAACTCTTTGAGTTATACAAGATTTGCATAACACTACTGCAATTATTTTTATTAAGTTCCTAAGAACCGGTTAACATAAACTTCAACGTATTAAAAATACGATGATATTATAAACAAATGTCATTTCACAATCGCGGATATTATGTGGTTAATAATTTAAAACTCATATCGTAACGAAATGGCGCCCAACGTGGGGCACAGATCTTTTTCTTAGATATTTCCTACTTTTTCTCAAGCAGTCAATTCAAATATACATTGAACCAAATATCTAATACATCTATATCATAAATTTGCTGAAAATCTTTAAAAAATAATAGTCTTAACTCGAAATAAAGTGCTTTTAAATCTCGAGAATGTTGGTTGTCCTGATGGAACTAAGGATAAGCAACTTTTCATGTGTAAGGCTGAAGGGCATCTCAGGGACATTACTTATCCGGTATTGAAAAAGGCGACCGATTCGTTCGCATTGAGAAAGGGGTTCGAGAAAAACTAGCGATTGGCAGAACGGGATTGGAAAGGGGCGGCAGGCGCTAGATCGGGGAGTTGAAACTACGAGATTCTCGTTTAGGTGCCACCTTGCCAGCCTCCGCTTCTTTCCAGTCACCCCACTCCAAAAGCCAAATCCCCACTACATCAATTGTAGCTTTCAGTCGGCGGTTCTATCTCCATGGAGGGGATGTGTATTGCTACTCGATTCGTCACTCGGTGGGCTGGCGTACCCCCACCACAGTGACTAAGCGCCTCCCATCCCCTCCATCTGTCCATTGCCCTCCTCCAGACAATGCATCGGTCCTCCGGTAGCTCTTAGTTTCAGGTTAGGAGCCTGCTAGGACGGGTCTCTCTTTCTCCTGAGGATCGGAAGGTGTATTCGTTTTGATTGGATGCTCATTACGAAAGAAACTGAAAGCCGACATCGAGTGGACGTCATTAATCGACTTTGGATTCATCAGCAGAGAGGGCTTCAATCTGAAAAACGATTTTTGTGCACAAGTGTTGTTTTGGAACGGTCCTTGTTTTTTAAGTGAAACTGTGGGATTAAAGAGTGAACTTGTACAAGATTTTCAAGTGTTTATCCAAGTGTCGTGTTTGAGCTTTAAGAAACTGATAGCACAATGCTTCGGTGTCGGGCTCGTCGGTGTTGTATAGTTGTGTGAAGGAACCCTTTTAGAGGACCTTGTCATTCGGGCACCTCAGCAAATTTTTGTTGATTTTTTTCCCCCCAATGGTTATGACCCAATGACAGATTCGATGCCGAAGAGAAAATTTAAGTGAGTTGTTTCCGCTCTGACGGACCCGAGGTTTGTGAAATTGCGGAGTGCGTGAATAGTTTTGGGACCGCCGGAGAAGATCGAAGCCGTCAAAGTGGCTTCGTCACTAGGGCTCCAGGGGCCTTCTGCGCCGATCGGGGCCCAATTACTGGCTTCTGGCGGTTCGGAGAATCATGCACCCGCTACCATTTATCACGCGAATCTGGTAGCTGGTACCAACAACAACGTGACAGCGGCACTCCAGCAGCCACTTCTCAACTCTTTAAATCCGGCGGTGGCCCTTAAAGACATGCAGGCCTCCGCGGAAGCAGGTACCTTTGATCTCCAGGCGATGCAGTCCATGGAGTGGCTCTTCAGAAAGGAACGCATCTACTTGCTCATGCAGTTTTGGCAACAGGTAAGTCTCACCTAATTTCCGTAGACTAGTTTCCCAAGTGCGCCGATATTCCCGAGTGAAAATCAAGTTCGGGAGAATTTTGAAAAAGATTCCCGCAAAATTTGTTGAGTCGGTTTTTACGTGAAATTTTTGATGAGATGAATTGAAAACGATTAGAAGAGGCTAGAAATGCGGAAATTTTGGAAGTGAATCGCGATGTTGGCTGATGACCAGGGGTGAGATAATCCGGAGGGTTGGAATGTGGTGCGCCAGTAGGTCGAACGTTTTACTGTCAGAGGAAGTCCGATCGGGATAGGGAACGAGGTCGAACATAGAATGCAACTATTTAATGTCGATCTGACGGGAAAACTTTTGTTGAGCAAGATTTAATTCAAAGACAATGAAGCCTAATTAATTGGATTTTTGATAGTTTCGTAACAAACTATTTACTAAGTATTTTTAATAGAAAACAAAGAATTTTGTAATGTTAATTTAACACTATGCGGAAGATTATGAAATAAGAGTAGGTTCGTTTGTTGACTTAGTTGATACTAAAAAAAAAAGTCGCGCACGTAATAAAAATCTAACAACTCCTGAACTTTAGATAAGTAGTAGAAATCCGTTCGTACTAAAATCACTTAAATGATAAAAAAAATAGTTTAAAATAATTACTAAGATAGCTTGTGACAAACGTTATTTTATCCGAATTAGATAACAAATTCAATTACCCGAAACTTTAAAATCAGAATTCACAAATGTCAAAGAAGTCGATATAATGGTGCAATTAATACAGTGAAATAAAATACGAGGCAAAGTAATTTGACAGACAAGATTCTGTCCGATGTTGAATCCCGACAGAAATTTAGTTTGAAGTCGACGAATCTTGTTACTTGAAAGGTAGTAAGAAAATCGAGACGAGTATAGATCATTTCGAGAATAGATCTTCTGTTGAGAGATTAACTGCAAGTTGTACTACCAATGGTCTTACAGGTTGTAAAGCTCAATTTCGGCGAAGCACTTACCACCATCTAAATGACTTGAAATTAAGCACCGGTCTAGTTCAATAATTCATCCTCGCATCTCGGAAGCACTTTCAAAATACGATGTCGCTAGGTGCCATTAAATTTGTATGATTCCTACCGAAATCGGATGATTGACATCCATGATATCATTAGGATCATCCAATGACATTGGTTTCGCATAAAAGATGAGAACTGTATCGAACTTCATTTCGGAAATATTATCCATTTTCCCCAACTAGTATTTCAGAGTTACCAATTGACTTTGATTGGCGTTAAGAATAAGTTCTGGAAAATTAACGGCTTTACGCTCCACGTATGTCCGTTTCGCTCCAATCAGTCTCGATAATACTTTTTCTCGCTAAAATAATTCTACTCTAATTGAGGTTCGAGCGGCTTATTAGCTTAGGCTATTTAGAAATGTGTTCACATGAAACTATTATGATGAGCAAATTTGCACTCGTCAAGTTCTTTAACATTCTTTTAAACAGAATCGATTTAAAGATGTTTTAAACATTGTACTTCCCTATTGTTTTTAAAATTAGACGTATTTTTAAAGTTAGTCATATTTTTGAAAGTAATATTCCATTTTTGGTGATATATAAATAAATTTACTCTATTGGTGTATAAGAATGTCTGATGAAGGGTTAAGGAAATTGATTGAGAAAATTGCCGGGGAAAATCTCGAATCGTGAGAGAATTCTCTGAAATGGTGTGTGTATCTTGGGAATCCCTTGGAGTGTTGTTGTAATTGGTGGTTGGTCAGATTTTCGGTCGCTTGGGCGATTTGGGGTTGATCGTCCGAAGTTTCCTACCGTACTTGTTGTTTTGAAGATAGTTGGAAGATTTCAAGGGAGTCGAACAACTTGTGGGAATGTGGCTTGAATCTATAGTGTCTGAGATTGTCGCGCTTCTGGTGTCAAGACAGAAACGAGGCACTCGACGACGCACGCCTGTTAAGTAAACTGAGTGTATTTTGAAATGCGTGTAAACATCAGACATGTAAATCTGAAATCATCTCCACCCTAAATAAACATCGAGAATCTGATCCTTTTGGAATCCGCTCCCGTACCCAGACATTTTCCAGTGTTTTGTAAAATATCTAAGCCCTCGTATTTTCTTAGTCGAACTAACCGCTTGACATTGTCGTTTAAAGTAGATATACTCTTTAACTAAAAATAAATGTATTTTTTGTTTTATAATCATTGAATTCATGTTATGAAAATGATTTTTGTCAGGTGGTAATGTTTAGGGATTATTAGCAACAAATGTTAACAAACATGTGTTAGTTATTGACCAAGTACCTGTTTCGAATAAAATACATCCGCTTAATAATGTATAAACTAGTACACTACTGTTCCGCAAGCTTATAAGCTATCACTAACAGTGTGTGCACTATATTAGCAGCACATAGTTCCATAATTATGTCTATTGATCAGGCGGCTTCACGACACCGGAATAAGGCGGGATTCTACATCAGACTAATTTCACAACGCATGGAAATATATGCTGACTATAATTAAGAATCGTAATTTAGATTAATACTTGCAAGTTTGTTGTACTATTGAAAACTTTTAAAAAGTGGATATAGTTTAGAAAATCGAAACATTTAGAACAATTGTTATGATAATCATTAATATGTTGTAATATAAAAATTTATATAAATATTGATATGTCATAGTATAGAATTTTTATATTATTACTATAATAACTATTGTAACTATTATAGCTATTATAAATAACTAGAATATAGCCGCTAATACAAAAAAATTTTAACACGTAGAATATATTGAGGAATATTTGAATTTATTGTACGAGAAGTTATACGGATTGACGACATACCAGATTCAATTCTCAGCTCATCGTATGCTTTATTAAGACCTTTTAATCAATGAAAAGACCGTTTCGTAAATTGGATTAGATTGGTTATTCGAGTTAAACATATCGACAGATTTAGGCTAGTCGTTGCATTGGAAAAGAAACGAGCTCCTGCTCGTGTGAAGAACCGGCTTCTATAAATATTACGTCGCTTCTTGGAAAGAAAAAGATTTGCTCAAGGCATAAAGAAATTGGGAAACTATACGAGAGAAAATATTTGGAAAGCCGTTGCTCTTGTAACATTCCACAGGAAGTGAATTAAACTTCTAATTCCCTTTAACACAAAACAGGGTTTTCGAAATTAAAACTACTACCATTGTTTCGTGCTTTTTGTCACGTCAAGTATTTTTTATGTATTATAATAAAAATTAGGTATTTGAGAAAAAATTATACAGTACTCGATACAAGAAGAAATATTAAAAACAAATTAAATTTAAATTATTACGTAAATTAAAGAATATTCAATAATCATTTGTGATCAATATGGAAATGTGAAAAAATGTAGAGAAAACTTAATGTAGAAGATTTCCTATACTTTCTTAGGATTAGAGTGAAAAAACGTTGTTACTTCCGGTCCAGGTTACATACAGAGGCAAAATATACCTCACAACGTACTTCCGATTAGGGTGCATGCTTTCTCTTGAATGGACAAAAGTTCTTCTGACATACCATCGGGCAGCTTCCCCTTTCGTCTCGAAACTCCCTAGGGGGAACTCCCCACTCTCCAGAGTTCCACGGCTACGGAAGGGGAATCCCTGACAAGCTTTACGAAATTCCCGACTGGCGGCAGCACTTCCCAAGGAACGCTAAAACTTGAACATGAGTCACGCGGTCCTCTCATAAAACAGATAACTACATAAACATACAGTTTCTATACATTTATTGAGTTCTAGATTAAATACTACGATAAATAATTATTTTCTATATTTTCATTTTATGGTAAATTTACATAAATATTAAATAATGTTTCGTTATTAATTGATGCTCGAAAAAATCTTTATTACGAAATAGTGTTTATTAATGAGGATGTGTTATTTAAAAATTTTCAAATAACTATTTTATTGAACCAGCGACTAATCGGATTTCGGACGACGAAGCTATTAATACTATAAAGAGAAGTACAAGTAAGAGTATCGAATCTTGAGATCGTTGGCAAAGTGCTCACAGCGATTTTAGAACCGCAGATATTGCTTGAGCGCGACGCACTTTTCTTATTTCTCGTTTTGCGTTCCCTGGAGACGGCATCACGACAGTCTAGCTACCGGGACTAGGATTGGATAGGATAGAATAGGATTCGCGATTATTAATTTGCTTGCGGCGTTATTTCTGAAATAAGTGATTTAGCTACCGGAGCCAGCGGCGAGCAATCCACGGGCCAAACTCTGATTCACCCACACTCCAAAAATATCCAAATAAACGGAGACACGTCTTGTGGTACTTAAGTACCCATTTACTGTCGCTGGTGTAGAAACTAGTGGTTTATGGAATGTCTCTGTAGAGTCTGACCCGCGACTCCCTTTCCTCCATTAATTTTTAAATTTTCTTCTCCTTGAAAATTTTACGAATTTAATTTAATAATAATAAAGTATTTAGGAAACAATTGTGAATTTTATATTAAAGATTATATTAAAGATACACTTAAGTAAGCTTCTTCTATTTCCGTAAAATTGCTCTATTTTGGTATAAAGATATAGATATTGAAATACCAGTTCAATTTTAGATAAACTCTATTTTAGCCTGAAAAGGAATAAATTAACCGTCGCGGTCAAATATTCTATTTCTAAGACGATTTTCGGTTTTAGCTTACTTTAGATCTCGTTACCTCTTCCTGCATTGTAAATCTCATTTGGCGATGGTTTCAAATGAACTCTGAGACATAAAATACAGCGCAATCGATTAACAGGCTGAATGGTAATAGAATCTTAGCGTTACGTAAAATTCGATCGGATGTCTGTCGTACATTTCATTCACAGACAACGCCTTTGTGGATAAATGCTTGTGCACACACTGGTATTTATTTACTGAGTGGATACGCTACCATTGGACAACGATCTCGACGAGCTTCTTCCTATTTCCAGACCTGAAACCGTCACTCTCTTTTGATCGACTTCACCAGACAGAAGTGAAAGTCGTCTCATTGGAAAAGTACGGGTTCACAGGTCACTGCCCTAACGAGTCATTGATGTCTCTCAAATTGCCCAAATATTACAGCTGGGAAAATTCCATTTTTGATTAAAAGATGTATTTTTGATTAATCGGCGGAGTAGTAAGAAATTAATGGGTGATACAGGTAATGGTAGTACCTATCCGTGTAATTATATTACTGATGATATATTGCTGATAAGTTAGTTATATGGATGGGTAGTACAACTAAGATTTTTTTTTTGTCATAGTGGAATAGATGGTATGGATGGTGGATACAGAATGAACAAAATTAGATAGGTGTGTATGATGGACGGAATTATAGCAATCGACAGAATGAGATGGAAGAAGGAAAATTTTTAAAATGTATAATGGATGGAATGAGATAGACGTGATAGGTAGAATAAGATATGAGGGAGAAGGAAATTTAGGTAAATGTATGCTGGACACTATTAAAAGGTAAAAAGCAATAGGTAGACTAAGATGATGTCCAATAGGCAGAAGTAGGGATAAGCCAAACAATGTTTGAACACGTGTACATTATGTATCTAATGGGGTTTAAAATTTCGATATAATGATGTGTTCAGTTGGTCAATATTGTTTAAGAATCAGTTTCATATGTTTTAAGAATGTTATAATTGTCGAAAATTTGGTTAGGTGTAAGATAGTTTAAGATAATCGAAGTATGCTAAAAATTGAGTTTAATATGATCTGCGGTGATTTAGTACTTGGTTTATGTTGATTTAAGATGGTGCAAAATTATTTAAGGTGTAGTACAATATGTGTTAAGAAAGTTAAAATTTTCGAAAATTTGGTTAGGTTTAAGATGGTTTAAGATAATCGAAGTATGCTAAAAATTGAGTTTTATATGATCTAAGGTGGTTTAGTATTTTGATTATGATGATTTAAGATGGTGCAAAATTGTTCAAGATGTAGTTTCATATGTTTAAAGAAAGCTAAAATTGGCCAAAATTTTGGTAAAGATATATGGTTTAAGATAATCCAACTATGTTAAAAATTGGGTTTTAAATAACCTAAGGTGGTTTAGTATGTAATTTATGATGATTTAAGATGGTGCAAAATTATTCAAAATGTATTGCGATATGTTTAACAAAAGTTAAAATTGGTCATGATTTAGTTGAACACGTGAAATATTTGTTACCATAGAAAACACAATATTCTGATGATACGAAAACAGTCAAATTCTCATGAGCTTAAGCAACATGAATATAGTAAATAGCCATAAACTGCAACTGGGATGATTGACAATTGAGAATAAAGTGAGAGATGTGCTGTTGGGTACTGTGGTGAGCAGCCACCCAGAATGAAGATTTTTACTGTGTACTCAAAATGTTTTGATGGCTCTAGAGGGCCTTTATTCTGAAGCCGATAACACCGTATTATACCTATGGTTGGCGAGAATGCAAAGGCGTGCCGAAACCATAAACTCGAGAGGTTAGCGGTGGCCCCATGCACGTATGTGGCCAACGCTAATTCGTAGGTAGAAGCGAATGGTAAATTGGCACTGACCACACTGACTCTTGTGTCGGTGTGGACGCACGTACGCCAAGTCGCGCGCTTGTGTTTGCAGTACGTATCGTGTGTCGTGTAGGTCGTGTGTGCAACAGATGCGCCAGGCACGCGAGCCGCACTTCATGGGACGTGCGGGTCGCGAACTCCGAACCTTCCGGTTCGAGACTCGACCTACAACACCCAGAATATTTGGCAAAGAACTCAATGACACCCCCGTTTTTCACTCAACTCTGCATCTCCACTTCTCAAGGTCGTGCTTTATTTTTAGACCTTGTCACTCCTGTTCAAGGTCAACTTTCAGTCTCGTGGCATTTTTGGGGAGGATTTCTAATAGGTGAGGATGAATTGGAATGACACGTTTTTAAATTCTATTTTTGGGATAGCAAAACTAAAATGGTCTGCTAACTTTGCCAAACGGGTTTTATTTATTATTATTATGTTTGTTAATTTACGAATGATGAATTAATGCGGTTCGATAACAGGGGTTATAGATTAGGGTCATTTCTCTTTCTTGTGTATGAGAGAGCATATCTTTCGTTGTGTCGCTCGATTTGAAGACTCTTCAAAGGTCGCTTGGACTTGTTCCAAAATTCCGAATCGTCCACTCGAGTACGACAAGGCGCGTATCGTTTGGATAACGCAACGCCACGATTTCTCCAGCGATTCGAGGCTTAAGTGAATTCAAAGTGAGCCATAAACCCGAGTCTAAATAAACTTTGAATACACGCTTCGCGAATGAAAGGCAGACTGATTTACAAATGCAACGAAAATGCATCGTTGATTCGAAAATTTTCGGTCTTATTTTCAAACAAGTTTAAAGCTCATTATAACTGTAACTGGTATATAATTTTGAGGTAATATACTTTGATTTAAAGTAGTTTTAGTATTTTAATTTAACTAATTTAATTCAATTTTAGCTTGATGTTAATTGCAACTTTTGACAAAGTAATTTTGTTTATTGCTAGTTGAAAACTTCATATTGAATTTGGCGGCCTTTGGAATAAGTTCAGATTGAGACTTTTGTTGAAAGATGAATGTGAGGTTTATTGTGTGTTTACTGACGCACGCGTGATACGTATGAATTTATGTTCGACAATGTGCAATTATTGCAGACAGATACCACAGCTACTTTACATGATTAGCAGATACACCCAGCAAGGAGTTTAGTAACCAGCCGTGTGTGAGCAATTACCCAGGAAACATAATTTACGTAAATACGAGTAGAAGTGCGCGGAACTCCCGCGTCCACACAACAAGCCGAATAAAGCGTGTGGTTATTATACAAGTGTATTAGCCAGTTTGTGTAAGTGTGTCTCTACACATAAAACAACGCACGCTGTTGTAGGCCGAGCACTGCGTTGTGTCAAGTAACAGCTATTGAAAATCGTTAAATCATGAATAGTCATCGTAGCGCCAATTAGCGCCCAGTCTCAAATGAATATTCACGCGAGCGGCAGACCGTCTATGTATTCGACCGCCTACATCTAGTCACGCGAACACTGCGCTTACTAACCCAAAACCTTTAGACAGCTTTTTTGACACTGTATTTTGTGTTTTGTAGTGTAATAAATTCTTTGGTATGGATTAAGAGGATTCTGGATGGTTAAAGATTTGGTCAAAGTTTATTTAAGATGGTTTAATATTTGATTCAAGATGGTTCAGAGTGGTTTAAGATAATCCGAAATTGTTAAGAATTTGGTTAAGTTTCATCTAATGGGGTTTTAAATTTGGATAATGATGTTTTAAGTTGGTCAACATTGTTTAAGGATTGGTTTGATATGTTTTAAAAAAGTTAAAATTTCGAAAATTTGGTTAGGTCTAAGATGGTTTGAGATAATCGAAGTATGTTAAAAATTGGATATAATATGATCTGAGGAGGTTTAGTACTTGGTTTATGACGATTTACGATGGTGCAAAATTGTTCAAGATATAGTTTGATATATTTTAAAAAAGCTAAATTTGGCTAAAATTTGGGTAGAGATAATCTATGGCTTAAGATTAACAAGTATGATAAAAATTGGGATTAAAATAATCTAAAGAGGTTTAGTATTTGGTTTCTGATGATTTAAGATGGTGCAAAATTGTTCAAGATGTAGTTTGATATGATTGAAGAAAGCTAAAATTTTTCAAAATTCGGGTAGAGATAGGATATGGTTTAAGATAATCCAAGTAAGTTAAAAATTGGTTTAATGTGATCTAAAGTGGCATAGTACTTGGTTTATGATGATTTAAGATGACACAAAATTGTTCCAGCTGTTGTTCGATATGTTTAAAAAAAAATAAAATTGTCCTAAATTTGTGTAAAAATAGTCTACGGTTTAAGATAATACAAGTATGTTAAAAATTATAGATTTAATATAATCTAAGGTGGTTTAATATTTTGTTTATAATGATTTAAGATGGTGCAAAATTGTTTAAGATGAAATTCGATATGTTTTACAAAAATTAAAATTGGTCATGATTTGGTTGAAGACACAATTGGTTTTCTAAAATAATTAGAAATTGTTCCAAATTTGGTTTAAAATTATTCTATAGGTGTTCAAAAATTTAGTTTAAGATAACCAATTTTAAATTTTAAATTCGGTTTTTGTTGATCTCAAATGGTTAAAAAATTGGTTTACGTTGAATTAAGGTTGTTTAAAATTGTTTAACATATAGTTTGAGATAATCTGGGTTTAAGCTAGAAAAGTCTTAAAATTTTCGTTACATTGCATCTGATGTGGTTTAAGATTTGGTTTATGATATTTTCAAATGCTCAAAATTGTTTTCGATTTGGTTTGGTATATTTTAACAAAATTAAAATGTCAAAAAAATTTAGTTAGAGGTAATCCGCGTATGTTAAAAATTGGTTAGGCATGATTTAAGATCCTTTAAGATTTGGTTTATGATGATATAAGATGTGCAAAATTATTTAATATTTGGTTTAAGAGATTTTTAAAAAATTGAAATTGGTCAAAACGTGCTTGAAGACATAATTTGTTTCCTTATAATATTGAAAATAGTTTAAGATATATTCAACTTTAACATACTTTAACATTGTTAAAGATTTAATTTCAGTTAATTTAAGATGGCCTAAGATGATTATATAGATTAGGTTTAAGAACAACTTCATTTCGACATGTTTTAAGAAAGCTAAAAATGTCCTAGGTTTAGTTGAAGATAATCTGTAATTGTTAATTGAAAAAATGGTTTTAAATAAACAATTTTTAAGAGTTACAATCTTTTTAAAAAGGCGAATCTCATTGTGCAATTTATAATAATTAATTGATAATAATAATATTCATAATCTGTTACATTTATAACTTTGGAATAATTTATTGTCAAATTTAGAAATTTATGATTATTACGACCAGCTATTTAAAAGAAAAGAGAGTTCAACAATATGTTTTTGATTCTGGGGTGGATCAACGATCTGTCGAAATAAACAACGGAAACGAGAGATTGATAAGTTACAGGAAGCTGGTGGCTAATTTTCCTTCTTTCAGTGATAAATTGCTGCCATGGCACGATAAACGATAAATTATATCAATTCTATTGTTGGGACTAAATCGAGAAATTATGAAGATATGATTCAATTCCTAGAAACATTCAAAAGAAACTAATCAAATTGAAACGACATGCACCAAGATATAATAATATTGGATTTCTGGAAAAACTTGTTTTAGTAAAACATACACATTTTTAAAATTCTTCTTTCTTTTTTTTTTAAGTTTCTACATGTACAATTGATACACACATTTAAAAAATTATTATATTCAAATAAATGTTGACTTTCGTCATATCTGATTAGATTGTTTTGGGAGCGTAATCTCGATCATAAATAATTCGTAACCATAAGTGACTCACGTCTTTATTCAATTCGCATCGAACCTATATCAAAATCCAATTATTATTTGTGGGCTGATAAATGGAATACCGAGAACGAAAGAATGATGAACGACTACTAAATAGAAACATTATAGATCGATTCAAAGAATCTCTATCATAAACGGAAACAGTGTCCATTTCTTATTTGCCTCATTTTAGTATAGTCATCCGGATGTGACGTGTCACTGTGCAACCTAAACTCATCCTCACCAATTGCCATCCATTAACACATCAACGATAGATTCTTTTCTCTACATCCCCACTCTTATATCTTAAATATTAACCGCCATTCTATCCTCATAAATCACAATTACACCAATGGAATTTAATCTTCACATCAAAATTTTCCTATAACTCTACATCCTTTAGGTCACACACGCCCTAACCATTAGTGTCGTAATCATTTATAATTTCATGTCCTGACCATTAACAAAGTTTATGTTTTAATAATTTTACAAGTTTATGTTTTAACCGTTTAAAAGTTTATATTATTGAAAAACTTGAAGGCTGCTTTATCGGGTTTTGTGATCGGTGTGCGAAAGGAGGTAAAAAAATATTGCGCATCGAGCAAGTGCGCGCGGGATTTTTAAATTGTATCTATTGGCTCGAAGCGATTGAAAGTAATTGAATGAAGCGGTCGGTTATTTACGAACGTTTAAGCCGAGCCAACTATCTGTCCATTCATTCGTCTGTCCCTTCATTCATTCATCATTCACTCGGGCCGCGTGTACGGTTGCTGCATGTATATCAGTAGTAAAGGCCCATTCAATTGATCGGTGATTGTCTAAATTATAAGATTGCCATACAATGGCTCTCATCTCGACCTATTGGGGTCCCGTTCGCTGTTGCGTCACCACTTTAGGACCGGATCGTAAGCTCGGACGCGTTACGTGCTAGGTAGCATCCTACCGACATGAATCACCTAAAAATTCTTTTAAATCAACCTGAACTGGTTATACCCTGAAAAATCCAATTATAAAATGTACAAATTCACGAGGTGGAAATTGTATAGATTGCGACTCACTGGCACAAATGGATCGAACGTCCTTCTTGAATAACAAGTATTATTCTATCATGACAGTTCTATACTTGCTGTCGTCTTTCTACAAGCAATGTTATAAAATTATTCAAAGTTTCACTTTAGTCGAATAATTTATTGTATTATAATCATGTTTCATTCGAGAGCTCGGTTATAATCACTAATTTATGCGAATTTGATCAATTTCAAATAATGCCATGAATATTTAAAAGAAGAACTGAAATTATATTTTAGTTTTGTGGATGATGAGTTTAAAGGGGAAAAGAACAAAGGATGTGAAATCGGATTGGCAGAAAATGAGAAGGTATTATTCAAGTACAGATGGAGAGCCTTGAAACAGGCTTAATTAGCGTCTCCCCCAAATAGGATAATGCCTCCAACTCGTATGGCCGTTTCGTGTCCGGTTAACTAACGTTGGCCCGCAAAATCAGTTTACCAATTGGCGAAAAGTTCCTTCAATTCTAACTGAATCAGTCTGCTTCCGACGAAACTTCATCACTAAACGCATGTTGGAGCTCTAAGCTGCGAAATGGAACCAACGTCACTCCGATTCCATTACCCTGTGTCCAAATGCATTTTGGATATTGCACGTATCTTTGTTAGTAAACCGCAACTAATCTCGAAGAACTAGGTTTGTCAATTTTAAAAGTTTATGTTTTTAATCAAATGTTACAAAACTCATTCAATACTATATATTATACTCTAATTAAAAAATATTGCGTCAATTTAATTTGATTTCATTTTTGTTGAAAAAAAATACTTGCCATTGTTATGAAGAGAGGCTTAATGACAGTAATTTTTTCGATCTCTAATTGTTCTTTGTCACATATGTAACGTAGCGAATAATGCAGATGGAAAATATTGTCTTCTATTTGGGGTTGACTTTTGTCCATGGAAATGGGTCTTTTAAACCCGATTTCAGGTGGAGCTTGCAATCGACAATTGTTTCGGGATCTGTGCGTGTAACAATTACTTGCATTATTTTCTGTCCATTCATAATTACAGTTATCGTATCACAGAGTGCTATTTAAGCGAGTTTATACACCGGATAATATTATTGGAAAACAATGGACGATTCCAGTGCCGTTTGAAGCCTAAAGGCTTTGGTGAAATAACCTTTTGCCAAAGGGGAGTTACTGTACAGATGGTGGCACTCTTTGGGGAACAGGTGCATCATTGTTTCCACGCCTGCGTGGCGGCAATTATCCAACTGACAATCTGTCCTCTTATAATTAATAGTATCTCATCTCGGACTTGATTAAAATCACTATTATCAAAAGAGACGAATTTTTTTTGGGGATATTGGGTCTTAGAAATGGTACTTGGAAATTTTCCGGATGTTGCCCAACTTGTAATTGGGGCCCGATTGAAATTAATAATGAAATAATTACAAAAAGATTATAATTCATTTGGTCTTTCTAATAGAGTAAATGAAATTTACTTTTAATAATTCAACTCTAAAAGGCATTTTCCACTTTTAATTATTCAAATTCTAAATTTATTTTCTTATAATTGAAAGCATTATAATGAAATCTTCTTTAAATAAGTATCTGTTTTATTTTTGTTGATGTAATTTACCTGCCCCAGTATTTATAATAATTGACTATGGGATATTTTAAGAATGATATCACTAGTTTACAAATTTAAATGTATATTCTGACCATTGACATTTTACAGTCATTTCCTGAGCAAAATTTGCCACTGAATCCGAATTTGAAGTTAAATAGTAATAAAGTAGAACAATTTTTGAGATATAGCTAAATATTAATTTTTTAAATTTAAAAAAAAGTGCATATACTAAATTGCAATTATCTGCGGACATATGCGACCGATTTTAATTTTTTTTTAAATTAAAGGTAATTTAATTTTTTACCATAAATATACATTTTTTAATCAGAAAGTATGATCTTTTATAAGGAAAATAAGATCTTGCTAATAAAAATTGCATTAAAACTGCTGAAGTTGTAAGTACTTAAGGAAAAAGAAAGGTATTTTATGGTTAACTATTTTTTTGATTTTATTAATATTATATATTGCAAATTTGAAAGTTTAAATAATTTTTAATACTAAAAATGGCTTAAGCTGAACAAAATTAGTTTAAAAAAGTTTTACAAACATTTATAAATGTATTATTGTATTTAAATATAAATTGAGAAGAAGGGTTTAAAAAAAAAATATTTGACTTTACTAACAATTTTATCTTCTCATATTCAACAAAACAAAATCCATGTAACTCTGAAAAAAATTATAATAAATGTGAAAATTTTAATCCATTCTTTTTACTCAAGGATTTATAACTTCTGCAGTCTTAATGCAATTTTGATCAGTAAGATCTTATTTTCCTTATAAAATATACTTTAGTGACAAACAGAGAAATCAGAATCAAAACTCTTTTATCACGTTAAAATTTACACCAAAAGTAAATTTTTTTTCTGAAATTTTATTAAAAATGCAGCGAAATTGTTAATAAATTCATAAATACGCCCTGAACTACACTTAGAGAATTGATATATTTGGCACAAAGGTAAATTATTTATGCTAAATAAAAATAGCTTTGTTTCACAGCTAACTTACTTTTTTTAATTATTTCAAATAAAAAATGTATTCGAATCAAATACAATTTTATTTGACACAAATAAAAAATGTAGATGATTCTGAGATAATGTATTTTCATCCAGAGTTTAATTATCTGATGAAAAAGTACTGTACATATTTTTCGTAGAAAATTAAATTACCTTTAATTTAAAAAAAAGTCGCCCACAAATGTCCCCAAATAATTGCAATTTATTAAATGCACTTTTTTGTAAATTCAAAAAATTTAAATTTAGCTTTATCTCAAAACCTGTTCTACTTTATTACTATTTTTGAAACTATTGAATAAACTATTCCATTTAATAAATATTTTATTTATTTATTTCTTACTATTTCTTCATATTTAAATTCAGTGACAAACTTGTAAGAAATGACTGCGAAATGGCAATGGTCAGAACATGCATTCAAATTTGTAAACTAGAGTATTTTAAGAAGTGTAAATATGTTTTTATAAAGAATCTTTTGTACTAGCAGTAGGAAAATGTATGGGGCCATCCATAAAGAACGTTCCATCAATTTTCGGGGTTTTTGACCCCCCTTCCCCTAAAATAAAACATTAAAAAATTATTTATATACCCCCACAGAAATCAAGATTTTTTCATATATTAATGAAATCAAATTGTTTTTATTTTGTCATATCCATTTATCATTAATGGTAATTAGATAATATAATATATAACGTTAATATTTAGAAACATTGTTATTCGTTTAGGATATTTATTTATTTAGTAAATATTATTTATATTATTTAGTATTTAGGATATTTATTTAGACTAGAAAGACATTCTTTTAAGTCAGAATAATACCATAAAATACGAACGTTCTAAATTGAAACTTCCCCCTCCCCTCCCCCTTCTTAAAAATGGTTGCATTTTTCGCCCCCTCCCCTAACTGTGATACGTTCTTTATGAATGATCCCTATAACGCAAGCAGAAAATATTTTAAAAAAATTTTATTTTATTAAATATGCATTACATAATAAATACAGTAAATATACATTTAACAAAATTTTTCTTAATCCTTGTAACTGTGGTAGTTTGTTGTAAAAAGAGGTTTGATTATATTTAGTATTTTGTGTTTACAATTTTGAAAAAGTCGGAATGCTTTATTTTATTGGATTATTTTAGTTGCAACCGTTTTAGCTGAAGCTATAGGGATTGGGGTGGAGAAAGGAGAGAAAAGAATAATAAAGTAACTTGAAAAAAATTAGAATATAATAGAATATACAGTAGAACAGTTTTATTACTAAATAATTATTACTTATAGTATATCAAATATGTATTCTACAATTATTTTAAAATACATTTTTAAGTCAAAAAGAATGTTAAAGTAAATCATTTTCTCTTGACAAATTTCATATTTAAGTAAAATTACTTTTTACATTGAAGGGGATTAATAAGATTACTTAACTGGAGCCCGACTGGATTTTCAAAATTGGAAATTGATTCCGTTACAAACCAGTTTCTGCCCTTTTTGGGTCAGAATTATGTTTCCCAAATGGGCCCCATCTAGAAATTGGCAACTCTAAATTGTCTCCAATTACATCCCAATCGTCTTTTCCACGGTACAAGTGTTAAAATTACCTACTAGTCTCTTCGTAGAGAAAATCTCCACCAATCAGAAATTCGTAAAGAAATTCTCGACCAATCAGAAAGGTATCTTTTGGTAAAAAACCACTGTATGTGGCACAACTACCCCCCGGTATTTCGTCAAACAATTTTTTTCTGTTTTTTCACAGCCAAAGCAAAAGATATTACGCTGCCAAAAACAGGATTCGAATTTCCTGTACGAATATAGTCACAGCCTAAAATTACTGGAAAATGAGTTCAGGGTAGAAGGTGAAGTTCACACGGTCATGTGTCCACATAAAAGATTGATCCATAATGAAACGTATATAAAGAAATAGCCGCATATCGAAGAAGCCGATATATATTATCGAGACGGGTATAATGCCCGAGTGTATATATGCAGGCAAGTGTGTCTCGAGCGTGTCCAGATTCGTGTGTGAGTTACTTGTCTCTTACAAGTCTGGTGTTTCGTCTCTTCAATACAGCTGAGCATTCAGCCGTGCTCTGCCGAGAACCAGTTTTCAGCGGGCAATTCTCTTTTTTTTTCAATGGTTCTTTCTCTGTTTCTTTTCCTCACTCTCTTCGCAGTTGGTCCTTATGCGTACCTCATATGTACCATATTCCATATACCGTTCACAATTTGCATAGATCCTGTCGAGCAGCCGATCTGCATATCGGGTATCGTTAAAATTAGACGTGTACAGGGCACAACCCTCGTCACCCCTCTTGGCCTAAAAAAATCGCCCTTTTCTCCAAGTTTGATATATGTCGTTGAGCTGTGTTTCGATTGGTGCTATTCCTCTGATTTAGTTACGCGGACGAGGGCTATTATTTCGTACAGGGGATGAGAAAAATGCGGTTGCGTGTATCTATAGAAACGTGTTTTGATAATGAGGGATCGACAAAATGTATATATATATATTTTTTTTTATGCCTAATCCCTTTCAAATCTTGTGACAGTTTTTTAAAGCGATATTTCTTTCTGACCTCGGTTTATATGTTTCGGAACGAGAAAAACAAGAGAAGTGTCGTTAAGATAAGAAGCTGCGTCGCGACGCCGGAAGCCGGAAACGGTGTACAGAGACGCTGTTCCTCAAAGTCATTAAGACGGGAGCGAATCGTAACCGCAGATTCGCCGGAAGGGACAACGAGCCTTTGATACAGAAATAATACGGTTGAAAATAACGAATTGGATATTTTCTCTGAAATGACTTAATTTCCGGGTGATGTATTTCTGTTGCGATGATAAATATTAATGAAATACACTTGTAGTTAAAGAGGCACTTGCATTGAAGGTAATCCATTGAGGAACGGAAGTACGCTTGAGGTGTTTCAATTCCTTATCAGAGAGGCCGATGGCCAGAAACCTCGGTCTTGTATTGTCCACGTCCGAAATGTAACGTCCAAGGCCATGAATTAGTGATTTGTGTTGGCATGGTCTTTTTTGCTCTTTGGTCTCTGCGCCTTTCTTCGTCTTTCTTTGAGGCATTGCCTTCATCTTTTACGACCCCATTTGCATTGCCGGCAAGCGAAGCCACAGACGATCCGTGGCTTGAGAGCCAGAGAAAGGTAAAGAAGGGGTGAACGTGTGAACGGCGTTGCTTAATAACCCGTATCTTGGTTTGAGTGTGCGTAAAAGACGAACATCGCGATAGAATGTCTAACTTCGCACACCAGCAAATTGACTCTCACGCATGAAACTTTGGGACTCAAACACAACAACTGTTGCTTGATTCTAATTATCGCAAAGAGTTACAATTAGAAAGCGCTTTAATTGAAAGCGTTTCGCAAAGCGACTTGCGCAAACATTCCGCCATTCGTTTCCCCCCCAGACCTCGCATCTTTTATGGCACGCTTCGTCATCTTTTGTCTAGACCTGGATTACTGATTTCAAGATTTATTGATTCACGTGATACTGTTGCAGCTTTGATTTTGTTCGTATAAAGATACCGAGTGATTAATAAGGATACTAATGATTAACAACAATACGATTGATTTATAGAGATTGATAAAGATAGCGGTTAGAATAATTGGAAACAATTGCCAAAAAATGGGAATTGAAGGTCCCGTGACATAACCTTGGTAGAAAAGTAAAATTATTCAAAGTGAAAAATACTTCCGAGTCCTTGACCCGCGAAGGAGGTAACTGGGACCTCGGAGTGCCGGAGCCACTTCAAAGTCTCGCGCTAATTGGATTTACAACGACTCCTGCGCTTAAAGCCCCTTTCTCCGCACCTCTTTTACGAGAGAAGTTTCAAGTAGTAGAAGCCGCGAAGAGGATAGGAAATGTTCTCTATGGAGGGACAAGTTCTCAGATGATCGCTGGCCAAGTGAGCCACGTTGACACGAATTTTTCCACTTACCCAACGACCACCCTTAAAGTTATCGCGTCCTTTCCCAGGATCCGATTTTGTTCGCGTGAACGCGCCCGTTTAAGAGCCTGCTTATTCCTTGGCGGAAACCTGTTCCAGGGGGTGCATATTGATGGAGTTTTCGGGGTTGGGTAAGTAAGTCTATGTAAAACCGATAATCCCTAACCGTCTTTACGACGTTAAATTGATACGTCGGAATAAAGATCTCTCGCGTACAGGTTCTACCTGACATGGGCTTATCCACGGTTCACTGGGATCAGACTTCTTGTCCCTTTGACAGGATGATAGAACTTGTCTTTATGAAAAATTGTTTATTCAATCTCATTTTATTCAATTAGCAATTATGTAATGGAAAAAGTTTCCTGATGAGGAGTAATCAAAGAATCATTTGTGCAGTTGGTCATATACGGATGGTTTTAGGTTTTAGGAGGTCCGAAATGATCAGTTCCAAAAACTTGATGATTAAATTCATATAAAAAAATACATAATTTTAGATATAAATTCTTTCCAAAAAAAACATAGAAGTAATAAAAAATAACAATTTTATTTATTAAATATGTGTAATTAATTAATAAAACTCCTTGATGCAGTCTACTATATATAAAAAAAAATTTGACAGTTTTCATACCACTTAATAAGTTCCCTCATTTTGTTAGCATAATGTTTTAAATAATAATCCTGAATAAAGAAAAAGGAAATAGAACAATAAACAGAACAATGATACAAGAATTCAAAACGTATCCCTCCGGGGCCTCCAAAAATTTAGAGATGATATGTTACATCTAGATTGTATTAATTTTTTATCCCCCCGGGGCCTCCAAAAATTTAAAGATGATATAGTATGAATATTCAATTTTACCTTCCTAAGATAACTTATTGGTTTTTTAACTTAAAGATGATATGTTACGTCTAGATTTTATTAATTTTTTTTGTGTCGTAAACAGAATACTTACTTTAATAGAAAACGCCATATTTAGTAAGATAACACAATTTTTCGTATTCTATTAATGAATTGGAGGAAAATCGGTTATGCATTGTAATAGCCAGAAGTCGACTGATTTTTTAATAGTTTTTAGGAGAAAACTACTAATTTAAATAGTAAATAAAATCCTGGATATTGTGATAGATGTTTTTGAGGATATGGTTTATGGGATCATCTACCATATCCAGCTCATCGATACCTAAAAATAAATACAACTTACCAAGGGTGCATTACAGATAGCTTCTTTCTTCTTTCACAAAATCTACTTCTGCTCCAAAAAGATGACGCAAAAAGAGACATTTAATTGGATCTTTAACATGCTGGATATTGTGATAGCTGTTTTTGAGGATATGGTTTTGATCATATACCATATCCAGATCATCGATACCTAAAAATAAATACAATTTATAAATTGTGCACCATATATAGCTTTTTTCTTCTTTTACTAAATCTACTTCTGCTCCAAAAATATGAAGCAGAAGTAACTATTTGATTGGTTTTTCAACATCCTGGATAATATTTATAAGATGTACCACCTGGTAAAAATGTACCATGTTCATTCGAACATCACTTCTTCAAATAATTCTCCATTTTTTCCACTACATTCCATGACAATTATTTCAATCATTGTCAGCTTCTGCGAACAAACTAAAACTCATTGTCTATTCATAAATGATACACATATAGATACATTTGTATCAAACTGTTACGAAACTTTTAACACGCGGATGTGAAAAACAACACGGAACATTGAGATAGTATCAGCGATAAGACACTTATTATAGTGAAGTGCTTAACACTTTATATACGAGAAACCAATTTGGAAAATTAGCACCTTCCAGTGACCTTGAAAATGTTAAATCTCCAAAAGTGGATGGTGTTCATAGGGCTGAATTGGACAGGTGTGTTTATAGATACGTGATCAGATCAAATGGTACACGAGATTCTCACGCGAGAATAATCGAATGTGTGTGTGTGTGAGTGTCCAGGGTGATGGACAAATCGCTGATGGAATTACAGGAACCAGAAGCTTGCTTTTTTTAGTCCTTTTGATGTGTTAGATGCTAGAAGTTCATGGTAACCATTTAAAACACCATCTGCAGACGTTTGTTGAGAATCGTCTCGGCAAATAGGTGGGGAGAAAATCACATGAGGGGAAAGAGTAACTGCCTGATGCATTCTGACGCGTGATTATGGCACGGAGGTCAGAAAGGATTTATGCCTCACTGCGCCGCCGTCATTACAAATGTATCTTCTTGCAGATCGTGAAAATAAAAAGTTCGATGAGTGTGTGTACTCATCATAATATCATATAGATTCTAATCCCGATGATCTGCTGTTTTTTGGAAAAAATATTTTCAATTTTCAAACTTCTTCAGTTCATTTGTTTAAGAACAATTGTAAAAAAAACAACATACATTGAAAACCAATTTACATTTCAAAAATCAATTTACATTTCAAGAAAAATTTGCATTTTAAAATTATCTTAGATTTAAAAAAAAATTCAATTTTGTACGGTGCAAAAAATGTTATGATTAGCATTGAAAATATAAGTTGTATGGAGTTGTTGATATTTAGTGAAGGCAATATTGGTCGTGTCGAATAAATGCAGAAATCCTCGAAGGCTACAATTTAATGGAATCGAAAAAAGTGGCAATAAAATTTAGCCGAGTTGTGCATTTCCGCACATCGTTTTGCGATTCATAGGTGGGTATTGCGTGAAGTCTCGTAGGATTTTGTTTTTCATCTGTGGCGTTGAGGGTTGGGAAGCATATAAGCGATCAACGAAAGCGAACGAGGTGGGAATAGAGGGTTTGGAAAAAAAAAAGGGCGAAAGCACGTGGTTGCACCGACAGGACGCTCATTTCTACCCCATTTGTACATCTATGCACATGACATTCATTCGCTTTGAAAAATGCTACTTGAATAGAAATTAATAACTATACTCACTTTCAGATAAAATATATACTCAAGTATATCAGCGCGATCAGCGCTCTTTCATATTAATTTTTAAACAACCACCAGTTAAATATATTCCTATTGGAATAACGATTAGAGAAATTTTATTAGATGAAAATTGGAATAAAATTTGAATTAATTAGAATGAAGATTATTCTTTTTCTGTAGATTTATGTCTATTAAAACCTGGTTTTTTATTTTCTTTGAAGAAAATCAGAAATTTCTTTCCTAATTTTCGAATTATCCTTTTCTTTGATTACTTTTTGTGTGAATAAGATATAAAACTAGTCATTTGTGTGGGCGACTCGGAGGGGTGTCTAATCCTTGGGGTGAAAATCTCAGCAGGATATAGAGTCTCGCGTAGGTGGCTGGGTAATTTGAAATGACACTTGTTTCATTCTCCGTATGTCATGTAGTGATTTTCCATAGAATTGCAAAAGGACCACACGCAATGAGCGATGAAACGACCAACATGAGCAATCTAACCCTGGACACGTGTATGTCGTTCTGGAAGGTAAATTTATTTAACGGCAAATCTTAAAGAAGCATTCAATCTTCCCAGTACCTAGTTAAATTTATTTCTAATTTTCTATTTACTTTTTTTAAATATTGCACTGGCAGTTAAGAACAGAGTTTTCTCAAACAATTGTTTTTTTCCTCCGGGGGGAGCTCCAGTGCAGTGTGAAGCGTATTAAAATGGTGACTCGCAGGAAACGAGTAATTTTGCGTTTTTATAAAAAGATGTCATTCTGTTAGTTTACGTAACCCAGCTTTAATTCGATCCATTCTAAAGGTTCGCGTATGTTGAAAAATATGTCTCTCATTTTTATGATTGTGATAAGAAACTCTATAAATTCCAAACAGGTTAGGCTCGTGGCACATTTTCCCGAGACCTCGTTTCTCTTCTTAAATCTTTTGCGAAAATCGTCAGCCAACACGTAACCGGGCAAACATTATTATCGAAGAGATATTGCGTCTTCTGATAACACTTGACTCACTTTTTTTTTTAATACCCAACTGCAATTCCAGATTTTCACGCTCTATTAATATCGTCTATTTATTCTTGCGGCAAACGCACCTGATAACATAAATATTAACATGCGGCATTTGAGAAAGATTTGAATTTCCCTCTGTGTAGAGGGCGCCACAGTAACAAGGCGCGGAAATTTGAATATGTAATTTGAATAGAAATAGAATTATATGTAATTATGTGAAATCAAGGTTATAGAGAGAGGGGGAAAAGAGTACAATTTATCCTTGTTGAATGGAGAAGGAGAAATGAGTTGATTAGAGAAATGAATCTATTTGGTTAATTGGATTCCAAAGAGGAGTAGTGAGAGGTATATAGTGGATAGTTAAGATGTGTTAATAAATACTTGGAATGTATAAATGTATGTGACAATGATAGGAGAAGTATAAATACAAACACATGTGTTTGGTGTTTAAATCTATATTATATCGAGGGGAGGCGTGGTTTAAAAAAGGGGGCGGAGTCGTTTGCACTCACACCCCTCCCCACGAGGCTGTGAGGCATCGAACTCAGAACCGCGGATCGCCCGAGTCCTTTACCAACACACTTTAAGCACTTTAACTCTGCTCGCCGAGGAAGACGGTCGGTTATCGGAGGCGTGCGCGAGAGTGACGTTCGAAGCAGGACAGATACCGGAGTAAAGAAAGAAAGAAAGGGACGGCCAGAGCGGAGAAAAAAGAGTTTGGGTATATCAGTTGAGTTGCGCAGGTGGAAGGGACAAAGAGAAAGATCAGTGAAGCAGTACCACGAGAGTAGACATAAGAGAGTGGGGGGAGGGGAGAGAGGGAGAATTTACTCTCATACTCCCATGATTTTCTACTGTTCTGACCGAAACATATGTGGGTGTTTGTGTGAGTTGGTGTGTTTACAAGTAACCATCGCACCGTAGCGTTTCAGTGCTATTACTGAGAATGGCAATCGGCGTTGACAACTCGTGGGACATTCCACGATTCATTGGATATCGCGTTTTTTACTAGTATCGCGCTGCAACAGAGTGTGTCGAGTTTGGACGTTTGTTTTTTAGTGTAGCATGAAATTTGACTGCAAAAAAGTATCAAGTTTTCGTCAGAGGGAAAAGATGCTGGAATGTATGATGCACAATTTACATAGTATCTCGGAGAAGGTAATTTTGGAAATTTTAATAGATTGTTAAATGTAGTTTAATTGACAAATAAGGATTAGAAAAACAGTCAACTCTTTATGAATATTGCCGCTATTGAATAAAGTTTGACATAACTAATAATAAATGAAGCTGATTATAGGTGTGTGATTATGTTTATTAAATATGACACTTTTTAGGTTATGTGCGGCACCCGTGTGTCCTTTTTTCGGAACCTACAATTTACAATTTTTATATTTGTGGCGAATAATGAGGTATATTCAAATCGTTTTTTGCGTGCCGCCCTGATCAAAAACATAGAAGTAATAAAAAAAAATAAATTTTATTTTTTATTATTTTGTATTAAATTATTTTATAATTTTATTTTGATATAAAAAAAAATTGACAATTTTTATACCACTTGAACTTTCCTCATTTTGTTAGCACAATGTTTTAAATAATAATCTTGAATAAAGAAAATGAAATTGAGCAATAAAAAGAACAATGATACAAGAATTCAAGGCGTATCCCTCCGGGGCCTCCAAAAATTGTTTGTATAATTATTTATATTATAGAAAATATTAATGTCTAGTAAAAAGATTGATTATAAGTGCTTTATTTAAAAAGTACGAATTTTAAGATAAGTGACATAAATGATACAAATGAACAATAAAATCGAACATAACCTCAAAATTACCAAAATAGGTTTCACTATTTATGTTCCTTACATTAATATTATAGATAACATTAGTATTTTAAAAAAAATAAAAATATATAAGTTAAAAATATATTTTAGGTTATTTTAAGGAAAAAATATAATTTTATCAATAATTCAATTTAAAAAAAAAAACAAAATTTAAATAAAAAAAAATAGTAGTTTCAAAAATCAGAATATTATAATCTTTATAAAGATTTAAAAAAACTTCAAGTAGCTTTAATCGTTTAGGCTAAAATTCGTTTTGGCAAAAGTAGGGATAATTTTCTAGTTGGTTTTCACAGGTCAATTTACCCTGATTTTCTCCACTGATTTTTTTCCAATAAACGACAAAAGCTAAAAAAAATTACACTAAAAATAATTTATTTCCAATGATAAATTTAAAAATAAATACTTAAGCACAACCGGAAGTATTATGTATTTTTTCATTAATGTTAGAAAATACGTATTTGAAAATCTTTTAAGAAGGGGATGGGCATTCATAACAGAGGATATGCAACCTAAAGTCGCTGCGTTGCACCGAAACACAGCGGGAGCGCCATAAAAATATTTTTAGATACCAACTTCTTTCTTCAACTGCTCCTTAACAGCTTGAAGGGTAAAGGGTGCAGGGAAGCATCAAAAAGACATAAAAAAAATTCAATGAGAGAGAAAAAGCCAGAAATAAGAAAAGCGCTATAGAAAATGACACAAACCAGGGGAAATGGCTCAAATGTCAAATCGGGTTCAAAAGTCGAAGGGCACGTGCTGTCAATGCATCAATAAAAATCGTATACGTTTTATTGTCTTGTTTTTCTTTTTTTTAAATTAGGAGAAATTTTTACATTAATTGAATGTTTGTAATGATTTTTTTATTTATTTTATTGCCTTTTTTCTTCATTCTTTTTCTACAATTCTTTGTTTATTTTTTAATATTTTTTATTTGTTTTTCAATATTTGTTATTTAATTTTACTCGTAAACCTTGATATTTTATTATAATTGGCGCCCAACGTAGTTCGTATATATTTATTTCTAACATTATCACAAAATCCGTCATTTGCAAAAGTATAAATTCGTTACAATTTAAAAAAACTAATGTTTAATGTATGTTGAAAATCTTTTTTGTTTAATTTATTTACGACAGAAAAAATAAAATAAGAAATGCTTTATAATCTGAAATTAAAACAATAATATTTCAACAAATAATAAAAGTAAAACTATCTAATTTACAGATTTTGAACCTAAATGTATCAATTAAGAGCAGATTTGATACTTTTAAGTTCTCTTGGGTCTTCCCTTTCTTCAATCAACAAGATGATTGAGACCACGTGTGTTGTAGAGTGTCTGGCGTCGTCTCTTCGATTTTTGACATATCCTCCTATTTCTAGATACTTAGGATTCTTTTTTTTCATCTTCTCTTTTCCCAGAAAAGTTCCATCTGGAATTTTTTATAATTTCGTTTAATTTTGTGTATTTGAAATTAAATTCCTTATAATGAAATCCTTTTTCTTTTAATTAACTCATTTTTTGAATCTTTTATTAAATAATTTATTTAATTTATTTTTTAACATTTTATTAAATAAAATCTTTTTTTAAATACAGCCTCTTTTTTAATCTCTTTGAATTTGAAACACTCTTAAAACTGCATTGAATGAAACAATCGATCCTTTGTGGAGGATTAATAGGAATTAAAAATATGAAATTGTAGTCCTTTGAACTTGGAGAGTATTGCTGATCACATCATATTGCTTTGAATCTCACCGCCAATTCGCGGTCAGTTAAATAAGAGTTATCTCTCTCAATGAAACTATCTATATTTGTCTCTCTCAAAAATTCTTATTTATTCATCATTCAATAAATTTCTTTTTCGCTTATCAAACCATTTTGTTTTTTCTTTTACCAAAATTAATCCTCATTATTGCCAATCTCAGTATTTGATTCTTTACCCAATTTCCTCGTGAGGTTTTTTTCCCAAGGTCGAGACATCAATAAATTTTTTTTCTCTTTAAACAGCTATTTGATAATGATTATATCATGCGCGAGCTTATATTTGGCTGATCTTATCTTGATCTTATCTTTACGATCCGTGAATCTGCAGATGTGCTCTTTCAGTTTAAGCAGAGAGGACTAACGTATCGACCACTTTTTCAGTGAAACTGTTTTTCTTTATCTCTGATTTTCGCCGATGGCTTGACAACAGAGAAAAGGTTACCTGACATAAGCATCATCTGCCTTAGTGTCAGGACCTCCTCACCTTTACAGATCGGAAGCCTCGTTCAAGTGTTCCAACCTGGAGCATTGTTTCCAATTTTCACGCGCAATTGATCACGAATAGTCGAAAGTTCATAGATCGATCGTTGAATTCTCACTAGGAATATCGTCTCGATCGCTTTTGTATCCCCAAGGGCTCTCTCTGCAAGTGCCGAGTCACGCCTTGACAAACAGGGATGTCAAACAGATGTCCCGCTCCACTATCCAGACCAGACCATGTTTCCTTCAAAGATCAGCCTTTGCTTCTTCAAACACATTTCCTGTCTATGCCCAACAAAAAATATTCCGTAATTAAATTTATTTCAGATGTTTTTATTATAAACTCCCTCTCAGAACGGGCCTTAGCAAACACTGACGAGTAACCGCTAATTTGGTTTTTTTTAATGATTCAGTTCATATTTTATGCTGGAAAGTTGCAGTTTTTGCTGGAATCTTATCGGGGCAGAATGTTTGCTTAAGGTTATTATTCTTTAATGACCATTTTTATGAATGTGTTCTCTAAATCTGAATTTGTGAAAAACTAGTAATGAAATGATCTCTCTAAAGTTCCTGACAAGTTTTTTAACTATCCCAAAATAAATTTCGTAAAAATCAACTCTCTAATATCTGAATTAGTCGAAAATCGACCACTAATTCAAATTAGTAGAAATTTTCCCCAATTTTTAGTCAAATAAATAGAAACGTAATCCTAATCCTCTAATTCGACAAAGTATAAAAATCCTCCTTTAGACAAATAATCCATTATTTATTAAGTCATGTCCAATAAAAGATAAATAAACTAAATATGAATAATTTACGAAGTTTGTATTCGGACTTGACAATTAAATTACAGCTTATCCGAAACCGAATTTGTTAAATAAGCAAGAAGATTATTTCTTGGTCGGCATTAAACTACTGAATAATTAAAAAATTTCCAATCTTGTTTTTCTGAGATGATGAAATTAGCCCCCAAACCAGACACTTATTAATTAAACAAATTTGACGACCAGATTTTCCTCGTGGAAAAGTTCATTTTCCACTAAATCGAGGAATGGAAAGGAAAATGTAAAAAATATCGTTCTATCTCATCCCCTTGTCAGTGCGTATGATTGGCTGTCGGCATCGTGCAGTTCGTTCATTCGCTTCGGTTTGGTCATTTCGCTCGGTCAGTTTATAGGGGATTTGACACGCGACACCGTCCAGCTTTGCACCTGACGCCCGGTCGTCAGTGGTTTTCACGGTCACTTAAAAAAAAAAAAATCTCTTCAATCAATACAAATTTTCCCCAATATTTGTGATTATTGTTTTAATTGAAATTGAGCGAAATGAAATACTAGAATTATTTTAAGCTTTACGGAGATTTTCATTATTTGGATTTTAATAAGGGGTTTTGATTAATTAGATTTTAATCAGGGGTTCTGATTAATTGGATTTTTTTAAGGAATTGTAATTGGTTTGTGGATTACACAAACTAGTTTGTAGAATTTGCAAATCAATTTGTGGAATTTACAAAACAGTTTGTGGCATTTACAAAACAGTTTGTGGCATTTACAAAACAGTTTGTGGAATTTACAAATCAGTTTGTGGCATTTACAAAACAGTTTGTAGAATTTACAAATCAGTTTGTGGAATATACAAAAATGCTTGTGACTGACACAAATTGGATTTGTTGATTCTACAGGACCTTTTTTCCGTGTATGTGCCAAGTTTCTTGGTATACGACTATTTAAATTAGACCTTTTAATTAAAACTCATCAATAAATAAAAAAACTTGTTTGATGAAGAATTTGAAAAAATGATAGAAGAGATTGAATGGAACGGAGGCAATGTTTATTTTAAATTGAAGACAAAGATGTGTGCTTGGGTCTCGAAGCTTTCTGGCCACCGGCTCTCTCACAAGGATCATTTTTCATGACGCGCCATTCTGAGATAAAACTCCCTCGCCTCCTGGCACCGGATATCAATCAGTATGTGCGACTGTTAAATGAAAACAATACCAGTAGTTAAAATATGTTTACAGAACGAAAAAAGAGATCGGGATTAATGTTGTTTGATGTCGATTTCATGATGTTATAGTGTCGTCGTGATCATTAGATAAAAGATCCGCCACCCAGAAGTAGGCATATTCCGCTCATCTTGCTTCTCGTATTTTTAATCTATTTCACAAAATTCGAAATTATTTTTTAAAATTTTAAGCATTGCTCTCATCTTCTCATTAACGCTCAACAAAAGCAGAAATTTTTTTACAAAATTCGTTCTCCTTACTTTTCGGCTCTAAAACAAGATTTTGAAAATATATCAAGATTGAATATATACCATTCTTTTTAGCTTTTTATTATCTACAAATAAGAAGAAATAAAAAGGTTTTTTTATTTGTTTACAAAATTATTTAATGAACGTGACGTTTCTGAAAATTGAAGCGGAAGATGAGAATTGAAAGAGTGATTTGAGAGTGTACAAATGGTATCGATATTGTGCTTCCGGTGGCGTAGCAGCTATTCGTGCGAACATTCGTTCGAGTCGATAGCGGTATCGAAGTTGATAAGCATTGCGATACGATATGGTCCAGAGGAAGACAAAACACTCGAGCTTAACCGAAGGCGTTTATTATAATTCGCTTCAATTTTTTTCGTCATCAATTCTCTACTCGAATACCACACGCAGCACTTCTTGTGTTTCATGTTGTAATCAACTTTTATTCCTTTACAAAAGTAATCAGCGGTAATATTAAATAACATTAACCCAGCAATATATTAATGCAGTTTTATATAAAAATCTCATTCTATTACGTTTTTTTTTTACACGGAGAAAAAGGCATTGTGGGATTTACGAATCTGAGAGTTGTTATAGAACTATAACAAATCCGATTTGTTGTTGTAGCAATCTTTTTGTTATCTTAACCATTTGGGATTGTTGGATTTTTTTTTTAAATCGAATTTCTTTTATTTAAATCAAAAATTAATTTTTTTTCAAGATAACTAAATGTTTTTTTGCAAGTAGTTTATTTTTCAAACTGAGAATATTTAATTTGAAATAATGAAGAATAAAACATTTAATCAAAATTAAATACATTATATCGAATAAATGACAAAATTTCAAAAAAATATCTTTAAATTCATATGATCGAAAAATTAAGAAACTTGGGTAAAAGCAACGAAAAAATAATAAATTGTAAAAGAAACAGAAAAGTGTAAAAAGATAAGAAAACAGTCTATTAAAAACATGAGAGAATTTCTTTAAATTAAAAATGTCATGGACATTATTAAAGATACAAAAAAGAAGTTTAAAAAAACAATACAAATAGTGACATAAAAATATATAAAAAAGTAGAAACTATCTTTTCAAAAAATTAAACTGTTTACGAACATTTTTTAAATTAAAAAAATAAATAAGAAGAAAATTAAAAAAACGTTGAATTAGATATATTACAAAAGAGAACGCAGTTTTTAAAATTAGACAAATTACAGAATTATTTTACAAATTGAATACAAAAAGAATGAATAAAATTTTGGAACATTTAAAAAAAATTTAGAAGAAAAAAATTCTATGAAATAGAAGAACGATGTTAAAATGAGAATATTTAATACAAGATTAAATTTACATAATATAAAATAAAAGAATAAATCATTTAAAAAATAGAAAATCGAGAAATTTAAGAAATTTAGATAGAAGCATCGATAAAATGTTTTTTCAAAAATTCGGTATTACAAGATAAAAACTAAACAATTTAAAAGAATAGGAAAATTATTTCTAGGAAATAGAAAAATGATAACAAAAATTAAAGAATTACTTGAAATGTAAAGAAGGACTAAAAAAATTGTGAAACAACAAGAAAATTAAATAAATAGGATGAAAATGGAGAAATTTTTTTTCTCCTTAATCTAACAATAAACTGTATTGAAAAATGTAAAAAGTAGAAAAAATGAACAAAAAATTGGTAAGAATCTACTAAAAAGTTACAATTAATAAAAATAAAGTAAAAAAATATAACTATATATAAAGATGAATAAAAAGTGCACAAAGAAAATTAAAAAATCCTTTAAAAATAAAAAAATTTAGGAAAATTGAACTAAAAATATTTTTTTAATACTACACTTAAAGCAAGTCCAATAATAAATTTAGAATAATAAAGAAAATCCGAAAATTTTATGAAAGAATAAGTAATAAAAAAATAGACAAGATGTGAAAACAAATTAAATAAATTTACAAATAAATGAGCATATTTATTTAAAAATATGGAAATTATTAACAAAATTGTGTAAAATATTATTAAATAATTTGCTTAAAGAGAAGAGAATTAAAGAAAATCTTAAAAAAAAACAAATAAAAGAAAATATACACAAGTAAAAGAAAAAAATCTTATAATTTTGTAAAAATGAAAAATTATTATAAGACAAAAATTAAGCAGTTTCGAAAACGTGAAATCTCGAAATCTTTTAAGAATTAAAAACAGGATAATTGTGAATATGGAAATTAATTAATATTATTTAATTAATATGTATTTAAATTTGAATTAATTTAAAAATCCCAACAAAATTGTAACATGGGTTGATTGACGTTTGGAATTTTTTTAAATTATAATGACTTTAAAAAAAAAAATTTAATACTATTTTTTGATATTTTCATACAAAATGTTTGTAGATCATAGGTATTTTAATTATGCTCTTTAAATCTGAATAAGTTAAAAATAACTAATTTAAAAGTAAAAACTCAGTCACTAATTGAAATAGTTATATTTCTACTAAACATTTAGTAAAAAATAACTAATTATTAAAAAAATTAATTTTTAGGTTATGTTAAAATGACTAATATTCTCATAAAATTCTCTTTATTAATTCAATTAGTTAAATTTTAGCGTTTATTTAGTTATATATTTACTAATAATTAATCATATTTTACTAATAATTAGTTATTTTTAACTAATTGGAGAAACAAAAACTCAGCTACAATTTTATCAATAATTAGTTATTTTATTATTATAAATAATTATTTGTCACATTTTTTAAAATTTTTTAAAGAAATATTGAAATTAAAATTTTTAATATCTAAAGAACCATATTATAGTTGTGGTTTGCTGATCTATAAAATACTTCAGTTTTGAGACGCTAATTACGAAAAAAAAAAAACCGCTCGGTTTTCAAAAACAACAAAATTCAGGAATGTGGTCGCCTGAATATTTGTTTCACACATCCGTTTCCGCCAGTGAATAATAACGATCAGCGGGTACAATGCAAGAAAGAGAAAAAACAAAAATTTGGTATGCGAAAAAAGGGAAAAAAAACTTTACGAGACAAAGTAGGGATGAGAGATTGGACCATGTCGTGAAAAAATCGCGCGTATTTGTTTAATTATCAACGGTACCGCATTAACTCGTTAATTGAGCGTCAGATGGCGAGCATTGTATCCGGTTGACACGCTTTGTACAGATCTATCTGGAGCTCCGCAGATGTTTGTGTGGGAGTGGGTCGTGTGTGCTCGCGAGAATTTTTCCCCTCTTTACCACCCTTCCCTTTTTTTTCTTTTTCTTTTTTTTTGACGAAAGGCGCGCGCTTACTTTTCGCATTACTCTCGCTTTGGGAATGAAACACATGCCTCACGTTCGGCAGACAGCAGCGCCGCGTTAATCGTATGCGCAAATTAGAACAATGAGTGCGTGCCATTATATTCATAGCTAAGAACAACGCAGCTTTGAATGACACTTCTATGCCTCGACATCGGAGTCTCGCGCTGAGAGACCCTTTGTCCCAATATTTAAACGACAGAGACAGAGAGCGAGAGGCCAAAATGAGATGTTCGACGGCGAAAAAAGTTCGGCAACTGGCCGAGCTGTCAACCTTCTCGACTAATCAAGCGACCCTTTACTTTCCTGGGTCATCGACAAAAGCATTCCTCGACAAATTTTAATTCACATTTTCAGAATATAATGCGCACAGAATGAATCTAACGAAATATAAATCACGGGACAAAAGAAACGGTTTGTAATGAGAAAATAAACTTGATTGAATTTATCGGAGACTTGAATTAAAAAATTCCCGGCGATTTTTCATTCATTGACAAATTGTTTTTTGATTAATTAATCAAGATTTATAAATTGTAGATAATGATTTTTAAATTGTGAAAAAGATTGCTTAAGATATGTCTTTCGAACTTGTTGACATTATAATTTACAACTAATAATGATAGGCAGGGAAATTATTTTCTGATGAGTCATTCGTTAAATTTTCAATTGATCCGTGCGCCTTCCGTTGAATACAATTTGCTGATTAATAAGGGCTGGTAACGAGGTGCGCCGGTCATATTGATGTTGAGAATCTCCGACGAATATACAGAATTCAATTCACCGAGAGGCCTACTAACGGGAAATATCTCTGACGCCTTCGATATTTACCGTATCGTGGCTCATTAATTATCTCGCCTTCTATTTCAACGACAGTTTCCTGATTAGCGACGGGCAACCTTCGTTATGTATTTCCATCACGCATTGTATTACTTTCCACTAATTATTTTCGCAATTTTTATGTCGACAATCCCCATCGATCGATCGGCTTTGCGTACTTTCAACTCTGTTTTTTTTCTAACGTATAAAATTTCTCAGACTATATTGTTTCTAAATTCTATTATCATATTCCGTTTGAAAAATATATAATTATGATTTATTTTTATTGATACTAATGATTCTTTTTCTGTTTCAGGTGAGTGCTGATAGATCGGATAATAAAATCGAACTTGGGGTGAGTTGTTTAATAAAATGTAATGAGTAGCATGTAATTTTAACCGGTAGTCGTATCGGACTACTGTGGTCCGCCAAGACGCGCCGCCTACTTTCTAGCTGTCCGCCAAGCGCGCCAAAGAGATAAAGGCCCAAATTGAATACACAGTTTTCACTTTGTAGAAAATGATGTTAAATATTTACAATCATTTTCGCATTAGATTTCGAATGGTAAACTAACAGGGGATTTTTCGGGATTGCTTTGTGTTTTAATAGAGTAAAAAAACAGGGTTCTGGAGGGAAAATTAGACGCAGTAGTAAGAAGAATATAATTTTAACCGGTAGTCGTATGGTACTACTATGGTCCGTCAAGACGCGCCGCCCACTTTCCAGTCGTCCGCCAAGCGCACCAATAAGAGATGAAGACCCAAATTAAATACAGAATTTTCGCTCTGTAAAAAAAGATATTAAATATTTTCAAGCAATACATTTCGCATGATAAACTGACAAGGTATTTTTCGGAATTGCTTTTTTTGTGGTAGAGTAAAAGTCAAGGTTCTGACGGGAAAATTAGACGCTGTAGTAAGTAGAATATAATTTTAACCGGTAGTCGTATCGTACTACTATGGTCCGCCAAGAAGCATCCCCCACTTTCCAGCTGTCCGCCAAGCGCGCCAGAAGAGATAAATACCCAAATTGAAAACACAGTTTTCGCACTGTAAAAAACCATGCTAAATACTTACAATCAATACATTTTCGTATTACATTTCGAATGGTAAGCTGACACGGTATTTTTCGGGATTGCTTTGTGTTATGGTGGAGCAAAAGACAGGGTTCTGGAGGGAAAATTAGACGCTCGCGGGTGAGCTAAAATAATTAAAACGTCCCGGAGTAAAAGACAAAAGCCGCATGGGTTTACCTACCCATCCTGCGGGGGTTAGGAGCCTCGTAGGGTGAAAAAGGAAGCGGCGAAAGAAAGAGGGAGGCGGAATGGACGAAGGTGGTTTGATAGGCGAGCGAAGAAAAACACGAACTTGATCAAAGTGAAATACGCATTACCAGCCATGTGGGTAATTATCCTAGACCTTTTGCATTAACCCCTTTGCATCGTCTGGCTTTCTCTGACGCTCGAACCCCCCTTCCGAAAATCACCCTTATCCAGACCAGCCATCCCCCATCTTTGGAATCGTTTGCTTTCCTCGACCTGCGCGGACTCTCGATTCATTCGAAAAGCTCCTCGCCGCTAAGGAAAATGATTTAATTAATCTGATTGAGAATGTTAATACTCCCGCTCTTGGAGAAATAATATCCAAATGAATTATTACCCACCGTCAAGTCACGGCAGAGATCGAGAGGGATAAATAAACGCAAGCGACATCGATGGGATGTACAGCTTCCCTTGGAGTAGGAGGAGGAGGGAAAAATGAGAGGAGTGAGAGAGAGAGAGAATGAGAGAGAAAGAGAGGAGAGAAAGAGTAAAGAGCACAGGATACAGAGGAAGAGAGCCCTAATTAGCTAAGTAAAGCCCGAGCATTATCGCTTATTTTGAACCTCGTCTCTACTTTTCTCTCTTTATCTTCCCCTCAATCCCTTACACCCCTATCTCATTATCTCTTTTCTTCCCTTTGACGAAATATCAAGTTCCTCTTATTGCTACTATATCGCTGTATTGAATATTACGACATGATAAGTTCCTCTCTTATCCATCTCTTGTATCTTCATTCCTGTGCTGGAATATTTATCGGGCGCGTTTACAACGGTCCAAAAATGGGCGTAAAGAAGCAGCTTATTAGAGGAAGAGAGAAAGAACACTAAGTACACTATCGGATAAAATTGTGGGACCACAAAAATCGTATTAAAAATATTAACGTCTTTGAATGTCTGTAACTCTGTTAGAAATTAGCCAAATTAAATTTTTTATACATCATTGGGAAGCTTGTAAAATTTGCCGTCAAATAGTCCTAGCTTGAATCTTTTTTGAATTATAGAAACGGAGATTTGATGTGATAAAGACAGGTGAATTTTTCGTTTTCAGTGAATTTTTATTGCTCAAGTTTGATGGGCTGCATTTTCTATAAAAATAATAGAAAATTTTTGAAATTATGCTGATTAAAACCTTGAACTTTTAGCTTTAAAATAAGCCAAAGAAAAGTTAATTATCTTGATTGGTTTGAAAGTTATAAGGAAATGATGTCAAGCGTGCGTGGAAAATATTTAACGCGTCGATTCTATTGTTTCCCCCTCTCTGCATGCATTTTGCACATGTCATGCAGCCGAGAGTCGAACTTGTAACCGTTGCGTTTTTTCATATTATATATTCACTTATAACTTTTAAACCAATCAAGATAATTAAGTTCGGTTTGGCTTATTTTAAAATTAAAAGTTCAAAGTTTTATTTAGCTTAATTACAAAATTTTCCTATTATTTCTCTAGAAAATACAGCCCAACAAACTTAAACAATGAAAATTCACTGAAAATGAAAAATTCACCTGTCTTTATCACATTGAGTCTTTGTTTCTATTAATCAAAAAAGCTTCAAGCTAGGACTATTTGACGGCAAATTTTATAAGCTTTCCATTGGTTTATAAAAAATATATTTTTGCTAATTTCTAAGAGAGTTATCAACATTTAAAGACGTTCATCTTTTTAATACGATTTTTGTGGTCACACAATTTTGCAAAAAATAAGAAAAAAATTGTACACCAATCTACTATGTCTCTGATGTTCTCAACGTTCATTTCAACGAATTTCTTTTTCCCTTGGTAATATTTTTGAAAATAAATTTTGCAACACAAAATAAAATACAATATATAAAAGTAAATCAATTCTGTAAATATCCAAATCAATTTTTTGGTATGCAGAACATTAATTTTGATTAAATTTGAACCTGGAAAATGTTAAAATAATAACTTCGTTTATTAATTTAAACGTTCAGAACTTCAAGTTTATAATAAAATTATGTATATATAGAAAGTTATCTTTTATAAATATGACCAAGAGCATTAAAAAAGTTTCATTAATTCACAAGTTATTTGAAAATTTAAGAAATCATTGCAATTTACACGTTTTTTTAAGAATATGGTTTAAAAATTTACAAAACGACTTCATCTCTGGGATAATTTTATTCAAAATTTTAATAGTTTCAAACCAATTACAAAAAGGAAGTTTTATTTTGAAATTGAAAACAAAAAAGTTGGTTAATTTTAATTACTTTATACAGCACATACTAAGTAACGGCTGTGTAATCGGAAAAATAATTTGATTGTGAATAACTTTTCAAAATTTTTTTTTTTGAACAAAACTTCTTTTGGAAATTTCTATCAGTTTAAATATTGAAGATTTTTTAGCTTAAAATTTTTTTAATTATCTGTCTGAAAAAATTTGAAAAAAATTAAATAAGAAATAGTTTTGAAAAGAATAAAGAAAATTTCACACAAACTGACTTTCAAAGTTTTTTATGATTTTAACTAAAAACTTTTACTGAACTTCTGAAAAATTACTTATTTTTTTAAAAATTTAATGGATTTAAATCTTAAGTATATTTTGAATTAAATTTTACTGCACTTCTGAATTAGAATAATTTTCATTAATTAGACATAAATAAATTTTAAGAAAAAATAAACTTATAATGATTTTTTAATTTAAAAATCTTGCACATTTATTGGAGTTAACTACTGAAATATTCTAAAAAAAATTTCTTTTAATTACTGTCTATTTAATTTAATAAAGTGCCTAGCATTTTTTAACTAATTCAATTTTACTTTTTTTTAATATGAAAATTAAAATAAAATAAGGTAATAAAATTTAGAGGAAATTTATCGATTCAGTTTTTTTAGTTTTTATTTTTTATCCTTATTTATTTAAATGCAAAATATGGATTTAATTAATATATAAGAAAAAAAGTGTTGATTTTCAAGGGGTGGAGTCTAAATTAATTTTTAGCGTTCTATTTAAAGGGGTGTGGAGGAGGGGGGGGGGGATAAAAATTTTAAAAATTGTTGAACGTTTTTTATAGAACATCCCTATTCAAAAAGTTCCTTTATTTTTCCATCAGTTTTATTTTACTTATTTTTTAATAACAGTTAAAAATTACAAATGATTTCTGCAGACAGATTTTTAAATTTCCATTCCTATATTCTTATTATTTTAATCTAAATTTTAAACAAAAGTGACACTTTTAAATAAAAGCAATAATAACCGAAAAATAACAACAATAATGAACAAAACAGGGGGGAAAAAATCAAAAAAAGAAGGATAATTTTGTAGATAATTTTGGAATAAAAAAATGTCGAAACATTTTCCAAGGGTCCCGAGTCGTTTTCTGGTAAAGATTGAAGGGTGCGAGAGCCCCACCCTTTAACCCTTTTCCGGCTTTATGCAAAGACCATCCCTCGTAATACACGGTGCACAAGGTACAATGAGTAATAATTTAAAACACGGATAAAATCGATATTAACCTCCTCCATCAGAGAGACCCTATTCCCCCCTGAAAATCCACTTTGCGTCGACATAGGCCGTGTGCAACTTTATCGATGTGTCTTCATTTGTGTGAGTGTGTAAATATACGCACATGTAAGCATGAATTACGCGTGTTTGCTACTGTTCAAGTAATAATACATGTGTTACGCAGTATACGCACACAGTGACAATCTCTCGTATCGGGTTCAGACATAGTTTTGATCTTGACTGCTTTCTTCCACCGTACCCCTCTCCACGAAAATGTCACGTATATTCTCTCCGATCACCGAAGTCGACTGCTTGTGTGTTATAATCAAGCTCGCTGACTCATTGATTCAGTTAACAGATACACTGCTCGCTAAATTAACGTTCCTTTGTCTCTCAAGTGTTAAATTTTTCATCCCCCAAACATTAAAAGATATCCTTTATTATTAGGATAAATAACTATAAATAACGTTTTTAAAATTAAATTTCTGCATTAAAATAAAAATGTCTTGATTTATTTAATAATGTAGGTTTTGATCGAGTCTCATCACGTATTTCAAATTAATTGAGAAATTTTAAAAATAAAGTGATCAATGATAGGGATCAGAATATCAAATTTTAAACATTTCGTGTTGATTCAATGTATACACGAGGTAATCACGAGCTATAAATTTTTTCTGATTTCTCCAAATTTGACAGATAATTTTTTTTTTTTTTTTTTGGTATACAATGCACGGAATCTTGTTTATCACTCGGGAGCTCGTAAATCAGTTCACACTGCTCGATATGTGTACTTTCTCGCGTTTGACGACGGCTAATTATTATTCGAGTCGAAGGACAGACGAAAAGTTTCCATGACGAGCCAGATCGAAAATCGAACGATAAAGTCTGCAAATTGTAAAAAATAGATTGTAATTTGTCAGTTAGTTGACATTGATTAACACTGATTACTTGCCACGTGGATTTCTAATACTCATAATTCCATTTTATTAACCTTGTGTGAACAAAAACTGTAAATATTGAAACTGATTTAAACTGTCAATATAATTTTCTTTTCACGAATGTTTTTTTTTTCAAAGACACTAAAAATTAATATAGGAATCGAGTGAATATTAATTTGAAGGTGTTTAGTTGGGATTCTGGTTCAGGGTGTTTTTTTTTGACGGAAATTAATATTTTTCGAGATCGTTTAGTGACTTTTGAGTGGATCGACTCGTGTGAGGATCGATTGGAAGGATATAATTGATTCCCTCTCGAGCGTTTAGCATAGTGAGCGGCTCTCTCTTTCTCGGCAAGCTTCGTCGAATTCAATGCGACGAAATTAAGGGAATTGAATTAACCACGATGGGAGTTTTCATTATCGAGAAAATTGGCAATTTTCCACTGTTAAGCTTAACGCTCGTTCTTACTGCCTTCTCTCGCATCGCGGCCGCGGGCTTAATCGCTGGAAACTTCCAGCGAGATTTCGAATGTCGCCATTAATTAGTACTCCCAATATTCGTAAAATTTGGTGTTTCCAATTTCACTTACCATCATCGCACAAACCCCAAAAGTCCCTCTTTCATAAAGGGATATTCAATTTTTTAATATTTGTTATGAATACCGCTCTCTTAGTCCAAAGTATTTCAAAAAATAAAAAAAGCTATCATTAAAAAAACGGTATTCGTATTTGAGAATCATTCTTGGCGCCTGTATTAAGAATAAAATGTTCTTCTATTGAGGATATAATATTTTTAAAATAAGAAGAATATTTTATGCTTTAACATGCGCCTAAAATAATTCTCAAATAAGGATCCAGTGATGGAAATATTTTAAATATCAACCCCATTTTTTCTCATTAAACTGACAATTATGCATTTAAGGTAAATGAATGGAAATATAAATATAAAATCTGTGTCACAAGTGAACTGAACAATTTAATACCTTTCGCGTGTACGCTTTGGAAGTAAAGTAACTGTATTAAATCATTTAAAAAGAGGATTGACGAGAGTCGTGACTCGTGAGTCATCATCGTTTTGTCTCAACAATAGGGACATGATTGAAATGCGAATCAGAGAGAATGGGGTTCAGGAGACCCCAGAAACTTGTCAGTTGTCGATTTATTTTTCTCGTGAAATCGGTCATTCGAGTGCTAATTACCCTAGAATGCGATTCGCGAAGATACTAGATATTCTCTTACTCCACTCTAAAAACAAGTGTCTTATTTTGTCCTCACTTTTAAGACATTTTAGGGTGTCTTAATTTTAAACCATTGAGAAAGTGTCTTAAAAATACCTGTAAGACGCTTTCTAAACGTCTTATGTCTTAAAATAAGACACTTGTAAGACACCTGTTTTTACAGTGTCATCGCTACAATTGATGCATTCTAAATTGGAATACATAGCGTTTTTTTCTCTTCAATTATATCCGTTATAAAAATTTATAAATATGAACGAGGGTAATAAAAATCAGTTTGTTTACTTAGGAAAATAAGAAACAGTTTTAATCCTAGGGAAATAAAATACACTTTTGCACTAGGAAATAAAATTATTTTGGAATTGTACTCAGAAACCTCAAAAACCCCTATTTAAACTCAATTTTTTATGTTATATAAAATTTTTATATTTTTACCCCCATATTAAAAACGCCATTTTGGATTTTGAAAATTGATTTCAGATTCGTACACATAAACCTCAGAAACCCCTATAAAAACTCGATTTTTTATGTTATACATTTTTTTATATTTTTACCCCCATATTAAATCCGCCATTTTGGATTTTAAAAATTGATTTCAAATTCGTATAGATAAGTCTCAGAATCAGAAACCCCTGTACAAACTCAATTTTTTTATGTTAGATCAAACTTTTGTAATTTTACTCCCATATTAAATCCGCCATTTTGGATTTTCAAAGGTAATTTCATATTTGTACACATAAACCTTAGAAACTCCTATATAAACTTAATTTTTTTTATGTTAAATAAAATCTTTTATATTTTTACCCCCATATTAAATCCGCCATTTTTGATTTTGAAAATTGATTTTAAATTCGTACAGATAAACTTCAGAAGTCCCTATAAAAACTCGATTTTTTTTATGGTAAATAAAATTTTTTTTTATAAACTATACATATAAACTTAATTTTTTAATGTTAGATAACAATTTTTATATTTTTACCCGCATATTAAATCCACCATTTTGGATTTTGAAAATTGATTTCAGATTCGTACACTTAAATCTCAGTATAAACTCAATTTTTTTATGTTAAATAAAATTTTTTATATCTTTACCCCCATATTAAATCCGCTATTTTGGATTTTAAAAATTGATTTCAGATTCGTACACATAAGCCTCAGAATCAGAAACCCCTGTACCAACTGAATTCTTTTAAGTTTGATCAAATTTTTGTATTTTTACCTCCATATTAAATCCGCCATTTTGGATTTTGAGAAGTGATTTTAGATTCGTACATAAAAGCCTCAGAAACCGCTATATATAGAAACTCAATTTTATGATATTGAATCAAAACACTTTAAAATTCTCGAAACAGTAAATATAAACTGTAGTTAAAATGATTTTTGCAAATGTTGAAATGTTCACTTGTACGAAAAAAAAATTAGGAATTTACAACTAAAACTTATTGTCAAATAATTGTTATTGATTTATTTCCGTTTTTTCCTTAAATTTCTTGAAAAATTGTAGTTTTTCTTTAATTTCTACAAAATTCTACACACATTTATAGAAAATAGAATTTGAGAAATTCCACAAAATGTTAAATAACAATTTTTTTGTAACAAATTTTTATTTACAATCTAATTTTTTTATTTCTTAAAATTGGATTTTTCGAGTTTCGGTGAAAACAACTATGCATATTGTAAAAGAATTTTCTTAACAATTTTTTTGCAAAACTTTGGTTTAATAAATAAATAAATAAAGAGCGACTAATTTCATGTAAAAAAATAGTAACAATTTTTCTTTTTTTTTCATTTTCAAAAAATATTTTTCACTTTATAGTAAAATTTATGATCATCATAATGAATCCGTATTATTTTAAATTTTAAAATATTACGAGTGGATTTGTGGATAGCGACTCCAAAAACATTCTCCCAAAATTTGATTTAGTAAAAAGTAACTAATTTGACAGCAGAAAGTCACCTACTAATTGAAATAGTAATGTTTCTGCTAATTGTTTAGTAAAAATAACTCAAATTTGAGCAAGATTCTGAATAATAATTCTTAATTCAAATTTTTTTCTAACAATAATTAATTTTATTTCTCCCAGATAATTTGTCATTTTTTACTAACAAATAGTTATTATTCATTAATTGCGGAAGCAAAAAGTCAGCTTCAATCTAACCAAATAATTGGTTATTATTAACTAAATCATATTTCCAGAGTTCATAAACTAAGTTTCATTAATTTTAACAAAAAAGTTTGTTTCAATATGTATTCAATTTTCTAATTTTGTTTACGATATCCTTTTGGCGTCACCTTTCATAATTTTATCTCTTGACAAATATAAATATTTTTAAGGTATTAGTCGCGTAAATGCTCCCGCAAAATAAAAAGAACAATAAATAAACTTTTATATCAACTCACTTGCTTCCTTGTGACCTCTTCTAATGTAATATATATGTAATTTTCATGATTTTGAGTCATGCACTGTAAGTTATCGTGTTGTATTGCTGACACGTTTACGACATTTTTCAATGAAACCACGTGAAAATTAAAATTTTTGAATTTTCAAATTATTGTATTTTTTATTCGGCGTGGTCAATAAAGTTACTTTTTTTTAAAGGATTTATTTTATCTGAATGTGCAACTTAGTAGTTTTATTTGAAAATCTGACGACTTGTTTTTATATAAATATGAATATAAGAGACATTTTTTACATGCATTTAGTGCTATTTGCATGTAAAAGGTATGAACTTTGAATTTATATTTTGAAGCTCCGAAGTGGTCAAAATTGATAGGATTGATCTCATTAATTGATAGGATAGATAAATACCTTATTAATACAGATACAAAATTTTTAAAAAATCTAACGAAAATCATTTTACGTGATTAATACCTCAAAACCCAAACATTGCGTACCGAACCTTATGAATTTTAGCGATTTCGACTTGTTTTTTAAGGTTAGGTCCAAATCTACAAACCTGTTTGATTCTCTCTAAATCTGAATTAGTGGTTTTCTACTAATGAATTAGCGAAAAGTGAGCTACTATTAAAATAGTAAGAATTTTGCTAATTTTTAGTAGAAAACTACTAATTTTTAGTAGAAAACTACTAAGAATTAGTAGAAAACTACTAATCTTGTAGTAGAAAACTACTAATTAAATTAGTAAAAAAATCTACTTTTTTGAAAAGTAAAGTTTCACTATTTCAATTAGTAGTTTTCTACTAAGAATTAGTAATTTTCTACTAAGAATTAGTAGTTTTCTACTAAGAATTAGTAGTTTTTTACAATATGAATTAGAGAAAAATGAGCTACGAATTTGACTAATTCATAGTAGAAAACTACTAATTCAGATTTAGAGAGTTAGTTTCTCTATTAATTCTTTAAATTAGAATAAATGGGTGATTCTCCACAAAAAGTGGTAACTTTTGATAACATTAAATTTTTAAGTAAAAAATATTTTTTTTAAATATTTCTTATGTACAATTTATTAACAATTATTTTAAAATATAATTTAAAAAATTTTTGAGCTTATATTAGCACCCTTAGTCTTATTTAAAAAATTTTAAGTTTAAAATTTTAAAGGTTACAAACATGTTTTTAAAATATTTAATTTTTTACCTTAAACGAATATCCTAAGGACGTTAGCTTATTCAGAGGATGTTTGTAGGACATCAAAGAAAATTCTTAAAACACTTATCACGAATTAAGAAAAGTATAATTACGTAAATAATTATACAGAAATTAATCAATATTTTGATTAAAGACTCAGGTTAATGATATTCTTATAAAAAACAAAACACTATTCCTATGTATTTCGAATTTTATGAACCGGAGTTTACAGAAACCGGAGTTTACGAATCAAAGAAAATAAATTATTACATCAGAAAACTTAATAAAATATACAGGTCTTTGTAGAATACTGTATATATTTGACTACTTTATATCACTATTATTTTTATTTTATTTTAAATATAAACAATTCAATTATTTTTGAAGAACCGGAGTTTACATGTCATTAAAATACGCAGGAAATTAATATTAATTTTTGAAATTATAAAACTAAATATCCTATTTCTTCAACTAAGTTGGACTTAAATCAAATATTTTACCTCAATAACATTAATATTCAGTGAAAATTCAATATAAAAATGATTAAAATTACTGAAAAACAATGAACATGTAAACTCCTGTTCCAAATAACAAAAGGGTGGAGAAAGTATTGAAAAATGATTTTCGCAAAAGTTATTAATAAAAACTGGAAAACAATACACAAAAAACAAAGTTTTTGAGATAAACTATCGATTAGAACAGATAAAAATATTTTTAAAATATGTTTTATTTAAAAAAAAAATGTATTAAATCTCACGAGTCCTATGTGGAGAACCTAAAAAAGTGCAGATTTGAGGCATTTTTTAACCATTTCATGTCCTTTGATGTTAAAAAAAAATATTTTTTAATCATGATATTAATAAACATAATAACAAAGAATAACTGTACAAAGAATTAAATATTTATTTATATAAGGTTAAAAGTTATTAAGTGGGGAAGTAAAAATAACCACTCAGTGAAGAATCACCCAAATACAAAATAAATTATAAATTCCCGGACATTTCTAAAACAAAATAAAAGAACCAATTCTAACTCAAACAACACCAAACCAATAAAAAAATTCATCAAATCCTCAAAATGTATTAACTTCCAATAAGCAACATCTAGGAGCCTGTAACAGACAGTTTTTGCCCGATTTTTTATATTTTGTTCTGTTTTAACTGGGAGGGAGTCAGGTGTGGTGGATTGGCATATCCGAGGGGTTTACACGTGCTTGGTATGTGCACGTGGATATTAGTATTTGCGGGTGTTTGCAATGCAAGCTCGTACGAGTAGTTTGACGTTTCAGTCAGCAACACGTATATTCCGCTCACTCTCTGAGTAACGGGCGGCAGCACGAGTCCCCAACATCCCCTCAATATATATATATATATATAACACAAGTTCTGATTAGACGTAGAATTAATGATTCGAAAATCAATACACACTATAACCTCGCTCCTGTGAGTATTAAGACATCAGGGGGGTTGATGAGGGAATAGGACATTATCCAAGAACTGAAGACACTAGAGGGAATCGAGAGAAAAGGGCGGTGGGGTTCGAGTGATAAACTCCATGATAAGGGGGGGGGCGTTGGGGAAGTGAAGAACGGAGGAAAAGTCTCGACTATTTTGTCACCAAAACCCTTTGATAACTAATTAGTGTTTCACCCCCCACCTCCACCTTGGAGCCTTTATCGTACCAATCAGGGGTCGCTGTTACCACGAGGAAACGGAGGGTTCGAAAGGAACCCTTTTCAGCATATCGACGAAGGTTCGAGAGAGCCCACCCCGAAAAGATGGAAATCAAAGGATTTTGTAGAGAGCGAAGCGTCAAAAGTGTATAGGACGAAAGGATCGGAAAAGAGGGGGGGAGGGGGCAAAAGTGGAGAAAGATGGGGCAGTTATAGCGCGCGGGGTTAGAGTTGTGGGATTTAGAGTGGGGGGGTGGATGCACTCTGTCTTTTCAACCCTCGAAGCGTACTCCAGAACCCTCGGAGAGTTCGATGGAGAGCCAGAGACCTGATGCTGTCGACTCTGGCTGCTTTATCGGAAGAGGAAGATCGCTCGACTTGACTGTCGATTTCACCTCGGTATTTCGACAGTTTTCGATGGGCAGACTTTCCATCATGCTCGTGCTATCCACGACTTGGGGGTAATTACCACCAATTGAACCGACTAACGAGGATCGACATTCGACTGTTTTCCAAATTACGACACAAGAGGGTTCTTCAGATCTTGCTCGTCTCCTCTATGTATGTATATATACAGTTGCGCAGGCTCCCAAAAGGCGTTCTTGTCTGAAAAAAAAAATCTGCCCTCTTCAATACAAACATTAACCTCAATCAGAAATTTAAAAATAGAAATTATTATTTAATGGACAGAGAAAATAGAATGTGTTATAAATAAATTCTATTAATTTTAGCACTTGATATCAGATTTTTGATTAAAGTTTAATTTAACCAAGAAAGGTATAGAAATTTAGGTTCTTTTTATAAGTGGTCGTTTTCGTGTTTGATGTGGAATTCGAGTAGAGATGACAATTTTAGTTTTTTACCAATTCAAGATATAAATTCGTTCTAATGGTATAATTTTAAACGCACTGTAATTTAAGAGGGGTGCAGTTTTGAGAGATTGAAGAAGCGTTGTTATCGAATAAGTGAAATTTGAATGTTTCTGATTTGGAAAGATTTAGAAACCAGATGACAAAATTGATTCAAATTTTTTGGAACTAAAAGTGTTTTTTATTTTCCTGAACATTCTGTATTTTACTGTGACAAAAAGTATACTTTATTTTCCTGGGACAAAAATTGTACTTTATTCACCTAGGGGGAAAAATGATTTTTTTTTCAAAATTGAAAATGTTAGATTCAATATGGCAGTAAAACTATAAAAATTTGATTTAATGGCATAAAATAGGGTTTATTTATAAAATATTTATAAAATTATAAATTTATTAATAAATTTATTTATAAATTTATAAAATAGGGTGTTTGTGGTTTATAAAAAGGGTTCTGTGATAATTTCTTCACTATCCAAAGTATCGGCAAAAGAAGGAAAATTTTATTTTCAACAAAAACACTTTTTTCGATTACTGGAAGATGAGGAAAAAAGTGTTTTTGTTGTAAATATAATGAAAGAAAAAAATATTACTAAAGAAAATTTTATTTTGTTTTCATGAAATTTGGAATATGGTTTTTTTTTTAATTAATTATATATATATAAATAATATATTTTAAATCCACTATTTTAAATTTTGAAAAAAAAATAAACTGTTTCGTAACCGGATCTTCAAAATCACTAAGGACCGAGTTTAATAATCATTCTGTCAAAAATTTCGCATTTTCTATCTAACTTTTTTGTCTAACTTTGAAAAGTCATGAACGGATTAATTACCAGCAATTCCTAAAACACGTGAAACTTAAGATCTATTAAAATTGTGTCATAGTGTTGAAAATAAAAAAATTTTACCTACTTTACTTTTTTTGTTTTTCTGAAATTTTCGCCTGAATCAGCAAATAAGGGGACGTACTTAAATTACGTAACACTTTAGAGGGGGGAGAGGGGGGTTAAAATTCCTGATAAAAGCGTTACGTAATTTAAGTAATTGGGGGGGGGGGGTGAAAAATTGTTACTGTAGGAGGGTTAAAAATTCCTGATAAAAACGTTATGTAATTTAAGTTGGGGGGAGTTATGAGAAACTGTTACTGGGGGGGGGGGGATTCCGGATAAAAGTGTTACGTAATTTAGAATATTGGGGGAGGGGTCAAGAAACTGTTACTGTGTGGGGGGGTTAAAAATTCCTGATAAAAGCGTTACGCAATTTAAGTATGGGGGAGTTATGAAAAACTATTACTGTGAGGAGGGGTAAAAATTCCTGATAAAAGCGTTACGTAATTTAAGTGTGGTGGGGAATTTTTTAGATATTGTTACACCTGTGTTTATTTTTAAGTTTTCACATTGTAAAAACTGTTACTGTGGGGGGGGGGGGTGTAAAAATTCCTGATAAAAACGTTACATAATTTAAGTATGGGGGGATTTTTGAGAAATTATTACTGTGGGGGGGGGGGTAAAAATTCCTGATGAAAGCGTTACGTAATTTAAGTAGAGGAGTTTGAGAAACTGCTACTGTGGGGGGGGGGTAAAAATTCCTGATAAAAACGTTACGTAATTTAAGTATGGGGGGGATTTTTGAGAAATGGTTACACCTGTTTTAATTTTCAAGTTTTTACCTTAAAAAAACGGTTACTGTGAGGTAGGGAGGGGGTTTAAAAATTCCTGATAAAAGCGTTACGTAATTTAAGTATGGCCCCTAACTAATAAATAAAGTAATTTTAAATTGTACTCGCTTCAGTCTGGAATGACAATAAAGTGCGCAGCGTTTCTAAAAAACGAAAAAGAATAAATTCAAAAAAAAAATTGTTCAACAAATTTTCTGGTTAAATAACCCTTCAAAATTGTTTTTAGTTCCTTCATATATTTAATTTAAAAAATATTTTATAATATTCAACCATAAAATTTGGAGCAGAATAAAAATCCTTTTTTTTTTTTCGTTTTTCGGAAACGTTGCGCATTTTAGTATAATAGTTTGCAAGCGGTACAATTTAATTTAAATTCCGAAATATAAAAGAATATTAAAATACAAAATTTTAATCTACATTTAGCCAGAAATTCGATACAATTCGTAATAAAAAATTCTAAATACCAACTCTATCAAAATAATTCGAAATGACGATTATTATTATTATCATCATCTCTCGAGAAACAGTGTAACAACCGCTTTAAGACCCGAAAACATCAATTATCAACATACACGTTCTCTAAATAAATGCGAAACAGCGTCGCAAAGAGACGGCGTAGGCAGATTCGCGAAGAACGACGCGGAATAGGAGGAACCCAGCGGACACATGAAACAGACGCCATAAATATCGAGACGTTCTTATATTTTCATCACGGGTCATCATTAAAATTTATGTTATGATCAGAAGTGCGCCTATACATCAGCGCTCGCTGGAAAGAGGGTGGTTAGCTGGTTGTGCCTCTCTTGCTAGTGAAAACGAAAAAGAAAAAAAAAAAAAAAGAGAGAATCGAGTTTGTGTGAGTTTGTGTCGGGGGCGGGAAACAAGGTTGTAGTGGTTGGCGAGGTGGTAATATTGTAATCTATGTGTGGAAGAATGCGCGAAGAGCGAAACGGAATGGAGACTACGAGAAAGTTGGAAGGGGATGAGCGGAAGGATGAAAAAGTGGCTTGAATGGCAACCCCCGTTGTAAGGGTAGTTTTCGCGGCAAGGGTGACTGGAAGGGGGAATTCACCAACAGGGTGTCGAACGCATTCAGAAACAATGACGTCTATACCAAATCCCTATACTATTCTTTTTTTTTTCCATAGGGTGCCATTAGACCCCTGTGGTGGCATCATAAAAATACAGTCATAGCGTTCAGGTATACTGACTTGATTTCTTCACAGGATTTTTTTCACAGGTGACAAAATGACTCTGTATAAACTGTTTTCGTTTTAGTTTCAATCAATATTTATTTGTCCTACCAAATACCCCCCACAACATGATGTAAAATTTTTATTTTCACCATTAAAGTAGAAAAATCTCAAATCTTTTTCCACTTCATAGCAATTTTTAAGAAGACGCACCACCCCTTGTTTTGACCCCCTCAAATTTCCATGAAGTAAGCTAACTTTTTTTTGCATTAATTGGGTTTCAAAAAAATACAAGGTCAAAAATATAAAATCTGAACTTTTGACCAGTACAGAATTTAAAATGTTAAAAAATTAAAATTTTGGAAATTGAACTTCTCTTGTAGTTTTTAGTACTTTTGGTTGACAATTTTTTACATGCTTTTTTAATGATTTTTTCGAATTTCTCGCATTGAATTAAAAAAAAAACAATCTTTTTTTTCAACTATTTACCCATAACGTTTGATTCTGTTAATTTAACCGGGAATTTTCCGTCAAATCGGGAATTTTCTTTCTGGGCTAATAAATTTGACTAATGTATCAATTTGTTTTATAAAGATGGTAACTTTTACTATCTTTTTTTCTTAACGCTAAGAATACCGCAGAAACAATGAACGACATTAAACATGAAAAAGTCAAATTATTATGACAAAATGTAGATAGAACTTCAGTTTTTTTATTAGACCGTACATTGCATAATAGTTTATATAATTATGGGCAATTCTATTGTGTGCTTTCAATTATCAATTATTTTCTTCGATATTCAATAATTCTCGGCTTTTTTTAATATTTTTTTTTCAATTATCGATTACGTTCTCGAAGTTACAATCCAATTCTTTAATTATTCAACTATTTTCAGAAATTCACAATTATTTTCTTCAATTGCCAATTATTATTTTCAATTTTCAATTATTTTTTTCAACTCTCAATTATTTTCTTCAATTTCCAATTATTTTCTACAATTCTCAATTATTTTCTTCCATTTTGAATTATTTTCATTAATATCAAATTATTTCTTCATTTCTTTATTATTTTCTTCGATTTTATTCTATTTTCTTCAATTGTTATTTTTTTCTGCAATTTTCAATTATTTTTATCAATTTCTAATTAATTTCTTTACTTCTAAAATATTTTTTACGATTTTCAATTATTTTAATGAATTTTTAATTTTTTCTTCAAATCTAAATTATTTTTTTCAATTGCCAATTATTTGATTCAATTTTCAATTATTTTCTTCAATTTTCAATTATTTTCATCAATTTTTAATTATTTTCTTCAGATCTCAATTATTTCCTTCAATTTTTAATTATTTAATTTAATATTCAATAATTCTCGACTTTTTTCAACTATTTTTTTCAATTTTCAATTATTTTCTTCTATTATCAATAATTCTCGGCTTTTTTCAATTATCAATTATGTTTTTGAAACTTCAATTCAATTCATTAATTATTATTCAAAATTTTTCATAAAATCACATTTTCTTCAATTTCAAATTATTTCCTACAATTTTTAATTAATTTCTTCAAATTACAATTACATTCTTAATTTTTTATTGTTTTCTTCAAATTCTATAATTCCTTCGTTGTTCAATTTATTTTTTCTTCAATTATCAATTATTTTCTTCTACTTTCAATTCCATTCTTCAATTCTTGAATTATTTTCTTTAATTCTGAATTATGATTTTCGACATTCAATTCCATTCTTTAATTTTCAATTGTTTTTTTTTTCAATATTCAATAACTCTAGGCTTTTTACAATGATTTTTTTTTTAAATTCTCAATTATTTTCTTGAATTTCAAATTTTTTTCTTAAATTTCAATTATTTTCTTCAATTTTAATTATTATTTCATATTTCTTTCAATTTCTTTCAATTTTCAGTTTCTTCTCAATTTTCTTCAATATTCAACAATTCTCAGCTTTTTTAAATTATGTTTTTCTTTTAATTTTTATTTAAATTGATAATTTTTAAATTATTTTCATCAATTCGCAATTATTTCCGTTGATTTCTAAATTTTTCTGCTGTTTTCAAATATTATCTTTAATTTTTAAGTACTTTCTTAAATTTTCAATTATTTTCCTTTATTTTTAATTATTTTGTTCAATTTTCAATTGTTTGTTTCAATATTCAGTTATCTCGACTTTTTCTAATTATTTTTTTCAATTATCAGTTATTTATTTCATGTTTCAAAACCTCCTTCAATTTTCAATAATTTTTTTCTATTTTCAATTTAATTGTTAAATTATTTTTTTCAATTCCCAATTAATTTCTTTAAATAACAATTCTATTCTTCAATTTTTAATGTTTTCTTCAATATTAAATAATTCCTGGCATTTTCAATTTTTTTTTTTTAATTATAAATTATTTTCTTCTTTTTTCAATCCAATTGCTCAGTAATTTTCTTTAATTCTCAATTATTATATTCAAATTTCAATTTTATTTTTCAATTTTCAATTGTTTTTTTTTTTTAATATTCAATAATTCTGTGTTTTTCCGATTTCAATTTCATTATTTAATTTTCAATTTATTTCTTCAATTTTGAATTAATTACTTAAATTTTGAATTATTTTTTTTTTTATTTTCTATCTAGTTGAGCAATTTTCAATTATATTCTTTGAATTTGATAACCATTGTTCAATTTTTTCAATGATTTATTTATTTCAGAATAACGGGCAATGCCCTTTAATACATAAAGTATCTAAGTAAAACTAAGCCTAGTAGAACTCTATAGGTAATTAACAAAACTAAACTATAAAGTTTAATCTTATTCAAGACCGAAAAATGACAATTAATATAACAAAGATTTAAGTATTATTGTTCAATTGTTGATTAATATTTTCTTTTTTTTTAACTTTATTTCTAATTGTCAAATATCTATATCATTGTTCAATTATTTCTTTCCATTAATAATTATTTCTTTTCATTATCAATTGTTTCTTTTAATTCTTAATTATTATTTTTTGTAAAGTTTAATATTTAATTCATCAAATCTCAATTATTTTCTTTGAATTTCAATTATTTTCTTTTAATTATCATTGTTATCTTCAATTTTTTAGCCATTTGTAGGTCTATTTATACTTAAAATAAATTTTATGTTTACAAGAGAAAAAACCGGGAAATATAGGAACAAAAATCGGGAAATGACCGGGAATTTTGTGGGACGAAATTAGTACACAATAATTCTGATTTCAAATTTGTTTTCAGCTAGCTGAAATGCTATAAGTGGGTCTAGTTCAAAGTGTACATTCAACTTCTTTTTTTTTGTGCCTGTGTTATCATCGTATCAATTTAATCCAGATATAAACTCCTCGAAACTTTTTCCCGCAAAAAGAAAGTGCAACCTTATGATAAAAATTGTGGCTTTTTTGAATTATAGCCGGGCACGATCGATCGGAAAGGAACATAAAGATGATTGGCTTTTGACGAAAGGCCATTGTCGTTCGGTGGACCGAGCGGAATGGAAATGGCGAAACGGTAACTCGATTGCCCAGCAGCCCGTACGGATTGCGAATTATTTCTCCTGTGTGCTGTGCATCGGCCGGTTGCTCATTCCGCGGCCAAACAATCGTGATCGATTCATGCAAATTTCAACAATCGGTTTCTCCCTACTCGCGATTGCTCCATTTACCGATTTTGTCATTCGTCCATATCCACACTATTGTTTGAAAGCAAATGCATTTTTACGCGGCACGAGTCCTCTAACGAAACTCTCTCTCTCTCCCCCTCTTTTTTTGTTTTTTTTTTTGTTTTGTTTATGACTGTCGTTAAAAGCAATGATTCAAGTTTTGTCGCTTCTTTTTCCCCCATCTGATCTTCTCGGGCTTTTTTTTCTCTGCTGCCAACTCTGCAGTAGTTGTAAGAGAATTTTTTTGCCCAACTGCGGGACTCTTGGAAGAGGAAATCGACGCCGACGTCTTCTCGAGAAAGACTCGAAGAAAGTATTCCTTCGTGGATCTCTCATCGGTTCTATCTTCTTGGACCGGATGATCGGTGATTTTTTTTACAGTGTCTAGTTGATTTATTAGGAACAGCCGTGAGAAGCTTTATACTACTAGTCTCCAAATGGCTACGACCGGAAGTTGGTTCTATAATTTCTAGGGTAGGGAATAATTAGTGCCTTGCTGTCGTACTGCTGGAATGATCGATATGTTGAAACGTGATTCATTTGAAAAGTAATTTAGAGTAGTTTTAAAGTTTATGGGAGTGAAAAATAGGGGCTTATTAGTCAAGTTGATTTTATTTCTTATAGTTGCAGTGAAATATGTTTCATTCGTATATTTTATATACTTTTAATAAGAATATGAGCTTATATTCTGGAACTAAATTATAAATTCTTAACTTAATTCTTAATCTAACTTTAATTTTCACCTATAAAATATAAATGAAAAAATATCTTAATTTAAGACACTTTTGAACAATTTAACACATCACGTTTTTCAGTGAAATTAGTTTAAAAGTTTAAAGTATTTTGAAAGATATTAGGGTTTAGATGAAAACAAGTTGGTGATTTATAAAAGAAGAAAATAAAGAAACCGCATTGCAAGGAAGGTCTCAAAGTCTACTTGTATTTAATGATGTTTAAGAAGGGGCTTTAATTTTTCATTAGGACATCGGAGCACATCAAAGGATTTTCTTCATTTTTAGCCAATGCCTCGAGGCTAGATCGACGCTGGTTCCTGGGTATTGTCCCTAACTTTTAACCAGACCCTTTTTTCTCTGCCCGATGTATTGACATTTCTTAAATATTACCTCGACGCCCTTATTGAAACCATTTTTTATCCATAATCAATATAGATTTTCCGTATGCATTAGGTTTTGAAAAACAAACATAAAAATCCAGAAGAGTAGGAACCAACTATTTTCTGGGATGAGGAAAATCGTGCTTCTTATTTTTCAATTATTTCTCTTCAATTTCTAGTAATTTTTACCATTTTTATTAATTTCTTCGCATTTTTTTCTTGAATTTCTTTTTTGTAGATTTCTAGTAATTTTTTCTAGTTATTTTAACGAATAATTAAATAATTATAGTTTAAATATTATGTTCTAGTAATTTTACGACATTTTGTAGTTAGTTTTCAAAACAATCTCTTAATTTTTATCAATTAAATAGTTCTTAGACTTTCTAGATATTTTTTAATTTTAATTGTTTGTTTCTGGTAATATTATTACATTATCTAGTAATTTTTTAAGGAATAACTGAATACATATAGTTTAAAGATTATGTTCTAATAATTTTATTATACTAGTTTTAAAAACAATATCGTAATTCTAATCAATTAAATATTTCTTACACTTCCTATTTTTTTTAAACTTTTATTTTTTTCTATTAATTTTATTAAATTTTCTAGTTATTTTAGAAACATTGTGGTAATTTACATCAATATATTTTGTAACCTTTCTTTTTATATTTTGTAAAACTCAGGTATTATTTTTTACAATTATTTTTCTTTAACTTCTAGTCATTTTTAACATTTTTATTAATTTCTTAACATTGTTTTTCTTGAATTCGTATTTTTTTAGATTTCTAGTAATTTTTTCTAGTTATTTTAACGAATAATTAAATAATTATAGTTTAAATATTACGTTCTAGTAATTTTACTACATTTTCTAGTTACTTTTTAAAATAATCTTGTAATTTTCGTTAATTAAATAGTTCTTACACTTTCTATTTATTTTTTAATTTTTATTTTTTTCTTTTAATTTTACTACATTTTCCAGTTATTTTAAAACAATTCTGGTATTTCACATCAATATATTTTGTAAACTATCTTATTTTATTTTTTAAAACTCAGATACTATTTTCTTTTCCAATTAATTTTTTTTACTACTAGTTGTTTTTTACATTTTCTAGGAATTTTTCCTCATTCCATAGTTTCTTTAATATTGTTATTCCCTTTTCCACCCCTTTCAGTTATTTTCTAAAAATCTGGTACTTTATTATCTTTTGCAATTATTTTTATTCAACTACTGATTAGTAGTAATTTTACAGTCATTCTTTAAATAATAGTTTTTTTTTACTTCAATATATAGTTTTTTTTGTCACTATATTTTATATTCTTGCTATTTTTTAATAAATTTTAGTAATTTTTATAAATTTATAGTTATTTTCTCCACTTTCTAGTTATTTTTGAGATTTCGAGTAGTTTTTTTTCAATTGTAAAATTTTTCCAATTTTATGTCTCTAAATTTCTTTCAAATTTGAATGAGTTTTCTATCTTTTTGAAGTGGAAACTCACTCTAAAAAATTTAGAGAGTATTTTTTTGTTTACTTTTTTTCTCCTTAATTTCTCTTTTCATTCACCGTTTTCTTCTCTTTAGTTCCTTTTAAACAACTTCTAATTGTTTTTTGATGCTTTAATATGTCTTCTTTTTTTACTTCTTTTTTATTTTGTGGTTACTTTTAATTAACTTTCCGTTAGTATTATATTTTTTTAAATATTCCTAATTTTTTAGTTATAATATTTAATGTCACCTTTTTTTCCTTTTCTTTATTTTGTAGTTACTTTTATTTCACTTTTAGTTAACATTGTACTTTTTAGAAGTATTCCCAATTTTTAGTTATATTTATTAATAATTATAAATATTATCATAAATAATCAGTATCCAAATATTTGTTCGTATCTATTTATTTCTGACTTATTTCTAGTATTTTTTCCTTAATTTATAATTATTTTTTCCTTTTCCAGGGATGTAAAAAAATTCCATATTTCTACTTGTTTTTCTTAAATTTTTAGTAACTTTCTAAATTTTCTACTAGTTTCCATTAAAAAATTCCTTCTATCTAGTAATTTTTCTTTAACTTCCAGTTATTTCTCATTTTCTACGTATTTTCAATAAATTCTACTTTCATTAATTTAACATTATTCTCGTCTCTTTTTACAATCGAAAAGGCAACTCTTCCACCATTTTCCACCCCACTGTAAAAATCTACTCCAACCGTAATTATTAACATGTAATTACTCATTTCCAAATCTTTGATCATGACAATTACCAACTATACATTATTTCCCATAAAATTGAAAATACCAAATTTTTAATTTTCACCTTAATTACCCAAATTGAATGAGAGTGGAATGAGTTTTTTAAATGTTGATATTGAATTGAAATACACCCCGAGGACTTTGGTTATGAGAGAATATTGTTTGGCCTGCCACGAAATGGGAGAGTTAGAAAAAAAAGAGAAGGAAGAAGAAGAGTTTCTTATACCGCCCTCTTATAATCTCCCTTGGGATGCGGAAAGGGCGGCAGGGTGGATCAGTCGGTTATGACTACAGGGCTGTTATTTTTTCGGGATAGAGGGTTGTGGGAGGAAGTGTGCGATATTTCAAATTTTCTCATTACACCACGAGGTGCGAATCTTGTTGCCTTCTCTATTACAATCACCTCTTTCTCTTCCTCTGTGCGCGCTGCCCTTCTCTTTCTTCAGCTTTGAGTTTTCCCTGCCCCCCATCCCTCTACCAACACCCAGTTCTCCAATCACCTCCCCTTTTTCAATCTCACACCAACCAGCCATCAGAAGGAACCCCTCTTGTATTTATTATTAAGATATCGACCGGCCCTAGCCCTCTAGACACTGCAATATGCGGCTCGAAACACTTGAAGCATACACGAATCGTCAAGCAGGGAAACATGACACTCTCGACACCTCGTTCTTAACCTTCCCGAACGAGATGAAAGGATATCAGAATCAAAAAGAAAAAAAAAAGTTCCTTTTCTGATTTTTTTTCTTTCATTTTTCTTGATTATTTATTTCTTGCACAAATCGCTTCTATTCTAGATTTTCTCGCTAACGAGTGTCTTAGAGGGACTGTAATTTCAATTACTCTAACGAGCAAGAAGTTACTTTCTAATGTTGCGATTATAGATGGACGAAAAAGGATTTTCGAGTGTGAGACGCAAGATGAAACTGAAATGGAATAAAAAAAAGTGAGGGGACAGAATGAGAGAGAGAAGGACAGAATGAGAGAGAGAGGGACAGAATGAGAAAGAGAAGTGTAAAGAAAGAAAGCAAGATGCAAGAATAGCGAGAGGAAACGAAGAAGAGTCGCGAGAGAAAAGAGATCTATTCGAAACGCTCTCGCTTCGCGGACAAAGAATGCTCAACGTTTGACGGGGCACGACTGCTATACGTATTACTCGTATACCAATGCCAGCTGTTACTCGCATGCCGCGGTAAGACATACACGAGTACTCCCTGTGTGATGCTTAATACTGGCATTTATGTCCATACATGAGCCATCACACGTGTGGACTTTCAACTTCGAGAAAGAACAAAAGAAAAACCCCTAGAATGAAACCCAGGCGAAGAGAAATCAGGAGCATCCTAAGAAGAACACTATTAAAAATATTTCGAAATTCACGATACTATTATGTTACAGTTGTAATAGAATTTTCTACATGTCAGTACAGAAACTAAATTTTGAATTTCTGTCACAATCAACCTCGCGCATTCGCAGAATTGAACTTATGTTAGATTTCTGAAACGGTAACAGAAATGTGACCAGAAAAAAATTGCCGTCACCTGTGACATTATTTGACGAAATACCGGGGGGTAAACCACATTTCTTATTATTTCAATCTGTGGAGAGCAATTTACTTTTTTTTTTTGGTAAAAGTTATATGTAATTTGTCCAAAGTTCAAGAGTCCCTCTCGTAAAATTTGAAGATTCTGAAAGAAAGGAGTCTCGAAAAGCACTTTGTTGATCTGCGGATCGAATCGATAAATACCGATCGATCCGGGTCAGAGTGTAGAAACCTTGGCGGCAATAGTAACCATCAATTTGAAGATACAAGAGCAAAGAAGCGAGACGAAACGGAGACGAGGATAAAAAAAGTTATAATCGACCTTCGATGATCGTGGATCAGGCTGCTGCCAGTAGCCATCCTAATGATAGTGCCTCCATTCTCAGCTCGACCTTCGCTCTGATCGTTACTCGTGTAAAAGTTCGTCCCTAATGACTCGCGTCACGAAACCGACAGATTCTCTAGTTACCCAGCAGCACATTTGCCTCCGGCTATCAAATTATTATTGCTTTCTAGACCCTCTCCCAAAATCTATTAGTTTAATGTATAATCCGTCTTCAAACTGGTTCTAGTTACTAAATTTGTTTCTTCTTTGGATTTGATCCTTTTTAGAGTTCTGGACACAAACTGTCAAAATCGGACCCTTATGTTTTCACTCGGTTGTTTTTCGCCAAAAACCATTTACCCCCTCCCCACTAGTGGCCAAACTATTTGAGATAGAGAGTTGAAATTTGGCACACATGTGTATTATCAAGTGTAGAATACAGGAAAAATATGGCGAACGTGATTAAATGTGATGTTCATAGCGTTTTCAAGGAAATAATACTTTTTTTTAAAAAAAATGCATTAAAATGACAGCCCCCCCTCTTTTATCTCCCAAACTATTTGATCTAGAGTATGACAATTTGGTACACTTATATATTTTCACATGTAGATTACATAAAAAATATAGAGACTCTGCCCCCCACCGCTTTGCGGCCAGAGTTTTTGACTTAGGGTGCTGAAATTTGGAACACATATAGAGTTTGAATTGTAGATTACAGGAAAAATATAAAGAACTTTGAAAAAGGCGGTCTTCATAGTGTTTACTAGCTAAAATCTACGATTTTTCGAAAAAAATTCAAAATATGACCCTGCCCCCCATCGCTTAGCGGCCAAAGTATTTGACTTAGGGTGCTAAAATTTGGTACACTTATGTAGTTTGATGTGTAGATTACAAGAAAATTATAGATAACTTTAGTAAAAGCGGTCTTCATAAAATTTACTAGCCAAAAATTCAAATCTTTAGTTGAAAAAAACTATGAAGGTGCGGAACCCTTTGGTTTTAGTACGAGTATTATTCGTACTTGCCCGATTTTTGTATTTGGTTCTTCTTTAGATTTGTTTCTTTACTAACGTATTTCTTCTTCTAATAGACGAATACAACTTGTTGATACTTTTGTAGATACTAATAGAATCTAATAGATACCAATAAAATTTAATAGACACCAATAGAAACTAAAGAATGGTAATTTAGTTAATGATAAATGTCGACTGGAACACAGTGACTTGGTGTTTTCTCGTAAGTTACATAATTAATCGATCATAAGATTCGATTCGACTGTCTTTCTTTTTATCGGTCTATACTCATATAAAAGTGATAGCATCGTCGCCGAGTCTGTAATGACAAACACATGCGTTCTCACCCCGATCCCTTCTGTCGTGACGCCATAAGTTCCTATCGGTTTGATCTATATAGCGCGGCATATGTTTAGGTCATTAATTAGCATCTGGAGCCAATTAAAGTAATTACGAATTCGGCAGTAAAATATCGTCCGGCAGACTCAAACTTCGTACTGCTGTTGATCTCATCAATAAACACAAATGTGCAATTGACCAAATCAATTTCGAATATTTTTCGTCAATCCTTTCGCAAAATTCCTCAAGGATTTTAATAACAAAATTGCTTATTGTACAGTTGCCAAAAAAAAGGGTTGGTACAATTTGATAGTCAATGATAGTTTCCAAAATGCACCGATTGAATTTTGAGTTTCAATTCTCAGGAATTGCGAGGATTTTGTGGGGATTTACACGTGACAAATACGCCGGATGTAAATTGTTGCCTATCGATACGTATCCGTCTCCGTCATTAGAGCAGCCGCGAATTAACGGGCGCGCGGATATGTATTTATGCTTCCCATATCATTTCGTAATTATCGATAACATCGTCAAGGTTTTTTGCAGGAAACAATGGGTCATTACTAGCCGACGTTGTTATTCTCGTCTCTCTCCCTTCTGTGATCTGTCTTCCCTTTCCTCAACTACTCCGTTCACTTCCTATCTTCGTTTGCCAATCGTGACTATTTGCACGAATCATCATTGATGCAAATTATATCGCTCGACCGTCGTTAAATATTCTTACAAAGCTATTTTCCTTTTAAAACTAATACTAATCAATTTCGGCACTTGAACTTGGAAAAAATGCCATGTAACTATATACTACCTGTAATTACTAATTTCAATTAACGAGATTAAAAATTATTTAGTTAATATTTTGTCGGAAATTATTTCATTTATTGAATTAAACGGTTTGTAAAGTACAACCCATTTGCGATAGAAAAAAAACCCTTGTTTGATCGAGGCGATCAAATGTCGCTGGCGAACCGGTCAATTTATCGGGTATTGTGCACGGAGCTTCTCACCCCACAGATTTCACGACCAATAGGATGAGTAGCGGAGTACAAAGTTGCAACGAATCGAGGCTCCAGCTGTCGGGAAACGAAAGCTGAAAAGAAGGAGAAAGAGAGAAAAAGCTACTTTGAATATAAAAGCATCTATAATTAATATCCGACCGAGCAGAACAACGAGCCGCGAGCAATATTTATTAGATACTTTATGGGGAAAGTTTAAAAAGGTAATCCCAACCTTTAGCGCTGACCTATCGCCCTTGTCTCTCTTTCTATACTCCTCTCTTTAGACAAAGCTTGATTGTAAGTGAACCGAAAGAATAGCTTCTCTCGAAAAAACTTTTTCTATCATACCAAGACCAATTTGATCCAAGATTTTTCATTATACTTTCTTAAAAAATACACTATAATATTAGCAAAAAATTTTTAATCACTCTATAAACTATTTTAATGGAAAATTACACCTGTAGCTGGGATTATTGTTCTCTGTGATTCTATTTTTGCGTCAAGTGCCACACTATAACTTCTGAAATTAGGCGCGAGGTGAAATTGATTGATTTTCAAGTCTTATGGGCCTCTAGTGTGCTAGTTTAACGATCAGTGCACCGCAGAAAATTTACAGAGTTGTTAGGTGCGTTGTTTAAAGTGGTCAACCGACCGGTTACGATCGTTAACCATCACACAACCAGAACTTTGATAGGCGGTATGCACATCGGGCTAAATGCTATTTCCGTTCGTCATTGGATTTATAAGAATATCGGCGCCGAATGGGCCGTAAACTTTCAGACTTAAATACTCTGTAGTTCGTTTTCAATGGAACTGGAAGCACTGATTTCAATCTTCAGATTATTAACCAAGTCGTAATTTACAGGGACAGTGACCTTTCCATTCTTTGTCCAGATTTACCATCAAAACCTAACTCTTTCTCTCGATTCAATTCAGCGTTTTAATAAAGAAAATTTTACTAAAATTGCATTTTGGAATTGTTTCTGAAATAAAATAAGTATTGTTTACTCGATAGATGAATGATAATTTAACACGAATTTGGCGCCCAACGTGGGGCAGTATATATATATTACCCCACGTTGGGCGCCAAGTTGAAATTTTATTTTGAGTGTAAGGAACGTTGTTTCGAGGACAAATATAAATGTATCAATGTGTTTTTTTACAGAAAGCAAGTTTGGCTGAAAAGGAGGTCATAACGCTGAAGGAACAGCTTGCTACTTTGAAGGAGCAACTTTCCTCGGTGAATGATGGAAATTCTAAGACTGAGGGACAAAATTTGTCCCAGAATCCTCAAGGGGCTGAGCAGGCGCATGAAACCAGCAATCCAAGAAGGACGCCAAACAGTAACCTTGAACAAGAACTTCAAGCCAAGGACAAAGAGGTTAGTTACAAACTATTTGTTTGTTACTTTTCACTATAGGAAGTTGACCCTAATTTCTGGACAAAAATTTAAAGTGTTTTTGAAAGTTTGTACAAAAATTGATGTATATGGGATTTTTAGGTGGCTGATTACAAATTTGAAATCAGATTTGAAAAATTCGAAAGTTGGGGCAAAGTTAATTTTAAAATCAGTTTTTATTATCTATTTATGTGGCAAGTCTATAATAATGATTTCATCTTTCTTTAAATTTATTTTTCAAGTTCAAGTGAATTATTATGATGTACACGGTACAGATGAGAAGTTACTTAAAGGAGGTATTTAACAACTAATTTACTGACTATTAATTGTTACAAACAAAAAATATAGAAGTATCACATTTGGAGTGTGGTTTTCTTAATCATATAAAAATTTTCCATTTTGAATACAATTTTGAAAAATAGGTTTTGGCTAGAGAATAGGGTCAAATTTCTTATAGTGCTTTGGTACACGTCCTATGGGCACATACCCGAAATACATATACCTTGTTAGGTACATTTCCAAAATGTAAATACCTTCTAGATACATGATCTAAGTACATTACTTTTTGACACATGTCCTAGAGGCACATGTCTAAAAGATACATACCTTCTAGGTACTTATCCAAAAAGTATACACTCTACAGGTACATGTCCAAAAGGTAAATATCTTCTAGATACATATCCTATAGTATAGGTACATACCTTTAAGACACATATCCTAGAGTCACATGTCTAAAAGATACATACCTTACAGGTACTTATCCAAAAAGTATATTTAATATTTAAAGTATCCTACATGTACATGTCCAAAAGGTAAATATCTTCTAGATACATACCTTTTAACTACATACTTGATAGATATATTTATCACATAAAGGAATACCTTATATAAAGATTATATTATGATCACACATCATACATTTATCTTACCTTTCTATGATAAACGATGTTATAAACTTTTAAAATATAAAAACACACATGTTTTTTTCGTTTACTTTTTGAATAGATTTTAAATAAAACATATTAGTTTATGAATATAAATGTGATATAAACTGAATATATTGATTCGAGCGAAAAGGCAGACACTCTTCACACGTGAAACGTTTTTGAAGTAAACGACTCGCTACTATTTACGTTTAAGGGTGTTCGGGGTTAGTGAATAAAAGCTGCTCGCCTTGCTGAATATGAGAAGAGCTTGCACTCACGTGCACGCTTTAAATACAAGAGCGAGCTTTACACCGAGGATTCAATGAGTATTGCTGATAAAAAGGCGAAGCATCGCATACCGCCGATTTCAGTTTCAATTTTTCCGGTAATGCAGCAACGCATCGATGTGGTCGAATTGAAAGGTATTCAGCGTTTTTAATGGTGATAATCGCCCGGCAAACGGCGCGTCGACACCATTCAATCTTTATTCCCGATGGTTGAGAAAAAGTCGCATTTCCAAAGAATGACACACTTTGATGTTGTTGGAAATGAAAATTATCATCTTCCTCGTCAATCGAAACGGAAAAAAATCGTATTTCAAATGTTTGAAAGGGGACATATATATTTTGTGTACACTTTATTTGTGTTTTAAAAGATTCATCATTTATAAATGTATTTTTTTTTTTTTTTCTATAATTCTTTAGATAAATTTATACTAATTTATAAATTGTAAAGAGATTTTCGGAAAGAATTTATTTGTCGAATAAAAGCTTATGTCATTTTCGGTAATAATTTACAAATCGTTTAAAAAAGTTTTGAGGTTTTTTTTAGGACAGAGGCATTAATCTTTAAGCAAAGTCGAAGTCTCGTTGGTAGTATATTTAGACCGGCATTTGAAACTTTCAGACCGAACGGGCCGTTAAGACGACGGAATGCGACGTCTTCTCTGCCTTTTCTTATAATTCCCATCAACGATTCGAACTCTCGTTATATTGCGCGGCTTTAGTAGCGATATCATTATCGTATATTTATTGAGAGGGTAAATAACTGACAGTGTATGTGCCAGCCAATTTGCCTGTGCAAAAATAACCGCGACAGACCAAGTAACCAAAGACTGCGCTGATGCGAAAGCGCAAACGACAACGATTCCGTTTCTAATCGACGAGGGTGACCAAAATACCAAGAAAATCACAACTCGTCGCAAAAATATTTCCACGAAGTTCTTTTTCTCAAAAAGTTGCGTGAAATTATAAATTGTCCACGATAATTAACAAATTGGGACGAAAATACAATTTTTTTGATTTTTTCTAATAATGAGATCCGAGGAAAAATTAGAGTTATCAAAGAGATGATTTGGCAAACATTTGAGTAGTAAAGGTGGCGAAAAAAATTTTCTAGGGGAAAAAAGCAAAGGAAGTGAAGAGGGATTAAAAAGTATGGAGAGGGCCACTTTGGCTCCTTAAACAAAGCCAAAAACACTTGAGTCGCGGGAAAGGAGTGATAAAAACGGCGCTAAGAGTTCAATAAGTATTCTCCTTAGAGCCAATAATAGCTCTATTTCTCTTTTACTCTTCTCTCGTCCCGTTTCCTTGTCGCCTCAACCTACCCCAAAGAAAATCGTTTGCTCAAAGCATCAGCCTGTTGTAATCCACCAAGCCGATAATCGTCGAACCTCCCCAACCTCTTGGAGAATACCCCTTCCTTTTTCCTCCCTTATAGTTGTCGAAGGAACAGGACGCCTGAACGGATAAGAATTTGCTTCACGGATAATGTCTTTATTGGAAATCCAGTACGCTTAAGTGAATTTCGCAGCCTGTCGTTATTTCTTATTGTTCTCGATGCCTCGCTCAAGTTAATGGTTATTTGGACCATGTTAGATAATGATTTTCCAATGAAAAGCTGCAAATTGACTCCTTTGAAAATAACCGACTACCGAACGATGATACAATTCTTCTTGTTTGCGTAAGCGTTTTTTGTTTAAAAGGGAATGGTACTGGTATGGAAATATTTAGATTTTTGTGAATCGTGTATTTATGTATGAACTATTTAGATATGTACCTTTTAGATAAGCAGTTATAAATGTACCTTTCGGATATGTGACTATAAGGTATGTACTTTTAAGACATGTGACTATAAGGTATGTACTTTTAAAACATGTGTCTAGAAGGTATGTACTTTTAGGACATGTATCTAGAAGGTATATACATCTTGGAAATGTACCTATAAAGTATGTGCCTATCGGATATGTGCCTCTAGGACATGTGACTAGAAGGTATGTACTTTTAGGACACGTATCTAGAAGGTATGTACTTTTAGGACATGTATCTAGAAGGTATATATACATCTTGGAAATGTACCTATAAAGTATGTGCCTATCGGATATGTGCCTCTGGGGCATGTGACTTAAAGGTATCTACTTTTAGGACACCTATCTAGAAGGTGTATTCTATTAGGACACGTATCTAGAAGGTATGTACTTTTAGGACATGTATCTAGAAGGTATATATACATCTTGGAAATGTACCTATAAAGTATGTGCCTATCGGATATGTGCCTCTGGGGCATGTGACTTATAGGTATCTACTTTTAGGACACGTATCTAGAAGGTGTATACTATTAGGACACGTATCTAGAAGGTATGTACTTTTAGGACATGTATCTAGAAGGTATATATACATCTTGGAAATGTACCTATAAAGTATGTGCCTATCGGATATGTGCCTCTGGGGCATGTGACTTATAGGTATCTACTTTTAGGACACGTATCTAGAAGGTGTATACTATTAGGACACGTATCTAGAAGGTATGTACTTTTAGGACATGTATCTAGAAGGTATATATACATCTTGGAAATGTACCTATAAAGTATGTGCCTATCGGATATGTGCCTCTGGGGCATGTGACTAAAAGGTATATGTACTTTTAGGACACGTATTTAGAAGGTATGTACTATTAGGTCACGTATCTAGAAGGTATGTACTTTTAGGACATGTATCTAAAAGGTATGTACATCTTAGAAATGTACCTATAAAGTATGTGCCTATCGGATATGTGCCTCTAGGACATGTGACTAGAAGGTATGTACTTTTAGGACACGTATCTAGAAGGTATGTACTTTTAGGACATGTATCTAGAAGGTATATATACATCTTGGAAATGTACCTATAAAGTATGTGCCTATCGGATATGTGCCTCTGGGGCATGTGACTTAAAGGTATCTACTTTTAGGACACGTATCTAGAAGGTGTATTCTATTAGGACACGTATCTAGAAGGTATGTACTTTTAGGACATGTACCTAGAAGGTATATATACATCTTGGAAATGTACCTATAAAGTATGTGCCTATCGGATATGTGCCTCTGGGGCATGTGACTAAAAGGTATATGTACTTCTAGGACACGTATTTAGAAGGTATGTACTATTAGGTCACGTATCTAGAAGGTATGTACTTTTAGGACATGTATCTAAAAGGTATGTACATCTTAGAAATGTACCTATAAAGTATGTGCCTATCGGATATGTGCCTCTAGGACATGTGACTAGAAGGTATGTACTTTTAGGACACGTATCTAGAAGGTGTATACTATTAGGACACGTATCTAGAAGGTATGTACTTTTAGGACATGTATCTAGAAGGTATATATACATCTTGGAAATGTACCTATAAAGTATGTGCCTATCGGATATGTGCCTCTAGGACATGTGACTAGAAGGTATGTACTTTTAGGACACGTATCTAGAAGGTATGTACTTTTAGGACATGTATCTAGAAGGTATATATACATCTTGGAAATGTACCTATAAAGTATGTGCCTATCGGATATGTGCCTCTGGGGCATGTGACTTAAAGGTATCTACTTTTAGGACACGTATCTAGAAGGTGTATTCTATTAGGACACGTATCTAGAAGGTATGTACTTTTAGGACATGTACCTAGAAGGTATATATACATCTTGGAAATGTACCTATAAAGTATGTGCCTATCGGATATGTGCCTCTGGGGCATGTGACTAAAAGGTATATGTACTTCTAGGACACGTATTTAGAAGGTATGTACTATTAGGTCACGTATCTAGAAGGTATGTACTTTTAGGACATGTATCTAAAAGGTATGTACATCTTAGAAATGTACCTATAAAGTATGTGCCTATCGGATATGTGCCTCTGGGGCATGTGACTTAAAGGTATCTACTTTTAGGACACGTATCTAGAAGGTGTATTCTATTAGGACACGTATCTAGAAGGTATGTACTTTTAGGACATGTACCTAGAAGGTATATATACATCTTGGAAATGTACCTATAAAGTATGTGCCTATCGGATATGTGCCTCTGGGGCATGTGACTAAAAGGTATATGTACTTCTAGGACACGTATTTAGAAGGTATGTACTATTAGGTCACGTATCTAGAAGGTATGTACTTTTAGGACATGTATCTAAAAGGTATGTACATCTTAGAAATGTACCTATAAAGTATGTGCCTATCGGATATGTGCCTCTAGGACATGTGACTAGAAGGTATGTACTTTTAGGACACGTATCTAGAAGGTATGTACTTTTAGGACATGTATCTAGAAGGTATATATACATCTTGGAAATGTACCTATAAAGTATGTGCCTATCGGATATGTGCCTCTGGGGCATGTGACTTAAAGGTATCTACTTTTAGGACACGTATCTAGAAGGTGTATACTATTAGGACACGTATCTAGAAGGTATGTACTTTTAGGACATGTATCTAGAAGGTATATATACATCTTGGAAATGTACCTATAAAGTATGTGCCTATCGGATATGTGCCTCTAGGACATGTGACTAGAAGGTATGTACTTTTAGGACACGTATCTGGAAGGTATGTACTTTTAGGACACGGTTCTTACATAAAGACCAGGATATTCACAAAAAACGGTTTGAACCCATGATTGATTAAAAAAAACTAACCGAAACCTTATCAATTGTTTAAAATTGTCCAAAAAGTTAAAGAGGAAAAAAGAGATGAGTAAAGATAGTAAATGACCCAGTATAACCTTTCCGGATGGGAAGTGGGCAGGCAACTGTTCTACATTGGATAAAAAATTCTCTAAGTAAGCAATTGATAATGCGCCGATAACGTTTCGTCCACTCGTAAAGCATTGCTTCCGCTTCCTGTGAAGCGACGAATGCAATCAAAACGCCATAAAAAGTCAAAGTACTACGAATCCATCGGTTGTGAAAATAAATTGTTATCAATTCTATTACACGTCTCTAGCATACGGATGATACAAAAGTACGTAAAAAAATTTGATTGTAATTAAAACGCGCATTATAATTGAAAATTAAGTTGTTTTTTTTAAAAAAGACATAGTAGGTAGATCGAAACAGATATCGTGGCTAGATCAAAAGTGACACGAGACTCAAAGATGTTACTTAAACGCTTGGCCTGCCGTGAAGAATAAAGAGGGAAAAAGAGTAGAATACTGTCGGTTATTTCTTGATCCCCCTTGGTTGGTACATTAGCCAACGTGTTTTGAAACACTCACCATGCGTATTTGCGTTGGCACCGAGTACCGAGCTTCATCTCTCCACGCTGAAACTTTAGCATCCTCTGTCCCTTTGCCTCGCCCCCAATCCTCCACGATACCACGAAAAAGCGATTCCGCTTTTGAAAAGGCACGGCTAATTTGCAGGTCGATCCTCTCTAAAGAAGAGGATGGAGACGAAGAGCTTGAGATGGTCGCTAAGGTAATTTCGTTTCTCTAATGGGCCGTGCGATACTCGCGCAAAATTAGAAAATTTGCGGTTCCACGTCGTCAACGATATACACAACTACTCAGCTGGAATTCACAATTCTGATATACGCTCTAAATTAAATCACCAAATAGAAACTTTACAAAAACAACAACCCAAGACAATTTCAAGACAGTTTATTAAATTTTGAAATTAAATTCTCGGGAGGCTGCGATTTATTAGATTAAAATCTAATAAATCCAAACTTAACTATAAAGTTAAAGCAGGAGTCGAGAGAGAGAAAGAATTTGACAATTTATATCGAGGAATAATTTATAAGAAAATTGGTATACGAGATTAGATAAGAATTATTTTAAAAATTGTTTTCTCTGATCGCCATATTGGTAACGGTGTGATGTGATATTACCATATTTACCCTGATAGGAAGATTTGCAGATAATTAAGCGATAAGAAGCAATCGAGTGCGCAATGTCGCGACAATAAATGTCGACAAACAGTATATGAGCAGCGCCGAAACGATAATTTCATCTTGCCCAAGACCCAGTCGATTCAACGAATAGACACACCTCCACCCGGGCGCCGCGTGTCATAAAGCCGATTAGGCTCCGGACGATAGATTAATTAAACAGTAATAAATACCGGTCCGTCGCTCGCGACTATAACGGATTGTCGTTAATCCATTGACCGACATTCTACGAATCAGAAAACGTAATGGCTTTGTTGAGGAATAATACACGAATGACATATTGCTAATGCCAAGAAAAAAATCGTAATCCAATAAACACATCAATCAAACAGATGCAATAATTGAATAACTCATTATTTGATAAGCAATTATAAATAATAGTCTGGACTTGATTAATGTAGACTTTAAATAATGAATTACTTTTGACAAATTGATTCGTTTATTAATTGATAAATTAACTCATTTATTTTTAATGATTGAGCAATTGTTTTGAATAATTTTTGGTAAGAGATTTATAAATTGCTAGTAGAAAACTATATTCCCGGGAAAATTTAAAAATTAATCGATGTTTGGAAAAATAAACATGTTTCGGTACAATAAAGATGTTTTAACAAGTCAGAGAGCGAGTATTTAAAAGCAGTGATGTTTGAGTGTAATGAGTCGTGAGGGGTAGAGGGGGGAAGTTCGTGTGGGCCGGATATGAGTAGTTTGCGGATTACTCGGAGTTGAGCCAATATCGTTAGATATTCATTTCGTAAGTTTCAAGTAGAATAAAATATGGAAACTGGTGAAATACGAAACCTCCACAGTTTCGACCTTTTTTTCGTGAGAAGCCCGTTTCTGCTTTTTCCCCTCTCTCAAGTTCAAAGGTCCTCGTGTAGTTCACGAAATTGCGTCTGTGAAGATGATATGATAAATTTTTTTCCCTATTATCATTTTAAACAGTAACCTGTTTCCTGGTTCCCCCTTTATAATAATAACTTTTATCTTGACTAAAAATTTAGAGCAGAAATATCCAAAAAATGTTTAGACAATAAATAATTATAGTCACTTATTAGTTACTTTGTTTATTTTTCATTCTTTGATTTCTCTTAAAAGAACAAATTAAGATTGTGGATTATTTGAAAAAATTAGCGGAATAAGTTAAATCCGTGCAAAGATATATTTTAAAAGGAAATATTATTTCGTCGAACGGATTGTTCGTTTTGAAAAATCTAGAGACGGGGGAGAAAAATATCCTTAATATGATCGGGAAAATTACGTACGCAAACCAGAGGGCGGATCCGAAGCAAAAGGGAAAAGGCCGTGGGCCACAAAAAGAAAAACCAAACGAGTTGGGGGGTGGAAAGACGCGGATGCTCCATCATCGCCGACTGAAACGTTAATTAGAAAATCTGAATAATTACAAAGTTACTTTTCAGAGCGTATTTCCACATCTATAGACAGATACCTAATATAAAATGCGATTTTTTAAATTTATAATTATTGTTGATAATTTCGGATTTACAAATTTGAGCGAGTTCACTGAGACTGGCATTCGTAGACGGTTTTCAAAAAGAAAGAATTCACAGGGGTTTTTACAGAGGAGTCGAGAATTTTTATAAATTCATAGCGCCCTTTGATTGGGAATTAAAATTAATAAGAAAATCAAGTTTTTTAATTTTTCCTTTTCAGTGATTTCTCGTTTTTGGCTTGTGGTTTTTCTTTCTTTTTTATTTATTTATTTTATTATTATTATGGTTAATATCTTTGCTATTAGGGTTTTTAAAATTGTCTTATTTTTACTCAAAGATTTTAGTTTATTTTACTTATTTTGTAAATTTTTGATCTTTTTTGCTTTCTTTAAAATCTTAATTTAATTCGACTAAATATTATAGGCCAGTAGAAATTTATTTATAAATTCCTAAATAATTTAAATAGTGGTTACAATTATTTTTTACTACTATTATTTATAAATTTTCATTATTCTTAATTTCAATCAGTCAAAAGAATCATTATTTTGTTATTATGAATCATTGTTTAGTCTTTTAATCCAGTCCAAATTTAATTTTTGCAAGATTAATTCTCTAAATCTGAATTAGTGGTTTTCTGCTAATAAATTAGCGAAAAGTGAGCTACTATTAAAATAGTAAGATATTTAATAATTTTTTAGTAGAAAATTACTAATTCTTAGTAGAAAACTACTAATTTTGTAGTAGAAAACTACTAATTTTGTAGTAGGAAACTACTAATTAAATTAGTAAAAAAATCTACTTATTTTAAAAGTAAAGTTTCACTATTTCAATTAGTAGTTTTCTACTATATGAATTAGAAAAAAGTAAGACATGAATTTGACTAATTTATAGTAGAAAACCACTAATTCAGATTTAGAGAGAAAACAATTCAATTCATATAGCATTTATTAATAGCTCCTTATTTGTAGATTATTTTTCTAATTTATTTGCATAATTTTAAAAAACTGTTTTCTACTTTTTTTAAAATCTTAAAAAAGAGAATTATTGGTAAATATTTTGCAATGTTCTGTCATAACTTATATATTTTTAGCGCAAATATTTTGGATGTTAAAAATTTAATTTCTTAATTTTTCTCCTTTTTAAAAATTTTTCTTCTGATTTTAATTTTTCTTTTTTATTATTAGTTTTTCTTCAATTTCCTTATATTTACGCAAAAATTCTAGTCTATTTAATCTATTTTGTTAATTTTTAATATCTTGAGCACTTTTTAAAAATCTTGATTTAATTTGGTAAAATTTTAAGCAATTCGAATTTTAATCATAAATTTTAAGCAATTAGAAATTTAATTACAAGTTTTAAACAATCCTAATAGCATTTATTAAAATAATCATTGCTTTATTATTATGAATCATTGTTTAGATAGTTTTAATCGTATTGTAATTGTAAATTCAATTCACGCAAATTTTAAACAATTTAGATCTCAATTAACAATTCAATTAACATTTATTACAAGTTTATCATTTATGCAAAATATTTCAAATTATTAAATGCATTTTGTTTGTATTTACAGTGACATTTTCACATTTTTCAATGATTTTCCTATTAATTTTTATAATTTTCTGAAAATGTTTCCTTAAATTGTTTATGAAGTTTTTTGTACGATTTTTTTTAAACTCTTCGTTTTTTTTTTATTTTTTACGTAGTTTTGATCCTGTTTTAGTTTTTAACCATTTTTTTCATAGATATTCACATATTTTTAAAACTTTGTTTTAAATTATAGTCTTTAAGACTTTTTTTTCAAATATTTTGTTAATATTTTAAGGTATTTTTCGTTTTTCTAAAATTAATTTCATACTTTTGTAAATTTCTCATTTTTCGAAAAGTTACCTTAGTTTTTTTTATTTTTAAATAATTTGAGGCAATTTTTTTTCCGATTACTTTTAAATTCCTTTATCTTTTTCCAGATCTTCTCTGATTTCTTTAAACTTGATTTTATGTTTTTAGTCTTGTAGATTTTTTTTTCAAAAACTTTTTTAATTTGTTGATATTTCCAAATATTTTTTGTTTTTCTTAAGTTAATTTTATACTTTTGTAAATTTCTCATTTTTCGAAAATTTTTCTTAATTTTTTTTGTTTTTAAATAATTTGGAGGATTTTTTTCCGATTACTTGTAAATTCCTTTATCTTTTTCCAGATTTTCTTCGCTTTTTTAAACTTTGTTTTACTTTTTCTTACAATTTATTAACTTTTGTATAAAAGTTATATTAATTTTAAAGAAAATAGTGTTTTTAGAATTTACATCTTTTCGAAAATTATTTGGCTTTCAAAAAAGAAGAAATTTCTTCTTTGTCTTAAATTTTGTAAGGTTTTTACATTTTTTGTTTTTTCAAACTTAGTTTTTTCCTCAATTTTCTCTTAATAATTACTTTCTAAATCTGAATTAATGGTTTTCTACTAATAAATTTGCAAAAAGTGAGCTACTATTAAATAGTAAGAATTTTATTAATTTTTTTAGGAGAAAACTACTAATTAAAATAGTAAAACTTTACTGTTTTTATTAGTTTTTTCTACTACTTAAATTAGTAGTTTTCTACTAAAAAAATTAGTAAAATTCTTACTACTAAATAAAATGTTACTTTTCGTTAATTCATTAGTAGAAAGTCAGTAATTCAGATTTAGAGAGTATATCTAAATTAATTTTTTTCTAAATTAATTGGTGGTTATTTGGATTATTTTACTAAAACTTAGATTAAAAATGATAATCAAATATTACATCTTGATTTTACGTTTGTTTAACTTTTCAGTGATAATAATATAGTAGTAATGATAATAGAAATAATAAAATAAGAAAAATAAATAAATAGTAATATTTTATTTATTCATTGTGTAATATAGGTTAACAAGTCCTTTTTACTCGAGGTTTTTTTTATTACTCATATAAATAGTAATAGCTTAATATTAAAATACTCAAAAGTAAGGGAACAGTAGCAAAAATAATAAACCAATAATAATAATAATATTATTAAGCAAACAATTAACAAATGTTTGAAACAATCCTGGTTCCAAAACCTATAATCCATAGGGAGACTTTGAATAGAATGTTGTGCTGTATATTTTCAATGTAGAAGGTCGAATCACACGATATGTAACCTCCCTCTGGTAACAACTTTGAACTTTATAAAGGAGGTGGGAAGGGTGTAGGAGAAAAAGGTGAGTTTGGTTTTCATTCGAACAAATCGATCAACCTTTCTAACTCAAGATGTATATCGAGTCACGCCGGACGTCTGATTATATCGTAATTACGGTTTTAAAAATATTTCATCAAACACGCGAGCTTGCGAGTTTTGTCGGACCATAGATACGAAAACGGGGTGGACGTAATACCCTGCCCTCTGTTTTAATGTCAACCTCACTGGGAGGGCTGACCAACTGCCCTCGCAGTTCTTCAGATTATTTCTTCTCCCTTTCCACTTGCCGATAGAAACAACGCGATATTTTCCCTATAATAGGTCACTCGTGCTTTACACTTGAGTCCATTCTTTCATTCAAACTGCAATAAAATACTCTTTATTCACAGCACTCTGCTTAAATGCTTCACTCGTGACGTTATAACAAATATCAACTTTATCTATCTTATATTATATTGATATATATCACACCGTCGATTTTAACCCATAATTTGAATAAAGATCCAAAAATGGCACCCGAACATTTCCCCAAATATTGTTTTACTATTTTTTTTCTGAAACTTTATTTACTTAAAATTTAAAAGCATTAAAAATGAATCTGTCAGTTCTGACAGGGTAATTTCAAATTCGAAAAAAAGACAGTTGACGCATATTTTTGAAAAATGATGTCGGTTTCGGGGATACTGGAATCTGCAACAATACAAGTTTAAAATTTGAATATAGAGTTATAAAATTTGATATAGAAGGATCGGAATAATAATGATTTAATATATTGAATGTGATGTAACGAGAATAGAATGAATCTATATATTTGGAGTTTGAGAATGAAGACACCCGAGCGTATCGGATGTACCTTTGAACCATTAATTGAATTAACAGCCATGCTCAGTAAAGACTGCAAGTCCCGATAATGGATTACCTTAATGACAAGTGGAAATTCGAAACGGCTAACAAAGATAGTTCCTCTGTATGATACGCGAGTAACGTAGATCGGCTCCTAATTCAACTTTAGCGGAGCGAATTTGCATTGGGCTTTAAATCACGGAACACTGTACGCAGAAGAGAAAGGAAACAAAGAACCGGCCAGGCCGCGTATTCAGGGATACATTTTTCTCTGTATCTTCGTCCGAGTGAAAATCTCGAAATTAATCCGTCCAGCGATAAAAACCCTAACGAAGCCTCGCGCTTTATTGCGCGAGAGCAAACGGCGGAATAGGCGGAGTCCGCACAGTCCCGGAGAAGGAGACGAGAAAGATGGGTAAATAGAGGAGTAATAAAAAAAAAAGGGAAAAAGAACGAGAAGGAGACGAGAAAGAGGAAAAAAATCAGAATGAGAAGGAAAATGTGGAGAAGAGAAGAAAAAAAAATAAAAATGAGAAAAAGGGAGAAATCGCGAGGAACGTGCGTTGACTGAGTGAAGGGGATGCTGTGGGGGGTAAGAGGAGAAAGAGAAAGAGAGAGGATACAAACACGCTGAAAATTAGATTCATAACTTTTCTCTGCTGTGCTCTCGCCACGACTAAAGGGGGGTCCAGGGCTAGTTAAAAATTCCATGTGCCCGCGAATATCAATCCGCTGGATATATCAAACCCCTTTCTCTCTTTCTCCATATACTCTGACCCTTTTCTCTGACTCACATACGAACATCGTCTCGGTGCGACTCTGCACCATCGTCCAGACGAACGGGAGGAGCGCCTGGATTATCTCGGTTTTTCCGCAAACGCGATTAAGCCGAAACGCTTTTCGGCCTTCTCGTCTCCGGCCTTTAAACCCTTTAGCGACGATAATTTGCCACTCGCGTCAAGCCACTTGTCCTTCGCTTTAATTTCATTCCCACGAAAAATTGCAATTTTCGTACATTTATTTCATCTCATCCTTCAACTTCTTTCTCTTATCAGGAAAATTGTTTTCAATTCAGGATTTTTCCAGGGATTAATTAGCTTTCTCTCTCTCTGTGTGTGCATAATTTTTCGACAAAACGAATAACAAAACTACTGTTAATCATGAAAAATCGGAGGTGCTTTTTTTTAAGGTTTTTTTTTAAAGTAAAATCTGAGGTGCATTTTTTTGTATTAAATACAATTTTTATGTCTATGAGCACGTATAGGTCATTTAAAAGAGGGTAAGTTATAATTAGGAATAGTTACATAGCAGGTATCACAGCTCCCCCTTTTTTCCTTTATTTTCTCTTTTATTAAAAAAAATCACGTAAAGTCAGGATTTTTCTCCCACTTTCCCTTTATTTTCTCCTTCTCTAAAAAATCGCATGAAATTACTATTTTTTCCCCCATTCCCCTTATTTTTTTTTTAAGAAAATCACCTAAAGCACCTAATATCAACATTTTTCTCCCCCTTTTCCCTTATTTTCCCTATTTTTAAAAAAATAACTAAAATCAAGATTTTATTTAAAAAAAAACCACCAATAACACATAAAATCAAGGTTTTATTCTCCTTTCCCCTTATTTTCTCTTCTTCAAAAAAATCACCTAAAATCACGATTTTTCTTTCCCATTCCCCTTATTTTTTCTTTTTTTAAAAAAATTACCTAAAGCACCTAATATCAAAATTTTTCTCCCCTTTTCCCCTTATTTTCCCTGTTTTTAAAAAAATAACTAAAATCAAGATTTTTCTTCCCCTTCCACCTTATTATTCCATTTTTTTTTAAATCACATAAAACACCTAAAATTACGATTTTTCTTCCCTTTTTCTCGTATTTTTCTTTATGTGAAAAAAATCACCAAAAACACCTAAAATCAAGGTTTTATTCCCCTTTTCACTTATTTTTCTTATTCAAAAAAAATCGCCTAAAATCACGATTTTTCTTCCCCATTCCCCTTATTTTTTCTTTTTTTAAAAAAATCACCTATAATACCTAATATCAAGATTTTTCTCCCCTTATTTTCCCTGTTTCCCCTTTATTATTCCATTTTTTTTAAATCCCATAAATCACCTAAAATCACGATTTTTCTTCACTTTTTCCCTTATTTTTCCTTTATTTAAAAAAAAAAACACATAAAATCAAAATTTTATTCCCCATTCCCCTTATTTTCTCTTCTTCAAAAAAAAAAATGCCAAAAATAAAATTTTTTCTTCCGTTTTCCCCTCATTTTCCATTTTTTTTCTTAAAAAAACACTTAAAACCACGATTTTTCTTCTTTTTCCCCTAAGATAAAGATTTTTCTCCCCTTTTCCCTTATTTTTTCTTTTTTTAAAAAAAAACACCTAAAACCAGGATTTTCCTCCTTTTTGCCCTTTTTTTACCTTTTTTTTCAATTTTTTAAAATAATTATCTAAAACACCTAAAATCTAAATTCTTCTCTCCGTTTTCCCTTATTTTTTCTTTTCCTAAAAAAAAATCGCCTAAAATCAAGATTTTTCTCCCTCTTTCCCTTTCAGTTTCCTTTTTTTTTACCAACTTAAACACCTGAAATCACGATTTTTCTTTTTTTCCATTTTTTGAAAAAAATCACCTAAAACGCCTTTAACATCAAAATTTGTCTCTCCCTTTTCCTTTATTTTCTCTTTTTCTAAAAAAAAAACCACCGATCATAAAGATTTTTCTCCCCTTTTCCCCTTAGTTTTCATTCTTGTAAAAAAATCACCTAAAACCAGGATTTTTCCCTTATTTTCTCTTTTCATAATAAAAATCGCTTAAAATCAAGAATTTTCTCCCCTTTCCCCTTTTTTTCCTTTACTAAAAAAAATCATCTAAACCACTTAAAATCTCGATTTTTGTCCCCCTTTTCCCTTTTTTTAAAATAATTATCTAAAACACCTAAAATCAAGATTTTTCCCTCCGTTTCCCTTTATTTTTTCTTTTCCTAAAAAAATCGCCTAAAATCAAGATTTTTGTCCCCCTTTTCTCTTAATTTTACGTTTTTTTTTAAATCAACTTAAACAACTAAAATCACGATTTTTCTTCTTTTTCTCTTTTTTAAAAAAAATCACATAAAACGCCTTTAACATCAAGATCTGTCTCCCCCTTTTTCTTTGTTTTCGCCTTTTCTAAATAAAAAACCACCTAAAATAAAGTTTTTTCCTTATTTTTCCTTTTAAAAAAAATGACCCAAAACACCTAAAATCACGATTTTTCTTCACTTTTTCCCTTATTTTCGCTTTTTCTAAAAAAAACACCTATTATAAAGATTTTTCTCCCCTTTTCCCCTTTTTTTAAAAAAAATCACCTAATAGTATGTAAACGTACTCTATGATGTAAATACACTCTACCCTAAATATTATAAACGAGCTCAATATTTGACTCATCTGGCAGTAGTCTAATAACAATTGCTCAAATTCGAATTGATTCTTGAAAACGTCGCAAAATATTGCATCCGCAAACAACTCGTGATTGGTAATTTGGCAAAAAATCAAAATGATTAATCTAGAAAAAGCCCTGTTAACTCCCACATTTCGACACTTACATTCTGCAATGAAAATTGTCATATTTCAGACTCCTCAATTCTATTTATTCCCAGTTCTAAATAAACTGATTCAATTTTTTATCCAAATTTAAATCTCATTTTTATTCTTTTCAGCTTTGTTTGTGCAATTTCTGTTTTTTGTTTTCATCTAATTTTTTTTCAACTTTCACCCCCCCCCCCCCCCTCCAAAAACGCGCATTTTTAATAAAATCGTAAAACAAAAATTTCCGAGGATTAGCAAATAAGCCTCTTTCGATTTTTATCGCCCTAGATAATTTAATCTTCTCTACCTTTTCATTTTACGAGATATTCGTATACACTCGACGAAAGACATTACTTATCAAACTGGAGGGCTTCTCTCGACCCTCAGTCCGCAAACTCACCCCTTTTTTTTCGGCATATATATATATACTATATTTAAAATTAATCCTTCCTTTGTGTTGACGCCGTCGTCCGTCTCTCTTTTTATCGACTCGATATGGACTGGTATAAATTTTACTTTACTATATATTCATCTGGTAACATGGAAAGGAGGAAAGGAGTGAAGCTTGTGAGAGAAAGAGAGGAAGCCGAGGGTTCCACTCGGCCCTCTTTTTGTCTCTGTGGCTTTAACCCGCGAGAGGCTTTCATTTCGAATCCTCAATCACCGTCGGTGATCAATCACAATTGAACTCAGTAAAAAGAGGAAGGGCGCCAGGAGGGGGAGGGGGGGGGTGTAAAGCAGAAAGAGACCAAAACCTGATGCGAAATATGTAAAAAAATAAAAATCAAGCTGACGCTGAATCATCTCGATGCCTTCTTAAGTTACACTTGAGTCCTGTTTTTGCTTTATTGTTTCTAGATTAAAGTTCCAGCTGTCTCTGATTTAACCGAGGCCCTTATAATCCAGTCAGGAATTTAATTTTTTAAATTTTAATTTTTGAATATTGAGTTTCTAAATTTACGTCAAAATTTGCTCCAGAATGTTTAAAACCGGTTCACAAATTTTTAGAATTATTTTGAAGTATTTAAAACTGTTTAGAATGTATTTCAAACTGTTTGGGACAGGTTTCAAACTTGTGGTTTAGAACTATGTAAAACTGCTTAGAAGTTGTTTAAACGGTTTTAAAAGTGGTGTAATTATTATTATCTTGTTCAAAATTGTTGTTTTAAACTTTTTTAAAATAATTTGAAACTAGTCAGAAATTATTATAGACCTACTTAAAACTGTTTAGAACTTGTTTAAAGTTGTTTAAAACTGGTTTATGATTGTTTATAAGTAAAACTGTTGGCAACTGTTAAAACTATTTAAAACTGTTTATAATGTGTTCCAAACAGTTTAGAATAAGTTCCAAACTATTTAGAACAGGTTCCAAACTGTTTAGAACAGGTTCTAAACTGTTTAGAATAGGTTCCAAACTGTTTAGAACAGGTTCCAAACTGTTTAGAACAGGTTCCAAACTGTTTAGAACTTGTTCAAAACTGTTTAGGACTAATTTAGAACTAGTTTTAAACTCTTTAGAACTAGATTAAATCTATTTATAATTGGTTAAAACTAATTTGAAACTGTTTACAACTAATTAAAACTAGTTTGAATACAACTAATTGCAACTAGTTTGAAACTGTTTATAACTGTTTTGAACTATTTTTGAACTATCTATAACTTCTCAAAAACGTTTTATACTTTTTAGAATTTGTTTCAAACTACTAGAAACAAGTTCCAAACTTGAAATTTCCTCAAATTATTTGCAACAGTTTCAAGTCTATTTAGAATTATTTTGAAATATTTAAAACTGTTTAGAACTAGTTTAAGACTCTTTATAACAAGTTCAAAGTTGTTCAGAACTATTTTTAAATTGTTTGTAACTATTAGTTAGAAACTGCTTAGAACTGAAAATGCACAGCTTTTAACTGCGAATGACGGACAAACAGACAGACAGTGAGGCGCACCGACAAACAGACGGACAGACGAAAAAATCGGAGTTACCTAAAAATTTTATTTAAATCAACTCAGGAGCACCAATTAGCGATTGAATTTTTGATCTTTTAACTAATTTAGATTTAGAGGGTATTTTCCAAAAATGACTCTCGACAAATTTCAACTAAACAACTTTTTGGCACAAATTTCCGATAAGAGATCGTGACAAAAATCACCAATTGTTTTGGGGGAAAACAAGTTTATTTTCGTTTATGTGTGTGTGTGTGTGTGAAAATAAATTTGTAGAAGTCGGTCCGAATAGGAAAAGTATGGTAGGATCCCTTCAGCTTCGCGCATTAAGTAGTGCAGGCTCGCGCAAGTCAGACAGTGGTTTGAGTTGCGGATGAGGCAGCCATCCAGAGTCAAGCTACCTTTTGATGCTACCCCTCCCTGCCTCGAAGGATAATGCACAAACCGAAGGATAATTCCCGATACGGGGACGAAATCCCGAGACCGTGAGAGGGCAAAAAACTCTTATTTAAAAATGTATTTACCGTCTGGCTCACAAGAATTGCGTCCTCCCTGGCAGGCAAAGTTGGCTCTGTCCCGCGAAACGGCGCTCTCTTTATTTTCAAATGTGTTGTGAATATACACACGGAAAAACCTTGCTGTTATATATATATATTTACATTTCGAATATTTTGCCGAGAGAATGCGTTAAGTATATAAACGCGGCCCCCGAAATTTTCGGGTGCATGTTTAGCAGCTTTTTTTGTAAAAATTTATTTTTCCCATTGCCTTTCACCCCCGAGTTTGTACGTGGACGAGACTTATTTTCAGGAAAATCGAGCGAATTGAGCAGTGACTAGAGCCGACATAGCTGAAACATGAAATTGTAATAATTAAGGCAAAGTTTCCTACGGATGTGCAACCGCACGTGATACGCCCTGCATCCCGCTTCGCAGTCGATTCTACGATGAAGAGGAAGCGGCGTGGATAATTCTCGTTTTTCCTCCAGATCCATCCTTTTGATTACGCGGCTTACCTCGCCAGAAGTCGGGGAAGGGCCGGGGGTGGCCGTCGGGGGTGCTGGAGGGCTTATTCTCCAACTTTGCCGTTATAAATCTGCAATATTCGCGGCAGTGCAATTGGTCCGCTCGATGAACGAAATAAAGTCCTGTTTCGCTTTGTCGATCGAATTTTATAACCCCCCGAGAATCACCTTCGATAATGACTCTTTGTTCCTTTAAGGAACCGCTTTGTTTTATCGTAACTTGATTGAAGTTTGTTCTGCTTTTACTTAGGGGAAAGTCCGCCTAAGATGGACTAGCGCCTAAGACGGCCACAATTTAAAAATTGTGCTTTATAAATGGCGCCCAACGTGGGGCCGCATACCCTTTAGTGTCTTTGGACTAAAGAAACTTGTTAAACAATTGTGTGTGTAGTTTAACGCATAATTTTAGGTTTATGTTTAACAGTTTAAAGTTTAAGGATTAATCAAACAAATAAACAATACAAAAATTGTGCTTCATAAATGGCGCCCAACGTGGGGCTGCATACCCTTTAGTATCTTTGGACTAAAGAAACTTGTTAAATAATTGTGTATGTAGTATGACGCATAATTTTAGTTTTATGTTTAATAATTTAAACTTTAATGTTTAATAAAGCAAATAAACAATACAAAAATTGTGCTTCATAAATGGCGCCCAACGTGGGGCCGCATACCCTTTAGTATCTTTGGACTAAAGAAACTTGTTAAACAATTGTATATATAGTATGACGCACAATTTTAGTTTTATGTTTAACAATTTAAAATTTAAGGTTTACTAAAACAAATAATCAATACAAAAATTATACTTCATAAATGGCGCCCAACGTGGGGCTCCATGTATGATGTAAACCGAGATTTTAAATTGATACTAAATTTCAAATATATCAAGTATCGAAAAATTAAAACTTATTTAAAAGGTCCAAAGTAGGATAAACTATTTCAAATGTCATATCCGATTCAAGCTTCGTATAATGTAATTTATAATTTAAGTTTTACCGAACTCGAAATAACAATTCCCAAAACCATAAAAAATTTGTAAGTAAACTCAGCCGCAAAGCCAGGATAAAAATACGATTTTCGTTATGAATTTCAAATACAATTCATTGTCTAACCATTTTGAATAAATAACTTGCCTATCATTTAAAACTTAATTATTATTTTAGACTGATTGTGAGAACGAAATTTGTATCAACTGGGTAATCCAAACTCAGTAGAGCATGCACTTTCCTATAGACGAATGTATCTAGAATAGACAGACGAAATGTAACTATCAAAGTTGGTGATCGCACGTCTAGGTGACGCCCCCTCCCACCCCTTTATCTAGAGCTTCCCTTACAGTAGATGCAAACACAGTTGCTTACAATTTATATTAAAGACGAGGTGCGCATATAATTAATTTAATTAAATACCCCACATTGAAAATCATATCGTTGGTTCAGAAACTTTTGACATCGAATCTATCCTCTCGTTTCAGCTTTTTTATTCCAATTTTCCATCTAGTTCCCTTTCTAACAATGAGAATATTCTGGAAAATTTGTTTTCATATTTTTATTGTAAATTTTTATTTGGATTTTTTTTCAATTTTCATTTAATCTTTAGCTTATTTATTCTTATTGAGTTTATTTAGTTTTTCGTTTATTTTGATATTTGGTTTCATTTTAAATTGTTGTCGAAGGGTTTATTCTTATACATTGAGTGTATTATCGGAACGAGGTCGAGAGTCTAAACTTCGATATGGTTCACTTACATGTAAAGTTTCTAACACTGTACTATGTCCAGGAAACGGACATTCAACCGCAAAGTGAAAATACTGATCACCACACTCTATACGCTTAACGAATAGTAATTAAAAGTTTATTTATTAGACGTTTATTATTATTTGATATTATTATCATTACGGAAAGTTAGAAGTTAAATAATTATGCAAAGTTGCTTCTAATTACACAAACCTTTTACATCAACTCGGTGATTCGCGGTTTTTGAATTTAAACATGGTATATAAACTGAAATTGAAACTTTCAAATTGAAGAATTAGTTACTGCGACGATTTACAATTATTATCAAAATCGTCAACTAATTATGAAATTATTTAGAATCAAAACAAGAATGAAACAATATAAGTTAACTGTAGGTGGGTACGTCCGCATGAAAAGGGCTCAATTTAGGCCATTATGGAACTTCTCTATATCACCATATTTTTTAATGAAATTAAAATTTCGAAAAATTTGAGGGGTCTTAAAACCTTGTTGATGAAAAATTCACAAAGTCACAAGCATTCAAAATTAGAAGGGTTTCCAAAACACTGTTTTAAGAAAAATGAGTTTAAAGTTCTAAAGAAAGTTCTGTATCTTAATTTCTAGTAAAGACGAAACTTTCATCGGATATTTAATTTATAGCCTGTATTTCTTACTTTAACCATGTCTAACAAGTAAATTTAAAAAAAATTGTATTATTATTAAATTGCGTAAAACAAAATTTTTTGTTATTGTAAATTTCAAATTGACAAAATTTTTTAAGAAATCATCACATTTTAATTTCAAAAATGGTATATGTAATTTTATTTTATCAACTTTCAAACGAATTTTCAAAAATTGTTCTACCATAATTTTTAGGAAAGATGTGTTTAAAAAAACAGACCTTCTATCAATTGTTGATAACTCAATGTCAATTAAATTTTGTAAAAAAGTATTAAGAGAAAAAAATGTTCCCTTTCCTTTGTAAATAATAAGAAAAAACAAATTTAAAAATGTAAAAAAAGAAACTTTTATTGATAAATTTTGAGAATACAAGTTATTGGTTTTACAAATATAGTATAAAATAGCCAAAATGTACACAAAAAAACTACTTTTTTTAAATTTTCAAATATTTTTTTTCCGAATTCTACACATATAAGGAGGAACATTTTTTCTTTGTATAATTTTTTCCAAAAGTTAGTTGTTCTTCAGTTATCAAGAATTGAAAAAAGGTCTTTTTTCAATTATCACAACTTCCTTAAAAATTATCGTAGAACAAATTTCAAATAATCATTTGAAAAGTAAATAAATAACCATTTAAATCTCCTTTTCAAAACGACATTTTATAGAAAAAAAAATTTTACTTCCTGGCATAAATATAGGAAAAACAACAAAAGTTTGGTTTTTGGAAAAAATTCACAAAAAATTCCACCGAAAAAAAATTATTAGCCAGTAACAGTCAAAAATAACTAAACTAAAATAACTAGGTTTCTATTGGAATTTTCGTTCAATACCAATTCTAGAAAATTCAATTTTTTACTGAGATTGTCTATTTAATCCTAATCCTAAAAATTTTGGGTTTCTACTGGGTTTTATTTACCAATTCAAATCCTGAAAAACACTGGGTTTCTATTGGGATTTTCTTTTCAATCCCAATCCTAAAAAACTCTAGTTTTTTTTGAGGTTGTCCATTTAATCCTAATACTAAAAAATATTGGATTTCCACTGGGTTTGTTTACCAGTTCTAGTTTTTACTGAAGTTGTCTATTTAATCCGAATCCTAAAAATACTGAGTTTCTGCTGGGGTTTTACTTATAATAATCCTTAAAAACACTGGGTTTTTACTGGAACTTTGTGTTTAAACCCAATGCTTAAAAATCAGGTTTTTACTGAGGATATCTATTACATCCTAATCCTAAAAATACTGGGTTTCTACTGGGGTTTTTATCAATAATAATCCTTAAAAACACCGGGTTTCTATTGGCATTCTCTGTACAATCCCAATCCTAAAATTTTCTAGTTTTTTACTAAGGTTGTCTATTTAATCCTAATCCTAAAAATACTAGTGTTTCTACTGGGGTTTTTATTAATAATAATCCTAAAAAACACTGAGTCTCTACTAAGATTTACTGTTCAATCCTAAACCTGAAAATTTGTAGTTTTTACTAAGGTTGCCTATTTAATCCTAATTCTAAAAAATACTGGGTTTCTACTGGGTTTGTTTACCAATCCTAAAGTTAAAAAACAATGGGTTTTCTGTACAATCCCAATCCTAGAAAGTTCTAATTTTTACTGAGGTTCTCTATTTAATCCTAATCCTAAAAATACTGGGTTTCTACTAGGGTTTTTATTAACAATAATCCTAAAAACACTGGGTTTCTACTGGGATTTTCTGTTTAATCCAAATCCTAAAAAAATCTAGTTTGTAATGAGATTCTCAATTAAATCCTAACGCAAAAAATTTCTGGCTTTCTACTGGGGTGTTTTCCTAATCCTAAAAAACACTTGTATACGCTTTTTAAACCATATCCTATTAAAATGGTTTCTAAAATGGGTTTGCTTTCTGATCGTTCCAATCTCATTTAAAACTGGGGTTTATAGAATTTAAGATACAAAACTTTCTGTATTGCCCTTGCTTGCTGTAGAGTGGGCAAAATTTGTAATTTGTTTTGCAGCCAAAAAGATGCAAAAATCCGAACCTTCTTTAAAATCTCGGAAAATAAAATCGACAAAGTGGGCCATTTTCATGCGGACTTACACATATGTGACGCTCCACGAGAAAAAGAGCTCTTTTGACTTAAGGTTGCTTTTACCTTGACCTGCCACGGGAAAATGGAACTTAAGAAAAAGGACCTAAGGTTTCTTCTCTTATGAAGCATTCTATAATTATAATGAAGAATCTACAAGAATTTATTAATATAAATTCATATAAATATGAATATCAAACTGAATTTGAATACGAATAATCTATGTATAACCGAGGAATAATAATTGTTGAAGACTAAATAATGAGTTAAAGAGTAATAATGAATGTTCAATATTGAAACTGGATCATTGATTTGAGCGGTATAAGTAGTTTTGAATACAGTTGATATCAGTTAATGAAATGAGTTGATAGAGAGCCACTGTTGGTCAGTGATAGATAGGATTGGACTTGATTTCCGCCAAAGTCGACCGCCCCCGCCGATAATGTAAGGGAGCGTCGTATCGTCGGTTGGAGTAAACTCGAAAGGATAGCTGCCGGAATTCTTGGAGGGGGTTGGTGGAAGGACGGACAGATTGCGGTTTGCCGAGGAAACCCATGCTTTAACACTCCCGTCCTCGACTCCCGGTCGCCACGTTCCTATACCGGGTGTCTCTGCTTTGTCATTTGACTTAGATCCAATCCTCACTGACCGTCAGAAATCCCTCGGGCGATTCTACTCGACGATCGCTGATCGTAATTCAATCTCACTACGGTCACAAAGCCCAAAGGAGGTCGATTCACTAAGTAGCTTCGTGTACTACTTGTCTTCTGATCCCTACAATATTATCTTATTCTCATCGCATTTATTTCGCTAACTTAATTTTTTAGTAAATGTACATCCATACACTGATCATATTTACAGATATATGTATCTCCATACATATTTAATGCACTTGGAATTATACAATTTGACATATCGAGTTTGTCGCATTGACCGTCATAAAATATACAATGTTATATAAATATTAAATAATTGATGTTATTAGCATCGAAAATGTTAGAAACATTATCTGGGTGATTGTTTAAAAGTAGGCCAATGGTAGAAAGAATGAGGCGATAAAAATAATTTAAGAAGAATCTTACGGGCTTAGAGATTCGACACTAAACGAGGAAATCTTTATCGGAAAGATAAAGACGGTTTGGAGACTCAACTTTTTTTTAATGGGTATTAACTGACTCTTGACCTTCCATCGTGATTCATTAGTATCTTTATTCTCGACTCTATTCTCTTGTATAATTTGTAACAAAATTAAAAAAAAACAACAATTTGTATGTGTACTAAGACTACATTGTCTAAAATCATCACGTTACTTCTTTTTATACTAATACCCATACTGAATAAAGTCAATTTTTAAAAAATCCGTCTTAAAATTGAAACGAGAAGAAACAAAGACATCTTTCATAATTTGTAGCTCGATTAGGAAATTGATTGAATAGACGCCATTGGGAGGGAAGTCGGGGTTATCAATCACGAAATAAATAACTATACAGATTTCGGATAATCATAATACATTCGGTCCAGTTCGATTTCATGAAATAAGTAACTGTTCGGGACTCAATAATAATGAAAAGGACCGGAGATAGGCCGACCCATCACTGTCGCGCATTCATATTCCGTATCCAACGTCATTCGAGCGTTGTGCGTCTTCCGTTGAGGCGCTTTAAGTCGTGCGTAACTTACAAAATGTAAATTATTACTTTCTTTATTCCAAATCGCAAAGTTCCGAATTTTCATTTCAAAATTGTGATTTTTAAATTAAAAAAAAAAGTGTCGAAATGCGTCAAACACCAGCACACTTTTTAAATCTTTAGAAATATCACGAGGATGAAATTTTACAGTCTCTGAAGTAGTACAAAGTCGAGGTAAGTCCTTCAGTTTAATTACTGCAATTAGAACCCGAAAGCTTTCGTCCTTTCTCCCTCCCCCTTAATCAATCGCATCGACCCCTCGAGCCATTTGCCACAGACTCGGTCTTGATTGACAGGAAAACTTCTTTCGGTTTTGAAATTAATCGCATTTGAGAAAAAAAAAACAAAAAATTTAGAGAGAGAAATAAAAGTGAGATTGAATTGAGGATTTAAAATTAATAACAAATTGTTATTTAAAGGTATTTGTATCGGATTACTATGCAGAATTGATAAGGTGGCGCTAGATAGTTCGCGGCCGAGGTCTCTAAGTTTTTCCGGTCTAACCTAGAAGGCTTTCTTGAAATAAACATAAGAGAGCCACGTCATTTAGTAACTAAAAAATCTATAGCTAACTCCTAGTTACGTAGAACTGACATGCTGGCACCCGCGTTATATCGAGTAGTTGTGATACTAGCACCAGTAATTGATTGCGTAGTGGTACTACACATATTATGACCTGACTGCTGCCCAAGAGGACGTTTATGGGTCGACTTCTATGCCTCGATTGACCTATCAACAATTATTTTCTTCCGAAACCGGAAACAGAGATTTACCAATATTTCCACACTTTCAGTATATCTGAAGCTGTCACTGAAACATTTTATGTTTAATAAATAGATTAATCCTTCGATCTGTTTTTAATATCATCCAGGATACTATTAAAAAAACTAAAATTTAAAGTCATTCACGATCAAACATAATAAAGAGCTAATTATTATTTTATTATCCTTAATTTTAAAGACACACGATTTAAGAAGTTTATATCCTCTAATAATTGAATACATGTTCATATGAGCCAGTATCATTTTGACACATGACTTAATTTTAGATTGTTATATTGTACAGAATGGAAATGTTATTTTGTGCAACTGCTAAATGTTATTTTGTACAGTTTTGAAAAATGAATTTGTTATTTTGTACAATTTTTTAAAAAAGCAATAAAACATTGGGAGTACAATATTTTAGCTTTTTTAAAAAATTGTACAAAATAACAAATTCATTATTCAAAATTGTACAAAATATCATTTAGCAGTTGTACAAAATAACATTTCCATTCTGTACAATATAACAATCTAAAATTAAGTCATGTGTCAAAATGATACTGGCTCGTTCATATAATATAATTCTTAACCTCAAAATTTATTACTCTCTTTCCTTATTTCCACCATTGACTCAATTCGCTCGTATAAATTTAATCAAATATTTAATGAATATTGAACTGCTAAATGACTAATTGAATTTGCATTATTTTAATAATAATTGAATTTGTGAGACTATTGATCGCGGGTTTATAAGGCAAAATACGTGGCGGCAATTTTATGGAAGAAATTTTGAATGGAGCAACACTTGATTCAGAGGGATTATTTTAGAATGTTCGATAATTGTGTTTTAAAATGAAGGACGGAAATGTGGAAATGTCGAAGAGAGATATTTGAGAATCTCTAATGGCTAGGTATGTAATCAAAGTAAAACGGTCGAGAGAATGAGACGGAGTGCTAAAGCAGATACCCGCCGGAATTCCTAATCTCATGACCAACGAAATTAATTCGTCTTCGCCTAATGTATCCACCGAGCCGATTGCCTTAGATATACAGTATATCAACGCGATCAGCCGATGGATGAAACGAGGAAGGCTTCAATGAGTACGAAACTAGTTAAGCAAATAGATACCATACAAAGGAAACTTGTGTAATTACTCGCGCACGCCCTTTTTGGAAGCTCTGATTACCGACAATATTTTGTTTTTATCAACAAATGGAAAAAGTTGTCTTTTTCTAAAGAAAAATTTGAGTTCGGTTGAAGCTATTTTTTCAGCTTTGAAAATGTTGAAATTAACTTGATTTATAAATAGTTCTTGAATTATAAAAAAATGATAGATTAACTCTTATTTAACTTTTTTCACGTATTTCTTAGAGACATTTTTTTATTTTGTAAAAATTTGAATTTTTTCAAACCTTAATCGTGACTTTGCTTTGATTAAAAATTGGTAAATTTTGAGATAAATAAGTAAATGAAAACTCAATTATTATAAACGTCAAGTATACTATAGGTATCTATTAATTTGAAAAATTGTTCAACTGTTGAAAATATTTAAAAAAATTTATTTTTCTCTGCTAGGTATGTTTTTAACTAGCTTTCTTGATTTTCAATCATTTTTATCATTTTTCAATTATTTTCTTCAATTTTTAACTATCTTATTTATTTATTTATTTATTTATTTACATAAACGGGCAAAAAAAACAAAGAAGAGCCCTTTCGTACACTGGGTATACTAACAATTATAAATTATGTGATTGCAAATATCGCAGATAATATAAAGTAATTAATGAAATCGAATTAGTATCTTCTACAATTTTCAATTATTTTTTTCGATTATTTATTATTTTGTAAACTTTAATTATATTCTGTAATTTTATGAATTATTTTATATTACTTTCTTTAATATTAAATCAATTTTTTCATTTATCAATAATTGTAATTTTTAATTTCCTCTTCTTCAATTTTCAATTGTTCTTTAAAATTTTCAATTATTTCCCTTTGTATTTTCTCACCTTGAAAACCTTGAAAATCTTGAAATTAACTTGATTTATAAACAATCCTTGAATTACAAAAAACATCACAGATTATCACTTATTTTTAAATCTTCTCACGTATTTCCAGAGTCATTTGTTTATTTTATAAAAATTTTAATTTCTTCAAACTTCAATCGTGCATTGATTAAAAATTCGTAAATTTTGAGATAAATAAGTAAATGAAAATTCAATTATTATAAACGTCAAGTATTTTGCGTATCAATTAATTTGATAATTTCTTTAACTGTTAAAAATATTTAACAAAATTTTATTTCTTTCTACTAGGTATGATTTCAAATAGTTTCATTGATTTTCCATTATTATCATTTTTCAATTATCTTTTTTTCAATTTTTAACTATTTTCTACAATTTTCAATTATTTATTATTTTGTAAATTTCAATTATATTCTGTAATTTTGTGAATTATTTTCATTACTTTCTTCAATATTAAATAAACTTTTTCATTTATCAATAATTGTAATTTTTCATTTCCTTCTTCAATTTTTAATTATTCCTTAACATTTTCCAATTATTTCCCTCTGTATTCAATTATTTTATTCAATTTTCCATTATTCCTTAAAATTTTCAATTATTTTCTTCTGTATTCAATTATTTTCTTCAATTTTCAATTATTCTTTAAAATTTTTAATTATTTTCTCTGCATTTAATTATTTTCTTAAATTTTCAATTGTATCCTTCAATTTTATATTGATTTCTAAAATTTCTATCATTTTCTTCCATTTTTGAATTTTTGTTCATCAATTTTCAACTATACTACTCTTTAAATTTATAGCTTGTTTATTGATTGATCGATTTATTTATTTAAGAACATAAACGAACACATAAAGCCCTTTATAGAAAAAGATACAAAATTAGAAAAACACAATTTTAAAAGACAATTATTTTCTTTAATTCTCAGTTTTTTGTCATTATTTTTTAATTATTTTTATCAAAATTACAATTGAAAAGTTAATACAGTTATTTCCCCAAATAGAAATTCTATTTTTTAATCTTTTAATTATTTTATTCACTTTTGAATGAATTAAATTAATTTCTTTTAATTGAATTTTTTTGTCTTCAATTTTTCAATTATTTTCGCCAATGTTCAACTATTTTCTTCTATTTCAAATGTATTATTTAGTTTTTAAAGTATTTTCCTCAAATTTCAAGTATTTTTATCAATTCTCAATTATCTTCTTAAATTTTCAATAAATCTTCTTCAATTTTTTAAATTTATTTTCTTCAGTTGTCAAATACTTTCTTCAAGTTACGTTAATGATGTTTAATTTTTCATTTATTTTCGTTAATGTTGAATTTTTAAATATCTAGTTGATTTCTCCATTTTCAATTATATTCTTTAATTTTTAGTTGCTTCCTTTAATTATTCAATTATTTTCTTCAAAGTAAAATTTATTTCTTTATTTAAAATTATTGTCTTTGATTTTCGATTTCTTTCGTAATTTTTCAATTCTTTCCTTAATTTTAAATATTTTCTTCAAATTACAATTATCTCCTTGATTTTTTCAATTTTTTACTTGATTTCTCAAATTACAATTATATTCTTCAATTTTCAATTGTATCCTTCAATTTTTCAGTTATTTTCTTCAAAACAAAATCTATTTCTTCATTTATAATTTATGTCTTTCATTTTCAATTTCTTTCTTAATTTTTCAATTATTTTCTTAATTTAAAATATTTTCTTCATATTACAATAATTGTACCTTTCAATTTTTCAATAACTTCCTCAATGCAAAATTAGTTTATTATTTTTTAATTAGCTTCGTCGTTTTCTACTTATTTTCTTCTTTCTACACTTACTTTTTAAAAATTTTAATTCCTTTCTCCAAATGTCATTTATATTATTCAGTAATTTTGTTTCAATTATTTAATTCAATTTTTATTTTTTTTTTTAAAATGTCAATTATATTTTTAAATTATTTTCTTCAATATTCAATTATTTTCTTCACTTTTTTTTACTATTTTCTACAATTTTCAATTACACATTTTCTTCGATTATTTACTATTTTGTAAATTTTAATTATATTCTGCAAATTTGTGAATTATTCTTCATTACTTTCTTCAATATTTAATAAATTTTTTCATTTATCAATAATTGTAATTTTTCATTTCCTTCTTCAGTTTTCAATTATTCTTTAAAATTTTTAATTATATTTCTCTTTATTCAATTATTTTCTTCAATTATCAATTATTCCTTCAAATTTTCAATTATTTTCCTCTTTTAATTCCTTGCTCCAAATTTCATTTATATTATTCAGTAATTTTGTTTCAATTATTTAATTCAATTTTTCTTTTCTTTTTTAAAATGTCAATTATATTTTTAAATTATTTTCTTCAATTTTCAATAATTTTCTCAATTTTCGATTAAATTCTTCACTACTTCAATTTTCATTTATTTTCCCCAATTTTCAATTATTGTCTTTAACTTTCACGTACATTTTTTTAAATTTCATTGATATTTTAGCTTCCACTATATTGTCAACTATTTCTTCAAATTTTAAAAATATTTTCTATTTTTTTTTATATACATCCTGCATTAACGCAATTTTTTTCAAATTTAATTGCCCTCTTTAAAGTTTCTAATTATTATCCCCAGCCTAAAAGTAAATTCAACTATTTTTACAACAATTACTCTCTAAATCTGAATTAGTTAAAAACTAATATTTTAAGAGTGAAAACTCGTTTACCATGTCAAATAGTAATTATTTACTAATAATTTAGTAAAAAACTACTAATTTAATTTATAAAAGTAATTTTTAGGTTATGTTAAACTACTAAAAGAATTAGTAGATTTCTATTAACTAATTACATTAGTTATTTTTTACTATTTAATTAGTTAAATTTAACTACTGAAGTAGTAGTTACTACTGAATTAGTTTTATACTAATGATTAGTTATTTTTTACTAATTCATATTTAGAGAGAACAAAATAAACTTTTCTATAATTTCTTTTCAAGCGATGAAATTTTTTTTTTTTTCCTCGACACCCTCAATAGAGAAAGAATATATTGAACCGAGATTGGACATTTTTTCGTATCAGATTAGCGATAGACAGTATTCAATTAAAAATCCACCGATCAATGGCACCGAGGTCGTAAAAAATGCCGAGTAGCGAGTGTAACGTTGCGGAAAATGAGTCGTGTCCAATATGCCGAAACTCTCTGCCCTAAGGCGATAGTCTTCGGCATTTGATAGTAGCACGGTAGCGAGTTCGTGATGGCGATGGGCGGTAGATTTTTCACAGCTGGTAATTTTCGCGCGATTTTATGGGAATTTAAGAATAATTCAATTAGGGTCCGGGGATCACTTTGCGAGATATGCTAATTTTACGAAGAGGCCGGGGACCTTACCAGAACTATCTGCAGGGTGAGGGTTCAATTTAAAAATCTAATCTTCAATAATCGTTTGCAGGGTCCGGGACGAATATACGAGTTCGGATCTCGGTTCTGCCTCATTTTCATTCGTTCTGATTAAATTCATTAGTTTAATAGCCGGGTATCAATATGAGACGAGGCGAGTGATTTCTTTTTTCCTTCATCTTGGCTCTGAGCCGATCTCGTGAATTTTCGTCTTACCGCGAAACACCCTTGGGGAATAAAATGGACCAAGAAAAGAGGAAAGTAGACCTATGTAATAAAATTACTTTATTTAACCAAAATCAAAAAAAAATTTTAAAAAACCAAACTTGCTTTTAAAATGTAGATAAAATCTGGAGGAAAATGAGTAAATGGACGCAAAAAAGAAGCTTTGGTAAACATTGGGATTAAACTGAGGTATTCTAATTGTGGCCCCCCGGGTGTCGTGATGGTTGTATCGGCCCCGTATCTTACCCGCGACTAATACCTCGCCTGTAAAACCTCGTACCTATAAAAAATATTCCCCGTTCGCCAATAGTAGAGCTTGATTTGATTTTTTCCCGTATCGATTACTCTTTTTTCTTCTTTTTTAGTGGCCGCGCGGCCACACTAAATCGAGTGGTTTTTGGAAAGGGGTTGCCTTTTAAATAATCGGTGGGGGGGGGGGATAATTAGGTTTTGATACGATTCCGCACAAGCTGTGTAGGTTCGTTAGGGCCACTTGCTCTATAAGTTGTAATCGATTAAACTTCTCGCAGCAAGTTTAAATTGGATTTATCGGCGCCGATAAACTCGACACCTGCACAATCTTCAAAGTAAGCCAGCACGAAATGTACTTATATGTGCTGCTTGGCTCGTATGTACACTTGATGATCGTTACACCGAATCAAGTACAGTCCAAACGACGAGAATTTCTTCCATGAAGAGACAGCGACCGCACGCTCTTGACAAAAAAATGTCCCTACATTCTCCAAATGACACTAATCGCCTTCCTTTATGTTCCCACGGTGTCCCTCTTGATAAAAACAACTCACCGCCACATTAACCAACCACTCACCCACCCGACAATTCGATAATTATTTCTACATTTCTATTATTTCTTGCGCGAGAGTTTATCTTTTAATCATTATCAAGAGTAATGGTCTTAATCGTGTGGATAATAAAAAAATCATAATAATAAATAAAGAATCATATTAAAAAAAGGCATACGAGGGGACATTTTAAAGAATGGTACAATAAAGAATCAATTAATCATTGTTCACATGAAATTAGGGAGAATCTTTGGGAGAATAATTTAAGGCAAGAAAATGGAGAAGGATGTTTAAGTGGTTAAATCAAAGTCCCGCATTCTGAATCTGCGTAACTGGTAGAGAATGAATCGTGAACGACGACCCGTAGGATGTCCACTGTGGGGGACCTTTTAATTCACAAGTCGAACGATCGGCCAATCAGGCCGGAGGATATAGGTAATTTCATTTCACTCGAGCGGCCTGCGGGGTCATTGTAACCGATCCCAGAAGCCACCCGCATGTAGGCACCATTCGCCTATGTTATATGAACGCACACGAAGCCTTAATAACTTATGGATTGGACGCGCGTTATTGAACGTCCTGTTAGAATCCGGGCATTATCGATAGAGCGCCCGACACTGCCTACGTCTCTCAGTATAAACGAGAGCATTATGTCAGAAACCCGACTAACATACACGGCTACCAACTGCGATCAATCACTTGTGCCCGCGTTAACACGCTTAAGTGCTTCCAAGGGTCATACTTTTACTTTAAGTATATGTTTCCCAATTCAAATTATCTAAATCACTTGACACCAACTGCACAAGTCACCAGCTTGGACACTCAATCTATGAAACAAAGTTTCATAAATATCGTCTTTATGTGTATTGTAATAAATTTTTACTCAGTTTTTGTCTTAACGTAACTTAATTTTCAAGCATTGATTATTAATTAAATTGATTGGATTTTTAATCGTATACCGTGTATTGACCGCTACTCGACGTATCGATCGTTACTTGGCGTAAATCACAGCTGTGCTTGCTGCCGATCCCTGGTTTAACGGTGTGGATGCGCCTTAATACAAACGGTCCAAAATGGCCGCTGTATATTTTGACAGTTTTTCAACAATGTCGAGCGAACGTCTCTTAGATCCGGGCATTCTTATATTTTTAATTCGGAAATCTCATCTGGAATCATATGCCCGATATCCCTCGTTGGATCACACAAATCCTAACATATCTAGTGTCGTAGTTTAACTTTTACACTGCAAAAAGTAGGCATCTTAATACAGTATTTTAATGTGACGTCACTAGTCAAGAAGGTTAGGCTCGGACACAAATTTACATTACGTTATAACGCCTTGTCAGTGTGATTGTTTATTTGGCTTCTAAATACAAATTTAATTAATTGACAAGGAATATGAATACATTATAAAAATTTAAAAGAAACATATTCTATCTTCTAATGACAACAATTTATGCAATTTTTAAATAAATTAGTCTAAAATACCTTTTATATTAGAAATCCCTTTATAGCTCAATGTAAATTTGGGTCTGCGCCTAATCTTCCTGACAAAATGACCTAACCTTCTTGATTTGTGATGTTACATTAAAATACTCTATAAAGCCCAAAGCACAATGAATACGGTTACGGGAGCAGGGCATGAGATATTAAAGGACAGAGACTGTTTCTGTCCTTTTCTGTCTTATGCTCTGGTCCCGTAACCGTATTTCTATCTGCTTAGGCCTTTAGATACATTTGTAGTCACTTTTAAGATATTTCCGAAAAGTTAACAAAAGGGTTAAACTGCATTTTAGGAACGTAAACCTTGATGTTGTCTTCGTAATCTGTAGAGCAGAATCTCATCCTTAAAAGAAAGTCGATGGTTATGAAACATGACACATCAACCCCATGAAATCATATATATAATAATATAAGTTGAACAAAATAAATGGGGGTAGTAGAATTTTTTAACCAGCAAAATTATCATAAAAAGCATTAGTTTTTTAAGATGGAAGCTGAAATATCAGATACTTTAAACGTTTTAAAATATGTATACATATCGTGTATGTGTAGCTGTAAAAATATCTAAAACCAATTATTGGATCAAAACAATCGAAAATTGTTTCAGATTAAGAGATTTCTCACGATAACATATCTCCAAAGATCGAAGCATTCAATCAAAAAATTGATCCTTTTTTAAATCACACTCCTCCTCCCCTTTCACAAGAACAATTTTACACAGAAACTCTTGATCGTAAAACCGTATTTACTCCTCTTTTGTTGACTTTCCTCATTTACGTTTCCTCCTGCTCTCGACAAACTCTCTAATTCGGTCTATCTCGCAAGAACGCATGTGCGTACACATTTCAGGCTGGGTTTTTTTTTCCTCTTCTTTTATGGCCCTTGGCATTATAAAATCAGGTGATGGAACGCCCTTGGATAAAATGGGATGCCGGCCTCTATTTATTATCAAATTTCTTTATGGGTTTACAAGGCTGTCAACGGCGTGTTGGTGCACACGGATTTTCTTGATCCTGAATTCGATCAGTGTGGAAGCATTACGTCAGATAAGGCTGAAGGTAGATCCTCTCGTTTACAGGGAACTATCATTCATAAAGTAATAAACGTACAAACATTGGATTTGAGCGTGTGTGTGTGTGTGTGTGTAAACACTCGCAGGACATTTACAACCCCTGAGTAAAGCCACCCTGCTTCGTTTACCTGTCCATGGGGTATCTGAGATTTTTACGACGAGCGGTGTGCCCGTGTCACTTGAGAGGGTTGCAAGCGATAAAACGCTCCTGTTCGCGGGATTAACGTCTCTGTGAATCGACGAGGTTCATTAGCCCCGTAAGTTACACACGCCGATCGATAATTGATCCTGTTCTCTCTGTTATTAACACACGCCTCGTCAAACTTTTTTTTTTTTTTATTTCCAACTGATTCACTTACCTGTACACCATTATCGTGTACACTGAAAAAACATGGTGTCTTAAATTGGCCAAAAATGTCTTAAATTAAGATACTTTTGGTGTCTAAGACACGAAAAATGTCTTATTTTAAGACATTTTTGAACAATTTAAGACACCTGTTTTTGCAGTGTACTTTTTCTCTACTCGCTGAATCTGTATACTTAGTTTTTTATTGAAAATTAGTAGATCATTTTCTATATTAAGTGTTTGAAAATTCGCGCGTTTCAAATTCCGTTCCACTTTTCAATTGTGGTTCACTTTTTGGACGGTAGGAGGCAGGGACACAGATTTTTTATAATTGATGTTTAATACCATTATACCGTTTCATAATCAATTGTGAGTAATAATAGACGAGATTTATGTCAATTTTACGTTTGCGAAATTTGGTATAAAGGATTTATAAAAGTGGTTTTTTTGTATTAAATGTATCGCGGAATTTTTGATTTAGGTTATGTTTTAGGTTTTCTACTCTGAGGAACCTTGTACTCTTTGTTGATATTCTCAAATTTTAATTTTTCTCCGTGTTTCAGTCATAAAATCATCAACAACAATTTGGTACAATTACCGTTTTTGTTGCGTTTTAAGAATTGATAAAACATCAGTCATGATTCCGTGCTGGATGGTATTTTTATTTTTTTAATTTACTCTTATATTATTATTAATTTAATTTATTTTACAAATCCTAAGTATAAGTACAGTATATGTAAACTTTTCTTTTGATTAATTTTTACATAATTTTTCTGGAAAGTTACATGGGAACCTTTTCTTTTTACAATTTTTGCATAATTTTTCTGGAAAATAACGTGGGAACCCTTTTTTTTAATTATTATTATCTCCAGCCTAAAAGCATATTAAACTTTTTTTTTTACAACAATTACTCTCTAAATCTCAATTAGTAAAAGACTACTAATTTAAGGGTGAAAACTCGTTTTAATAGTAATTTTTTACTAATAATTTAGTAAAAAACTTCTAATTTAATTAGTCAAAGTATTTTTTAGGTTATGTTAAACTACTAAAAAAATTAATAGATTTCTATTTCCTAATTACATTAGTTATTTTTTACTATTTAATTAGTTAAATTTTACTACTGAATTAGTAATTATTAAAGTTATAATTAGTTATTTTTTACTAATTCAGATTCAAACAGTACAAAGTAAAATTTTCTGTAATTTCTTTTCAATCTTAAAAAGCGATGAATAATTTTTTTTTGTCCCTCGACATCCTGAATAACACCATTTATAAAAATGGTTTTTTTCGTTGTAAAGGTATCGCGGAATTTTTTATTTAGATTATTGTTTAGGTTTTCTACTCTAAGGAACCTTGCACTCTTTGCTGATATTCTCAAATTTGAATTTTACTCCGTGTTTCAGTCATAAAATCAACAAAAACAATTTGGTACAATTACCGTTTTATTTGCGTTTTAAGAATTGATAAAATATCAGTCATGATTCCGTGCCGGATGGTTTTTTTATTTTTTTAATTTACTCTTATATTATTATTAATTTAATTTATTTTACTAATCCTGAGTATAAGTACAGTATATGTAAACTTTATTTTATATTAATTTTTGCATAATTCCTCTGGAAAGTTACATGGGAACTTTTTCTTCTTAATAATTTTAGTACTATTTTTTCCGGAAAGATACATGGGGACATTTTCTTTTTATTAAATATTGCATAATTTTTCTGGAAAGTAACATGGAAAACTTTTATTTTTAAAATTTTTGCATAATTTTTATGAAAGTTACATGGAAGTTTTTTGGTTACTTTAATTTTTGTACTTTTTTTTCTGGAAAGTTACATGGGAACTTATATTTTTTAATAATTTTAGTACTATTTTTTCTGGAAAGTTACATGGGAACCTTTTCTTTGTAAAATTTTTGCATAATTTTTCTGGAAAGATACATGGGAACTTTTTTTTGGATTAATTTTCGTACTTTTTTTTCTGGAAAGTTACATGGGAATTTTTTCTTCTTAATAATTTTGGTACTATTTTTTATGAAAAGTTACATGGGAACCTGTTTTTGTAAAATTTTTGCATATTTTTTCTGGGAAGTTACATGGAAACTTTTTTTTTTAATTTTTGTACTATTTTTTCTGGAAAGTTACATGGGAACCTTATCTTTTTATTAATTTTTGCATAATTTTTCTGGAAATTCTACATGGGTATTTTTGGTATAAAGGATTTATAAAAGTAATTTTTTTTCGTTTTAAATGCGTCGCAAAAATTTTATTTTTTATTTAATTTTTAAAGTTTTCTACGCTACAACGAACCTAATTCTGCTTCTTGATATTCAATTCTCAATATTCTCAATAATCCCAATAATCTCATTTTTAATTTTAATAATTAATTAATAGTGATTTATAATAGACGAGATTTTCTTCCATTTTACTTTTGACAATTTTTGGTATAAAAAATTTACAAAAGCGATTTTTTTCGTCTTGAATGTGTCGCTGAATTATATTTTTAAGTTATGACAATTTTTCGTACAAAGAATTCGTCAAGACAATTTTTTTTCGTTTCGAATCTGTCGCAGAATTTATTTCAGGTTATGTTCTACTCTAAAACAAGACTTATAATTATGACATCTTTTTTTAAAAACTTTCATTAAATTTAATTACAAGGTGCAATATCTGCTTTATATTTACCGTGAAGATTAAAGACTTGATTAAAGACCTTATTCCTCTGACATTTACGCAGACAAATTCTATTAGAAATTGTACATTTTGTAGCAACTTTAATTTATTAATATCACTGAATTTCCGGTTTTCAAATTAGCTATAAAATCAACCAATTTTCAAAGTTGCAAGAATACACAACTTTGTACTCGATGCATGATAAAATGTCGTATGTTTTCAGCCTCAAAAAACATTAAAACTTTTTGACATGTGCAAAGGAGACTGATTCAGCTTATGCTTAATTTACACTAAATTAAAATATCTTCAATGAAACTTGATTTTGAAACATAAATGATTTGGTAGAAATTGAATAAAAGTGGACCATGACGGAAATTGCGGAAATCATATTTATAATTTGAAGGACATTGTATGATGTTGCTTTTCAATTTTTCCGTTAAAATTAGAATTTTAATAATTCTAAATATTAATAAATCATTTTTGTCATTAAATTCTTATGATCCTTTTGTTTTTAGATTTTCTAAGCATTGTTCGATTTCTTTTAAGTAACGTAAATTTTCATTTATGTCTCGAACATAATTCTCCAATTTTTCTTCTAGAGCGAAAATCTCATCCTTCATTAATATAACTTCATCTTGCAATTTTATCTTCACTTGTTTCAATAACTCTTTGTTCTATTAAAAAATTGTAATAAACGTTAATTCAGAAAGGAAATTAATAAACTGAGGCAAAACTGTATTATCTTTAAAAGTTGAGAATTATAATTTTTATCGGAAAATACCTGCTTGTTATAGAATTTGCTTTCATAGAGAATTATTTTCTCCGGCACTTTTCCATTGCTCAAATCACTGTTGTTTCTGTTACACTTTAATCTAATAAAAAATATTTATTTGAAATTATAAATAAATTTTTATAAATCAATTTTAGAAACAAATAATTTTTCAATGCTTACGTCTTTCCGCAACTGATTAAATTTCTACACGGTAATCGAAACATTGTTTTGTCACGCAAAATAATTTCAGAAAGTTATTTCTCAAAAAGATATTATTTACCAAATGTCAAATTATCCTGTCAAAAGTTTCGCCTGAACATTTATCAAAAACAAAAGAATACAAATTGAAGCTTTATTTTAAATGAAACTTTATTTTAAAATTCCATTTATTGATTGAAACACGTATGAATGAATGTACAATAATTCTTGAAGAGAATCCGAGTTAAATATAAAACTGAAAAAAATTGTCTTTTAAGATGTTTGAATAGTTGATATAAGGTTTGAATTGACTTGAAGAGATAATAGTAACTGGAGGTGTTCCTTCACAGGGCGGACAGGTGTCAATTACCGAACCAAGCGAAAAGGGTGGAGGGCTAATATTATAGATATTCGTGTATGCATATTAGAGAATGATTGATAGCGCGATATAACGCCGACGTATCGATATTCGATGCCGTTAAAATTTCATTATCGGCGTTATAATGATATAAAGTGCTTGGAGTGTAGAAAAGTGAAAAAAAAGAGGAATGGTGTTGAAGTACTGTCGACACTCGTCCTGCTGTCGATTAACTTCGTTAATTATTATTCGACATTATCAACCAGAATTGCCTGAATACCATCGATAACCGGTATTTTCAATCAGATTTTAATCATCATACGAATCCAATTCCAGATTCTCGCGAATAAGTCATGACTCCTCATCACCTTCGTATTTCAAAGATTTATTCAACTCAGACCTCAATTGGAGAAAATTATACATCTAACTCTTGTCACTAACTTCTAATTAGAAATCGAATTGGCGCAGTATTTTTGAATCGATTCAGAGAAACTTTTCTCGGTTTAGAGGAAGTTGATAATTAGTTACGAGTTGACGGATTTCTTATGCCAGGAAATTCGGCGCTCAATGAAAAAAGTAGGGCAAATTAACGGATAATTGACAAATCGTGTTTTAACGACACAAGATGAAATATTTTTGTGTGGTTTTTAATTTATTTTGGTTATTAACAAAATTACTTTAATAATGGGAAAGATGGTTTCTTGAACAAAATTGGCGCCCAACGTGGGGCAAAAATTAAAGTTTTCTTTAAGGTTTAACTTGCTGTTTAAGGTCTAAAAACTTGCTGGGCCGTTTTTAATTAATTTAAAGTCGAAAGTATTTCAAGTCTGCATTATATTAATAAACTGTAAATATAAAATATAAAACTTAATATAAAAACTGTTAATATATTGTTGATATATTGGAAAGATGGTTTTTTGAACAAAATTGGCGCCCAACGTGGGGCAGAAAATGTTTTAAAGTTTTCTCTAAGGTTTAACTTGCTGTTGAAGGTCTAAAAACTTGCTGGACTGTTTTTAATTAATTTAAAGTCGAAAATATTTAAAATCTCCAATATATTGGAAAGATGGTTTCTTAAACAAAATTGGCGCCCAACGTGGGGCAAAAATTGTTTTAAAGTTTTCTTTAAGGTTTAACTTGTTGTTTGAATAAAAACTTCTAGACTGTGATTATTTAATTTAAAAATAAAAATATTTTAATGCTACAATAAATTAACAAACTGTTTTTTATTTTTGTTTCAGGTGAGTTATGGATTGACATCATACAACTATCGTGAATATAAGGTAGAACATTTTTAAATAGGTTTATTGGTTTATTAGATTTTTTATTTTTTTTTTATCTTCAAGTAAAATATAGATAAAATAAGACAATATTTCCTTACGAATTGGTTTATAAAGTGATTTTACATTCGATATTAATTATACAAGATCATTTTTTTAATTGTTGATGGAATACAAGCGACTTGGTTTCTCATCATGGTTCTAAATACAAACCATTTTTAAAACACAATAAAATGTGTTTTTTATCTATTAGTTTTCAAATCAAGGCTATTTTTTAAACCAAATTGAGTTAAATAATCTGAAATTGGCTTTACATAAAACTGTAGCAAATTATTTTAATCCATCACAATTTTAAGGCAAACCCTTATTTAAGGCAAACCTAAATTGATAAAATTAAAATTTTTGTTTTTTAATTGGGTCAAGGATAGGGAAAGAAAAGATTTAAGATAGGGACTATTTAATTTTAGAAACAAAATTTATTAACAATTTCACTAGCCTAAATCGATGATTTTTTAAAAAAAAATTGAAATATGACCCTGCCCCCCACCGTATGGCGGACAGAGTTTTTAATTTAGGGTGCTGAAATTTGGTACACATATGTAGTTTGTTGTGTAGATTACAGGAAAATTATAGATAACTTTGGTAAAAATGATCTTCGTAGTGTTTACTAGCCAAAAACTACGATTTTTTGAAAAATTTCAAAATATGACCCTGCCCCCCACCGCTTGGCGGCTGGAGTTTTTGACTTAGAGTCCTAAAATTTAGTACAGGTATGTAGTTTGATGTGTAGATTACAGGAAAATTATAGATAACTTTGGTAAAAACGGTCTTCATAGTGTTTACTAGCAAAAAATTAAAATCTCTAGCTTATATAGTAGAAAAAATTATTGATGTACGGAATCCTTCGGTTTTAGTACTTATTGCTACTTTATTGATACTTACAAAAATATTGTGCCTAAAGTTAAGGAATGAAAGATTTTTAAAAACTGATAAAGGATGAGCTCTGACGGTGATTTGAGATGAAGTTTGAAGCGACATGAGATTTCTGGGAAGAATGAGTCGAAGCGGTAATGCACTAATCAACCCCTTGGAAGGCGGATGTATTGCCGCTATAGAAACGGGCACAGGGGTTTCCGTTATAATCGAAGGCTGCTCGAGGGTGTATGATGACTGGGGAAGAACGCAGAAGGGTATGGACTGAGAGGGGTCATGGGGGGGAAGTTTGAATTCGAAGGAGGAGACGGTGAATGGAAGGGAGGGTGGACTGGAAAGCAGTCGCACATCTACGTTGCTGTTGTAGCATACACGATGTAAATTTTGCCCGCTGTGCTGGTGTACTCACACGATAGGGTGGAATCAAATCGATAGCAGACTAAGATATACCTATCAGTCTAATTGTCAGTTGAGAAAGACGGAGAGAGACAGGGCTATCGGAAGAAGGGGGCCACGACGGAAGGGAAAGGTGGAATGGGACGAAAGAGAGTGGAACGGGACCAGAGGGTGGGATATGCCAGGCATATAGCTTAATCATCCTCCCGTACCGTTCTTCAGTCCCCCCTTTTACCCCCAAACAACCCTTCTCGAACGTGGTACCGGCTCTCTCCACTACCTCCTACTCTAGCCCCTCCGTCTCTTCCTAGAGTAGCCGGCCTTCCGTCGTCCAATAATCAATAATTATACTCAAATAAAGAGAGAGAACGTGGATGGATGAATTGCCGGCAAAGGGTTAGAACGAAGCCCGAGCTATCGTGTCGGTGTAAGATAGCGAGAGAGACGCCCTGTACAGAAACCATCTACTCGGCTCCTTTCTCTATCCTGCCTCTCTCTTCTTCTTCTTCTTCTATCTGTGTATGTTTCGCTCTCTCTCTCTCTCACTCGGCCGCTCTTGACTCATCCTGCTTCCTTCTACCACCACCAAGACCGTCACCGCCAAAGCCACCCTTTCAACCTCCCTTGCTCACCACTGCCCCCCGTGTATTGCCAGCTAGAAACCCAAAGCAATGCGGGTTTCTGACTTGCTTGCCTCTCATTCACTCACTGATCAGCCCTGTCGATCCTCTCGGACGATTTGGAACGCTCCTTCAAGCATAACTTTCTGACAAGTTTACCCCGCCGCTTGTCTTAACTTGAACTTTCCCTTCTTTCCCCAACACCAAAGAATGAAAAGCCTCGTTGGATTTGATCGATGCAAAATCCGCGTGTCGCCACATTCACCCCGGCTAATTAATCACCTGAGTATCCAATATGGCCAAGTCCGAGTCGCACGCGTTTCCTTCCTCCGAACCAAATTAATGGCAATACCTAAATCAAGGCACTCGACAGCTACCTGGTAATGATTTTCGAAATTTATTTATTTATTTACTTAATACCACCCGAGGTTCAAGTATGGACCTTAGATGGGTTACTACGAATAGGAATAATAATAAAACGCCGAAAACAAAAATTGCTATTCGTTGTTATAATCTGGGTTAAGTGAGTTTAGATCAGGCAATTTTAATTTTGAAAATCTGAACACAGATTCGTAATCAGCTACCCCAAAAACCTTTAGCTAACAATTTTCATTTAAGTTGGTTTATATGGTCAAGAGTTGTTTTAAATACGTTTATGGCAGTTTTGACAGGTACCATCGCATCACTCAATTCATCTGCGCATATTTTTAGGAAGTTGTATCATTGGTCAAAATAAGCGGGGTGTTTGGAATAGCCTAAATTTAAAGAGTTTCAAACCACCCGCTTTATTTTGACCAATGACATGAGTTTCTAGAGACATGCGCAGATGCTTGATGGTACCTGTCAAAACTGGTTTATGGAACAGCATATCTCCGATTAAACGTTAAATGGTTAGTGCATTTAGTACTCTGATTCTTTCAATAAAAATTTCAGTCTAATTAAGAAATTCTACATTTGAAAAAAATACATGCCAGGGGTTAACCAAACATTTAATATGAAGATATAAAACCTAGATAGGTGCAATGCAGCCAATACTGCCGTCCGGCAGATCAAAACAAAAAGGCATAATGTTATTCCCAGCATCGTATCAGCGCAAAAAACATTAGTTGCTGAAGGAGAAAAGGACATTCAATTTAAACGTTAATTAATTTAAAAAAAATAGGTATCGAAAATAATCCTTCTCTTCTTAAATGTTAAGAATTAAAAGACAAATCCAGATAATCACAGCCTCGAAGATATATTTTATTTGAAATTGAAAATGGGTCGATAATTATTTAAATTGGAAGTGGAATTAAAATTAATGGGAATGAAAATTACTGTATCTGTATGCACTATGTGGGTATATAAATGACTAAAATTCAAGGCTCTATTGGAACTGATCAAAATTCAAGGTTCTATTAAGACTGTAACCAATTGATGTCACGATAATCAATTGATAAATGAATTTCAGTTTTGGAATTATACTGAATCCCGTATCTAAATGATGAAGGAGATTGGCGCAGCGCCTGAATTATTTCTTTCCTCTCTTTTCACTCTATTCGGAAGCTTTCTCTCTCAATGTGGTTCCGTATCTCATTTGAATTTGACCAATACCTCCAACCCTTCAAAATAGGGAGACAGTCCAACTGCGGGCAGTACCCTCGTTCTGGCTCGTACCTTTCAATTTGCTTCTCTTCCTTCACACTCCTCTATTTCTATTCAACGAATCTTCAACTCGACAATTATTCAAACATTTCGTTACATAAAATCACTCAAATGTATAGTTCTCTCATTTTTGAAACCTCGAAAATGTTTGTAAGTGGGAACCAGGCTGTCCACAAAATTTCATTTTCAAAATTCCCTGACTTTTATCATTATTAAAACAACCATTACGTAATCCTATTCACAAGTGTTCCCACTTATTTTGAAAAATCGGAAAACACCAATCACACTTATTTCTATCATTTCAAAAACAAGCAAAAATTTCAAAAGAAAGAAAACAAAGAATGTTCATATCATAAAAATAAAATATTAGAGAATAAATGAGATAATACCATGAAATAAGAATACAATAAAATAAGAAAAGAATGAAATAAGTGTATACAATAAAGTAAGAAAACAATGAAATAAGGAAACGATAAAATAAGAAAACAGTATTTCACCACGTGGAAGGAGTGAAACAACGTGGAGAACGTAGAGACCATGAGCAAGAAAGTGGTGAACGTTCTGAATGGAGAAAAGGGGGTGAGACTTAAGGGAGAAATAGACGGTGAGCAACTGAGGAGGGTGGAAGGGCATCTACTTCGCCACTTCGGAAACTCTTGTAAAGTAGCGGGAATTCCGGACTCGCGCAACCCCTGTAAGCGGGTCAGAAACTTCTTTCGACCCTTCCAGCACCACGACGTTGCCTGAGGTTAGGGAACGTTGTCGGCATCCTTTGTCGCTTCTTATTCCTCATCTCTTGCTTTTCTTTATTTATTCAAACTTCCCTTTTCCTTCTTTCAAGAAAGTCTCTCGAAAACTTTCAACGGATGTACAATTGTTTACCAACTCCTTAAGCTTTTTTACTGAAATGTGTATCTCTCTGTTTGTTGTCATACTTTTCTATTAATTTAATTTCTATAATGGAGTAAGTATCATTTTAACACAAAACTTACTTTGGAAATTGTTGTTTTGTACAAATGCAGGTGAATGTTATTTTAAACACCTGAAATTAAAGCTTTTAACATTGATCAATTAAATAAATAACTTAAAAATCTTTTAATTTTAACTGTTGTACAATATAACAATCTTCATAGTAAGTTTTCTGTCAAAATGATACCATCTCGATTTGATCTCTATTTTCCTTTTAATCCCTATTCTGATTTGATCCCTATTTTGAGTTTGATCCAGTTTCTGCCAATGTTCATTTAAGTTACGATATGATGCTTTGTATCTAAAAATCTAACCAGAAAGCAAACTGAAAGTAATATCGTGTTTAACAACCTAAAGAATTGTGTTTACAAATAGAAAATTATTCTTGGATGATTTATTTTAGTGATGAAGGGATCAATTCAGAAGCTAGCTTCGCTAGTAAAAGATATGTATTCAGAAGCAATTTAACTATCGATGTGCTGCATTGCACGCTATTGACGTTATAACCGTGTCCTTTCTCCCCAACTCGCAAACTTTGTACCTGTCAATTTCACAGTACCTATATTCAAATTCATGTATATATAAACCATCCCAACTAATTATATAAATAATGAAACAGATCTCCAACAAACATTCAACTAATTTTTGTTGACCAAACTCTTTCCATTTTTAAAACCAAACAATTTAACATTTTCAAAATCAAAATCTTAGAATCTAAAATCAACTATAAATGTTGCGGATATTCAAGCATATTATTATAAAGCAGATTAAACTAACCATATTTCTTGTTATTGATTGGTTTGGTCTCCCGTTTAACAACTCAATTATACTTTTACGCGGTCATTTCTTATGTACCTTCTCTAGCTTGAAGAATACGCGATAAGTACACGTGGCGATATGTCGTGGCGAGAACGATTGATTCGATCGAACATAAATATCCTCGTTGGGGGAAGTTTATGTTTAAAAAGTACAATCGATTGATACTCGATACTAAGTTTAGTACACGTGGGTCATAGTATCTATAGAAAAAAAAAAGTTGTAAACTTCTGTGCTATTCAGTAAGAAAATAAATATTACCATTTTCTTTTTCTTGAATCATTTCCTATTCAACAACTTGTGCGCACATCATTAAAATTGTTTAGTTTCAATTTCTCGTTTTATTGTGACCAAACTTGTTTTTTTCCTGTTATATTCGAGAAGCTAAAGGTGAAGCGCATGGAATCCTGATTGAAAATAAGAACGCTTATTCTGCCCCTAACAAGGATACTTCAAAGTGAACTAGAGCGATATTAAAATTAGGATTCGTCATTGACGTCTGCGCAGGTAGTGAGGGTACGGATAACGGAGTGTTCCAGGGTGGAGGGTGGTTCTCGCCAAGGGGATGCGCACGGACGACGGTAATATTTCGAGTGAGCGACGGCAAAAGAGGGTGGAGGGAGGAACACGAAGGATGAGATGGCAAGGGGTCGAATCGTCCAAAGGGTGTTACGATAAGGGCTGTACCTTCGAGGAGACGAGTAGATCAATGAAAGGGTTACTCACTAGGGATATGCTGATCAGTGATTGGGAATTTTACATTCTGTAAAAATATATCTGTTTTTTTTATTTTATTCTATTTATATATTCCATTGTTTTATAATTAGAGAAATCACATTCAAGTGGCGAAAAAAATACGATTTGTATCGTTTATATTCATCTTTCCGCGAATCTGCAGTTTCCTTCGACAAGGGTCGCAATGGGTATTCGAAATTATTGCAAAAACAAATCGATGCGAGTACTCCCTTTGACAAGAGTGGTTTTAATTGAAGAACTTGGCTGCCATAAAAAGCGTCCTAGTGTCAGTACATCCGTACAGACACATACCTGGAACAACCTTACGTATGATATGTGTCGTTACTCATTCCCCGTGATCCCGCTCCACAGCTTCCGAACCCCTATACTCGCGTCTCGCACTAGCAAATGCAAATCTCTTTTTCTCCGCGCGTCTCCGTTTTAAATGGCGTTCTCTGTTTTACTCCTTCTCTTTCTCTTATACTTGTTTCTCCCTCTTTCGTACGCTCCTCATCTGCCACCATTACCACTACCCTACGACGCTCTCACATTGACTCTTTTTGTCATTGTGGCTTATTCGATATATCGTCCCTACGGACACGGGAAAAGGGGACCGTGGACGGCGAGAGATATTGGAGACAAATGACAGGACAAAAAATTCATACGTGAGAACTCCCTCGCTTCAGAGAATACTAATGCAACTTATGTCTCTTGAGAAGAGATAACTAATTTCTGATTTTTTCCTTGGTTAAGATGACAAATAACTCAAAACCAAAAATGGTCACGACAAAAAAGTTAATAGCAAAAAAAAAAAAAGTAAACTCTAGAGAAAAAGTAAAACAGTAAAAGATTGATATAGCTAATCACTCGTTTGTTGTACCTTTTAAATTTCTGATTTGATTGGTCCAGAAGTTCATTTTGGGAATTTTGCGGTTTCCCATCCCTGTTAAACTCGCAACTTTCTCATTAGCCAGAACGACAATGTGGCAGCGTTACGGGCGTATATCTGACAGAGTATAATAACGTGTGCTTCAGACGATCGGCAGCAACTCACACTCTCTCTCTATAGTCTATCCTCTATCCTCCGAAACTACCCTTTCACTCTTCCCGAGTTCCATTTCTGTTTCTCGTGGGTGTATCGCTCGCGTTCACACCTACGATGCAAGAATTGCACACGAATATACTAGAAGTCGCGCATAAATGTCAGAGATTAGCGGCCGTGCATTTCGTATCGAGCAGTTCTGTCAATATGCGGCGGCAGACACAATAGCGACGATTCGAAAGCTGCTGATTATGAAATAAACGCTCGAGTCGACCCTAGAAGCTTGGCAGGCGTTTTTGACAGCAAACCAGTTAAACTTCCCGGCAAAACTGCCACGATCACTACCAATCAGGAAAGCAACTTGCTTACACTGGAAATTATTAATCCTCCATTTTCCCACAATAGGTGTCCCTTTTTTTCCTTATACTAATTTAAGAGTTATCTGCGTATTCAAAATTTTTTTAACATTCTAGTTTAGGGAAGTCTTAAAAAACTAAATCATTTAAGAATAAGTTCTAAGATCTTAGGACGCGTCCAAATTACAAAAATTTTTATGGCAGAAAGTAGTCAGGGAATTTTTTTTTTTTTGAGACTAGCTGGACACCCTGGTTACTAACATAACAGAACCCTAAATACTCATAGTCCAAATTACAGAAATTTGTTTGACAAACTGAATCATGTTTTTCTCCATTATGCTCCATAATTGCTCAGAGACCAAATTACAAAAACCTTTCTTTCGAAAAAGTCGTTTCTTGAGTTATGGTATTAACATAACAGACACCTGAGTGCTCAAAGTCCAAATTACAAAAATTTGTATGACAAACTGAATCATGTTTCTCTTCATTATGCTCATAATTGCTCAGAGACCAAATTACAAAAACCTTTCTTTCAGAACAGTCGTTTCTTGAATTATGTTACTAACATAACAGAGTCCTAAATGCTCAAAGTCCAAATTACAAAAAAATTTTATGACAAACTGGAACATGTTTCCCTTAATAATGTTATCAACATAACACAATACTAATTGCTCAGAGACCAAATTACAAAAACCTTTTGTTCAAAACATTGGATTTTTGAATTGTGTTACTAACATAACAGACCCCTAAGTCCAAATTCAAAAATTTGTATGACAAACTGAATTATGTTTCTCTCCATTATGCTCCATAATTGCTCAGAGACCAAATTACAAAAACCTTTCTTTTAGAACAGTCGTTTCTTGAATTATGTTACTAACAAACCCCTAAGTGTTCAGAGTCCAAATTACAAAAATTTTATAACAAACTAAAACATATTTCTTTTCATAATATTACCAACATAACACAATACTAATTGCTCAGAAACCAAATTACGAAAACTTTTATCTGTAAATATAAACATTTCCTCAATTGTGTTACCAACATCAGACGTATTTTCGACACAAGTCTCCCTTTGGCTGAGGTCACAAATTATCGCCTCAGGTTTGGTAGAGAGATCACAAGAAACTAAATTATCTGCCAATAATTTCGAAGCTCTTAGGGATGTGGATCATGACTCCCTTGACCTCCTCTCCTGAAAATGTGCATGAATAAATAATAAATAAGTTATAAATTAATAGAATTATAAAATGGTAAAGCGTTTATCGGCATTTTAGATCGTGGTTTTTGTTCTCTCTGTTACGAATTTTACCGAGTATTACACGGTCGAGCGGGCGTCTCGATTCTCTCTTTCTCTTTTCTCTTTACTACTCCCTTTCCTTTCTCATTTCTCTCGTTTCAATATTTCTCTCCGGCGAATACTCCGACTAATATATGGCTTCTGCCGAACCGACGTACCCTACCGGGCACGAGTGGGTGGGCAAGTATGTATTCATAAACGTGTAGGTCCTCGTAATGCGAATCAGAGGGTATATGTGGTTAATATTAATTCTCGGCTTCCCGATGCCTGATCAAGTTTACTTATTCGCCGAACTTGCAGAATCCACTCGATCGTGAGAATCACTTTTCCACTTTCGTGCGGTTGAAAAAATTATCGGAAACGAAAATTACCTTAATTTCTCCAGTTTACAATTTTTTTTTGTACCTTTCAAATTCATGTACGTAATTAATTCATTAACATTTAATCAGTTATAAGAAATAAATAGTAAATAATACTTAAAGTAATTATAATATATGTGTAAATACTAAAGGATAACGTGTGTTTGTTAGCTGGGAATAAAGAATAAAATTTTACAATCGCTGATGGAGGGACAAGAAAGGAAATGTAGAAGTAGTGGAATCGCGGGAAAAGGACTCGGGAGAGGGTAGAGATTCCGAAGCGAAATGATTCGAAACATCGTTCCATTATAAAGGCAATATCGCGCGGTCGCAAGTCGTTTCTGCGCGGGTATTACAACTGGCCTTCATAGTCTGATGTGTATTACGCACAGCCTCCCCCTATGTGTGTATAAATGTGTGTATCGAGACGTCCTGCATGTAGAAATGGTTTCGGCAAAAGTGAGCAGAAATTCACCCTTCCCTCTTCATCGCCCTCGATATCCTCTCCGCCTCCGACGTTGCTCCGCACTCTCGTAATAAGCATAAATCCTCAGAGGCTTATCTAGCGGCGCCCAGATGAACGCTAAAATAAAATATCATACATTTTACCTTTTACCCTCCCTGTTATGTTACGACTACCTCTTTTTGTCCTTCCTTTTCATCTCGAATACCATTATGTACCTTGCCAGATAACTATTGTTCGTATCTTCCTTCAGACCGTAAAAAATCGTCGAAATGCAACTCAAAATCGAATCAATGAAGGTTATCTAATAATAAGAGGGAAAGAGAGTTAAATATATGGGTACAAGGGAGAAGGAAAGGAAGAGGGAAATGGACGAAAAAGAAGGAAACGAGAACTGAGAGACGAACAAGGGTGGAAGAAACAACATGAAATAGTAAAAGATGTTTGAGAAATCGGAACACCATAAGTGTTGGAAACTGTTGGTAGAAGACGCGTCAGAGGTGATGTAATGAGGCGAGATACATTCGGCTTGGGAGGGTGAAGTAGCTAAGAGAAGAGGGTGAGGATTCGGAGTGGCGAAGGGAAGAGAAAGGGTTGAGCTCGAAGCCCGATCAGTCATTAGACAAGTGGGTATTCACATATATCGAGTTGTAAAATCGATAGGGGTGTCCGTTAGCCGTGTATCCTGTAAGGAGGGTGGAATAGTGGGGATGAGATGCGAGTACCACACACCGACCACCCCTTGATTCACCTCGCGCACCATCACGAGCCCCCTTTCTCTCTTCCTATATTTCCCCTTCGACCCCTTTTGTTGCTTCGACCCCCGCAACCTGCAGCCTTGGCCAACGACTACCCTCCAAATCCCCGTTCTTCCTTCTGTACAGGCATCCTCCTGCTACCGCACGTATCCAGTCCTTGCATATTAATCCTACCCATAATTCCCACTTCCAGTTTCGGCAACCCTTCGCTACTCGCAGAAAGAGAGATGATAAAGAGAGAGAAAAAGAGAGAAAGATAAAGAAGTGAAGGCCTCCTATCGATTGGACTTTCTTTTCCAGCTCAGCTTTTAATTGGCATTCTCCTGCGGCGAGATGAGAGAGAACCAGAGAGAGCAAGACAGAAATCAAGAGAAAAGCCACTGCCACGGGCGAAAGGGTTGTTGCTTTTGCCAGAGTTGCAGTTACCTGCCAACGTACTTTTACTCTTGATCCCTCAGGATTTCGCGACTTCGTAACTGCTGACCGTTGCGAATAACCCGAATTCAAATACACACTGTTAAAAACATTACTTGATCATTCTTAGTTGAAAACGGGATGTGTCGCGACCTTCCTAGAAACGCATAAAAAGGTTCGTAGTTTGGTCTCTGAGCACTTAAGGAAAAATTAAGAAAGTTAAGAAAAATTGACAAATGTTTTAATAATACGTTAAGATGTTGAAAAATACAAGCGTCTGATTGGTTATTGTGGACGGGTTGTGGCATCATAAAATTAATACCGAGCAAACGGCCATCGTGCCCTGTATATCTGCATATGCTGAAGGGTTCTAATGTACGCACATGTGTGACGTATTTGTCGAACGTGTGGATGGTCGTACGTTTGATAGTGTGGAGTACATAAGTGTCAGAGGTTTCCTTGTGTGTGAGAAGATTGATTATACCGCGGGAGAAAATGTGATCAATAGCTCGACAAACAAAAGCCCGACGCCCATAATGCAAATAGCAAAAATCACGGAGGATTTAGGGCCCCACCCTTTCTCGCCTCCTGCTATCTCTCTCCTACCACAAGAAGACAATAGCCATCAGATTTTAGCTTATACTTATTATTCCATCGGTCATATGACCTATCGCGACTTTCCGTCCTGGTCACCTTTATCGCCCCGTTCCCGTGCATCATCGATCAACCATCTGGCAATCAAGCTAAGTTTTCGAAAAATACTTAACAAGAAACAAAGTTAAACAATGTTTTATTCAACTTTGACAATTGTTGTATTCAAAACAACTTTCTTTATAGTTCTCTAATTGTCTCCAAGACATCTTGGCACCTCAATATTTAATTCTAACTAAACACACGAACATTTTATAGCGCCAAGGTATACCTACTTATAGTTCAACTCAATTATAATTGTTTACAACTTTCCTTTCCAAGAACTATAGTTCGCTGTACATTTTACTCAAAGAAATGACGCGTCAGACATCCCAGATATAGATTCCCAATATAGCTTCATCAGATGAAAAGTCATCTTCTGATTAATAATAAATTAACTCTCCGAGTGATACTCCCGGGTATTTCGCGTTATAGATTTATTAACTTTTTAAATTGGACGTGAAATTCTATCGACAGCGGGTCATCGAACGAGAGAGTGTTAACTCCACCTGTCCTTTGCTGAGAATTGTCGACTATAACGCGAAGACCCGACTGGCGCTAATGGCTACCACTATTACCAAGTTTGAGAACTTGGCCACGTGGCCGACCGCTGTATCGAAGTCGATGTATGGCGCATCGGCACTTTGCAAATACCTATAAGTCAAGCACACGTTGCTCGTATAATATCGATTATGAATAAACAGAGGTCAATCGACTCTTGACCGGCCCTCGATTAATAAACTAACGAATGAGAAAAACTAAGTTAAACTGGGCGTCAAGGCTCTTCGATTTCGATACCTTTTTCGTCTCTAATGAAAGCTTTTAAACTTTGATTGTTTAGGCCGATTTCAGTTATTCATTATCGCCTATAGTTATTAATTGTCTTGTCGGGTATAGTTGTTAATTGTTTAGCCGGTCATAAGTATTAATTGTTTGGTTAGGTATAGTTAATTTTTTAGCCGATTATAGGTATTAATTGTTCGGTTAGGTATAGTTAATTGTTTAGCCGGTTATAGTTGTTAATTGTTTAGCCAGCTCTAGTTGTTAATTGTTTAACCGTCTCTAGTTGTTAACAAATTATCTACTATCCGACCGTACTAACATGAGAGTTTTTTAAAAGAAAAGTATTGCTAAACCAATTAAAGAAAAGTTCAGAATTAACATCAATGTACAGGGTTTATGAAGCATCAAAGGGAGCACTGACAAGTTACACGTGGAAGGGTTTCAAGTGGTCGATTTCAATTGATCATGCATTCGTTACCAGCCTTTCGATATGAATAGCTAGTGACTGTAAAACACGTGGTAATAACGATGTTAGTACGAGCACAGGAAGCGTACAATTTTTACACAAGTCAAGTGTCATCGAATCTCGTCAAGTCATTAACAAAATAAAAAATACTGCTTTACATAACATCAAAGAATATTCCAGTTGCTTACAGAATCTTTTAGTAATCGGAAATTAGTTTATTGTTGATAATTTTGAAAAAGATTCTGACTGTAAAAATGACTTCATTAGACGTATTATGATTAAATAGTACTATTTAATTATCAATTTTAACAGAATTATGAAGACAGAATTTTCGAGAATGATATTACAGAAACCAAATTTTAACTATAATGAATAATTAATACTTATTGGAGTATCGGCAAAGTTAATGAATAAATAGGAGATAATCTTCCTCCTCATTCTTGATTGGCATTTTGGCTCGATCGGACATCGTTTAATTGAATACCCTAGATAATTATATTCAGTGCCGGTAATTAATGCTCTTACAGCAGATCCTCTCGAGTGCAATGCATTTCCAATAAAATTAATAATGGATAAGCTCCGAAGAAAGAGAGGAGGGTAAACTTGAAATAGAACCTAAAGAAACACTAAAATCTCTCGTCGTTTTAACATCACAATTTCTAGATTGTAATAATTTTTACATTCTTATTTTATTTTTAATTTAAACCGGTATTTTCAATTTAATTTAAATTAAATGTTATGTTAAAATTAGATTGAATATTAACACCGATATTTTGTATAAACTGGTATTAATTTTATATTTTATATTATTAGTTGTGAAGGAAATTATATTATTTGAATTCTGAATTTCTATTTTCAGATCAGCCAATTGGTGGAGGAAATTTCCAGGCTTCAACAGGGCCTGCAGCGACTTCAGGAGTCAAGCACACAGGCAGCGGCGCGACTCGAGGAAGAGGTGGAAGCGCGCCGACAACACATTAATAGACTGGAGAGTAAACTAGATAAACAAAAAGACTACGATGATCTCAAAAGAGAAATAAGTGTTCTAAGGTCAGTTGATCTCTCGCAAATACCCACCGGCGAACCTGGAAAAAGTCTCGAACACCTTCTGATGGAACGCTCAAAAGCCCTCCAACAAGCAGAAAATCTTAAACCTCCAAGTACGCCTGACACTCTAGGTGAGTTGAATTTCAAATGCTACCGATTCAATAATCTGATTTTATTAAACAAGCTGTGTAAATATTCAAAAAAAATCACAGAGTACTTGGAAGCACATTTATGGTTATTTTAACCATGAAATAGTATAAGGTGCTGGCATTAAAAAATTGATTTAAAAAACATTTTTACCAAGTGCCAAAACCTCATTCCATTTCGTTAAAAATAAGAAAAGAAAACTAACTAATTTCTATGCTGCTGCTCTGATCTTCGGCCCTGACTCTCTCTCCGAGGTTCCGTCATAACAAAAACTGGGCCAAACGAGTCCTAACCGTAATTTAATAAACGAACAACAATCATGAATATAAAAATTGCTTATCTACAATAACCCCGCTTGTGGTTGTGTTCGAACTTTTAATTTATCATTTTATCATTTAGCTCTATCTCTTTCCTTTTACCCATGAGACTCTTTAATTTTCTACCTCTACTAAATTTTTTCGATATTTCTATTTGTTCGCCTTGCACTTTCTTTCCTTGTCGATATCTCTTTTTGTCTCTCAACCTCACTACATTTGCTTAGGCTGCACTTTTACCTCTTGAGCCGCTCTGCCCTCTCCAAACATTTTTACAGAAACTATAAAACGCAACCAGACAAACAAATACCTATACTGCCAATCCCACAACCTCTACCTACCCTTCCAAATTCTGGAGTTCCGACAAAGACCCTTCGCCCGCAAACAACACCGAAACGTAAATCTCCGAGCACGCAAATTTGTAGACGTTTTTCGCAATATTTGCAACGGTACCAAACCATTGTTTAGGGTACTGAGTTTATTACAAATCGAACCGGAGGACAGCGGAAGAGAAACGGAGAGGCAGAGGGAGATACTGCAACGTCACCCCATCAAAACCATTCAACCTACATCAGAATTGCCAAATTCCTTTTTCAATACTTATACACCCCTCCCTGAAAATCTCGAATGTTGTGTAAAGATATTAAATTAAATTTTCAATTACTGAAAAGAGAGTGTCGGGATCCGAAGTGTTCGATCAGCTGGCAGAATTAGAGGTCGTTTTCTCTCAAAAAACTTATTTTCAAAAAAAGTTTTTGAAAAGACGACTTGAAACAGGTTTTTGAATCATGATGTTGACCGGATCCCTTGTTTTGTTTGGTGGTTGCAGGTGGACTATCGTCACCCCTGCAGCGTGCCGCGACCGCCTCGCCTCACGGGGTGGTAAACGCACCACCAGCAACCCTCGTATCCTCCCAAACAACTCTCCCAACCCGTTCCACTCCAACACCATCTTCTGCCACTTCGACAAGCTCAAGTCTCCTCTTCCCACCACCTCTCCAAAACGTCGAGACCTTTGGTTCCTTCCTTGGCGAGGAAATAGTCGCCAATTGGAGGCGATCGCTGGAGAAGACGATCATGAGTCAACATCAGCCACAACAAACGTCACAAGCTTCCCAACAGCAAACACAATCAACTCTTTTAGGACTTCATCCACCCTCGACACCCAGTAGTTTAAATCACCTTCCTTCGCCAACAGATCCAATCTCGTCGTCCAACACACCTGCCAAGTCGAGCACACCGCTGGGCTCTCTGGACGCCACCGAAAAAGCCTGCACGCCAATTCCAGGCCACGAAACACCTGCACCCCCAACGCCATCGTCAACCGCTCTAACATCGCCGCCAGCTACCTTACCACCTCCAACCTCAACTGCGGATCTAATCATCAACGGAGGCAGTTTGGCAAACATGGTCCCGCCACCCAAAAGTCCAGCAGAGGAGTCCTGCATCAACAACAACAACAGCCATCACCTCACCAACAACAACATTGGCGCTCTGAGCGTTCTGGACAGTCTCAAAGGTCCCTTTCGGTTCGACGACCGAACGCACCCCTTCAGATTCGGAGATGAGTTCGGCGCCGCTGGAATGGCCGGCAGACTTGGCGAATCTCTCATCCCTAAAGGCGACCCCATGGAAGCCAGACTCCAAGAGATGCTGCGCTACAATATGGACAAGTACGCTTCTCAAAATCTGGACACTTTGAACATCTCAAGAAGGGTTCGTGAACTTCTTTCCATACACAACATCGGACAAAGACTCTTTGCCAAATACGTTCTCGGTCTAAGTCAAGGAACTGTCAGTGAGTTGTTGAGCAAACCAAAACCCTGGGACAAACTCACTGAGAAGGGAAGAGACAGTTACCGAAAAATGCACGGATGGGCTTGTGATGATAACGCTGTCCTGCTACTCAAGTCCCTCATTCCTAAGAAAGGTAAGTTTCTCTCTCTCTCTCTCTGTCTGTCTGTCTGTCTCTGTCTCTCTCTCACTCTATCTTAACAATTAAGTGAGTCCTTTGTCAATGCTCTTGCGGATCTTACAATTATTCTTATATTTCACTGTTCACTTCATTCTGCGTTTTAGGTAATGATACTATCTTGTCAGTCAGAAGGTTTTGATGGTTTACCTTATGTGTTTTTGATTACGAGTGTTGCATATTGATGGTTTGTTGGTATTGACTATGGGTACTGCATTTTGATTATGTGGTAAATCATATTTATTTCGTGGTACTGCGTATTGTTTATGCGGTACAACATTTAGATTATGGTGTACTGCATTTTGATTTTGTGGTGCATTATATTAATTTTGTGGTACTGCATATTACTTATCCGGTTCAACATATTGATTATGCGGTACTGCTTTATTGATTATGAGATATAACATATTCACTATGCAGTACAACATTCAGATTATGTGGTTCATCATATTAATTTTGTGGTACTGCATATTACTTATCCGGTTCAACATATTGATTATGCGGTACTGCTTTATTGATTATAAGATACAACATATTCACTATGTGGTACTGCTTTATTGATTATGAGATACAACATATTCACTATGCGGTACAACATTTAGATTATGGTGTACTGCATTTTGATTTTGTGGTTCATCATATTAATTTTGTGGTACTGCATATTACTTATCCGGTTCAACATACTGATTATGCATTACAACATATTGATTATGCGGTACTGCATATTGCTTATACTGTACAACATTTTAATTATGCAGTATTGTAGATTTATAATGCGGTTGTGCATATCGCTTATGAGGTACAACATACTGATCATAGGATACATCTAAAACATCCTCTACTGCCTCTCTTTTAGTTTCTTATCTTTAGATAATTCATCAATATCAAAAATTTCGAATTCCATAAACATAAAGCTACTTAAAGAACATATTAGGCTAGGTTTGTATGCTTCAATTGCTGTATTTTAATCTCGATTAAAGCATTAAAATCTCATGACTGACATGATGGTATTATAACCACCCATAACAAAACTTGGACAATGAAATCTAAATAAAGTTTAAGGTTATTAAAGAATTGTCAATTTTAACATACTTAAATATCACATACAACATACTTGAATATCAGTAATAATCTACAATATACCATCATAAATAAAGAAGTTTTCGAGTTCGAATACAAATATCATATTCTATAAAGAATAATTGGACAAGATGAGCAAAATTCGACAAGGACATTACTTCTTACGACTGTCGCCTTGCACTGCCAATTATTAATATTTCATTGTTCCACTAACAAACCGTAACTATCCGGGACTCGTTGGTACTTTTCCTAATTCCACATCAACAAAAGAGCATATTTTTGAATCATCATCAGTACTGTTTGACTTGAAGTTAAAATTATTGTTCAGACATGATTTCTCAACATCTCCTAGGTTGATTACATCCTCGCTGTTATCGATTTTTGCCACATTTAGCAGCCATATTGTTTAGACTAATAGCTCTTGGGAATAGAAAGCGAGGGTTTAGAATGGGGTGAGGGTGGGTTGGATGGTTTCGCGGAGAGAAGTGCAGGAGAGAAGACTCCGAAGAGATTCCAGCAGCGGCGCTCTGTATTTACGTGAAAGGTAATTTACACTTTTGCTTGATTACGTGAGGATTTCAAAGGTTATTACGTTTTGTCGGAAGTCATCCTGACACCCACTCCAGAGATTCTTCACGTCAATTTCTGTCTTATTTCTCACTTTGAGCAAATTAAAAAGAAACAACGTTTAAGAGTGTTGAATTTAGGTAAAATGATACTGAAACATCTTTTAATTTGAATATTGTTTGACAGTTGAAACATTTAGATTTGATCTTTGATTTTAAAAGCAATCATTGTTAGCATTTCACTAAACAAAGAACAAAGAAAACTGATCTAAAAATCGGTGTTAAATTACAATTCTCTATGACCAAATAAGCATCGAATATGTGCAACCAAATGGTAGCTCTGTCAGTAAATCAAGTGTGGATTCTCTGAAAAGGGTCAACTCGTACAGGAAGGAAGGCTCCTAACGAGAGTAACCCTTGACCATTTAACCTCTTGACTATCTCACAAATTCTCATTTCCATTGATCTAGGTTCAAAACAGAAAGGTTAGAAAAGCTTAGTACTTTGTCACTTGCGACTGGTCTCTACTATTAATCAAACCTCTTCTTCAAGACGACATTCTTTCCAATTCTTCGATCGTTTGCCACTAATTGTTACCAAGTTTTTGTGCTCAAGTTTCTAAAGATACAAAGAAGCACCCAGCCTCAATAGAATAAATGTACCAAAAGTCTCATAATCACTTATGATTTATGACCACATCTGAATAGCGAAACAATATTCCAAAAAAACAAGTTCCTTAACTAAATATCTCGCTCATTATTATCGTCTTAAGACCGTAATATCCCTCCATCAAATTAAGTCAGAATTTTTATAAATCAATCAACTTTTCAAAGGATCCATTTGGTTTATGAAATAGTTCAAAAAATCTAATGGCTTAAAAAATTCATTCGGTTTTCTTTTAAAAAAAAAACTTGATCGAGTGTCAACAGTGGTATTTCTATTAAGCAACTTTGCTGGTAGTTTTTAATTGTACTTGAAGCTGGTAAGGAATGAGGACTGCCAACCGTGTGTATTTCATCGTCAATTACAGTACTCTCGGAACACTCATACTTACAACTACCGGGTGCGAACGAGTTTCATTTCGTTCATTAGCGGGACTCTGATTTTATCGGATTTCTAGCGTCGGTCGGTGCTCGCGTACATATTGCCTTCTAGCTGCTTTTCCGCCAGCAACAATGGCGATGAAGTGGGTCTTTCAAAGCTTCTCGCAAAGCAACAATCGGTGAATTTCTTAAGACTGCGGATCTATCGGTCGCATTCCCACGAAATTATACCACATTTTGTAACTGCTTATTGTCAAGACGCGTTATTGTGTTTCGTTCACTCTTTATCGTCACTCGCCGAGTAAAAACTCCCAATCTCTCTAGATATCGCTACTAAATTTTCATTTATGCAAGAGAAAAAAAAAATCATTATGACAGTTATAATTACGTTAAAACAAGATATAGCTTCTCGTGACTGCAAACAATTGAAGTTTACGGTTGGATATGTTTATGAAGAAATCAAGTCTCACTTTATCTAAATTTAATAAAGATTGATCAACCTAGTTTATTGTATATATCTAATTTATTCCACAATTAATACGCTTTTGCAACTTGCACAAATTATGTTGAATCTACTGTTTTTGAAAATACTACCTCTTAATAAGGAAACAATTAGCGTAAAAATGTCAATTGAAGGTATAATTGCAATGATTGGTAAAGTACTGGATATTTCTTTAATTGGTCATTCAGTTTTTACAGTGTTTCCTCAATCTCACTTATAGAATTGGGACTATGGTTTCTGAAAAATTTCACGGAATTTCTTCACTTTGAGAAACTTCCTTTCATCTGGCAATAACAGAGTCGCACACACCAAGTGTCACAGAGATAATTTTACGAGGCTATAATTGCCGCAAAATATGATTTCCTTCACGAGACTTATTGTTCCTTTTTCACGTGAAACCGGCATTGTCCCAAAGACCACCCGATTGTTTCCTTTCTTTATTCAAGGAATATCTTGGCACTAGATTCGATGCGTCGAGCGATTGAGGCGTTCAAGAAACGGACCGTGACGTTTGTAATAATTATGTTATTAATAACGTTTCGTCATCCTGCGGAAATGGAAATCGGCGCAGAAGTGAGTCATCGAACGCGTCGGTTCAACCAACCGTGATCCATGTACACGCGTTATTTATTATTCTTCCTCACCATTATAGTTTCTTTATTGTTTATCGCCCGGAACGTAAATCGCTCTGCCTTTTCATCGCGTTTCGTGCAAAATAACCACTCGCGGTCACATTCAATTGTCTAATTCACCAACCTGGCTGCAATTCAAATTAAAAATGTTTTTTTTTTATTGAAAATTGACGGCTCAGATACTATTCTCAATTGGATTTTGGAATTTAGCAGCCATTGCTCTCGGTACAAGTTCCCCTGGCAAGGATTCAAACGTTGCGACAAAACACACGTATAAGACAAATGTGTGTTCTTACACATTCTTAGTGTACGTATGTTATGGCTGGCTTCTTTGTACCGCGAATCTCCATTCTACCGATCCTACATTCACCGCTCCTCCCACTCACGCCTCGCATCCTTTAAATGCGACCATCGTGTAAACAAATTAGAATTCCAATTAAGAAGACAAGGTACTGTTCCACGCCTCTTGAAGCATTATAATTACCCTAAGAACATTTACTTTCAACACTGCTAATTGTTCATTGAGCTCTTATGCATTAAAACACCGTTTCTGAAAAGACGCTACTGAAAAAAATTGACATTTGACTGTGGTTGATAGGTTATGTAGAAGTTCGACAACTATGGAGTATTTTAAAGTGACATAATCGGTTGGTAAAAATGTAATCTACTGGTAGATATCACCTGGTTGGCACCGTCGTAATTTTTCCCAATGTCTTAAAGTAGAGAATTAAACGATTTTCAAGTGGCGTAAAAAATGACGCGAGGAAGATATTGGCAACTTTTTAAGAGGAGATTTAGCAATCATTTGACTGAGATTTAGTTCAAAATTTGTCAAATTTGTTAATAATAATTTAATTCAGGTGTCCTTAAATCTATTTTTAGTATTCCAACATTAGGACTATGTAATTTGTCGAAATTTCTGTCAAAAAAGTGAAGTTGTTATTAGACCAAGAGGTAACCTAACCTTACTTTATGGGAAAATGTTAATACTCACTCGTTGACAGTTCTAACATTTTATTTTCTAAATTATATTTAAGGACACCTGGATTAGATTATTATTAACAAATTTGACAAGTTTTGTAGTGAATCTTAGTCAAATGATTGCTAAATATTTTCTTAAAAGGCTGACAATCTTCCTCTCGTCATTTTTGGTACAACTTGAAAATCGTTTAATTCTCTATTTTGAGACATTGTCTAAAAAAAATCCCATTGAGAATCTTCTTAAATAAATTCTATATCCGATTATAAGACAAGAAGACGTAATTTTAAATTATTTATCAGGAACGGTTGTCGTGACGTCACAACAAATAGGTCGTTTTAACGAATTTTTCCGGCAATTAGTTAAAAAAGTGGAAGTTTTTAGATTTAATGTTAAGAAATGCCTTTTTTCTCCATCTGAAATCAATCAAAAACTGAGCAAAAATTTTGCTTTTAGAATTCGTAAAAGTAAATTTTATTCCAGGCTCCATATTATATCGCAGTTTAGCAGTTTCCAATTAAAATGTTTTTTTTTTTGTAAATTGACATTTTAAACTTTGTAAACCGACGGTGCCTAGCAGACGATATCTACCAGTAGATTATGTTTTTTCTGACCGATTACGACGTCATATTAAAATCCTCTATACGTATGAATTTCCCTTAATATATCGGGGCGCCACTGTAGATTTTACTTAACCTTAAAATGTCACTTGAAGTTTTACGAATATTAAAATTTGTATCGAACAATCGTATGTAAAACACAAAACAGCATGACAGTTTCCAAATCAGCAATAAAATATACTCGATCTATCCATAATTATCGCAGTTCGACGGAAATATTTTTTTCAATAAGCTTAGAAAAATCTCTTTCAATTTGACAAAAATCGACTCTTTGAATTGAATAGATCATTCTTTCCGAAAAAAATCGTCTTTGGAGTAAAAAATCGATTAGGGTTTTTTTCTGTGATCGAATTTTGTGAAAGGTGCAGTCAAAAGCTGATTTAGCTGCATCTGATTGGTCAATTAGAAAGAAAACACGTAGGACATTCTTGCTCGGAGGATGTGGAAAGAAGACCATCCCGAGAAGAGGGAATTTTAATTGTCGATGGAATACCCTCGACCGTCATATTCACAAAGGTGTTATTGATTTTACGTTACATTAATTGCTCTCCGATCCCCTCAGAATTGTTTTTATGATCCTGATTCGAAATCGTGTTCAAGAATCTCGAGAACCAGATTAATTCTCAAGTATATGATTTTAACATCAATTCACTTGACATTCAACGTTTTTGACTCTCTTTCTCGAAAATTAATTAATTTTTTTTCTATTTTATTGCGCATAATCGATATAAAAAAAAAAGTTTATTGATTGACTGCCAGATATGATTGTTTTATTTATTATTGTCTCGATAAATTTCACGGAAAGCTCTTGTAACACGTCCAATTGACTTTGGATAAACTCCTGAGAAACACGAGGTCGACAGTTGTCAACTAAAATAGACTAATTGATTGATTTCTTGGCACGTCGCTTCGAAAATGAGGGAAATATTTGAAATGGCAGTGCGATGTATTTTTGAAATCTTATACTTTGAATTGTTAAATTAACCTCACTTTTATATTTTTCCACAATTTTTAATATTGATTATCACGTTACAAATTTAGATTAAGGTTTGAATAATTATTTGACATTAACATGCGATCGATTTAGATTTTTGGTGTAGTAAATTAAACTTATATGCGTTCAAGAGTCACGCGAGAGAAAAATTTTAACGCTGAAGGCAACTACTCATTTCATACAAAGATCTTGATTAATACAAGATTCCATTAAAGATTACAACGCTGAAATGTAAATCGATCGCACGAGAAATTTTCTATGCTAACAAATTCAATTAATCATACAATGGGATATTTCAATTATTAGAAGAACCGCCATTTTCTCTAATTATTCCTCAAGATCGAGATATAAGTTTAACCTAAAAGTGACAAAGGATTTTGAAATTTTCAATATGTCGGGTTTCTGTTTTATTTTTATTGATTCGAATTATCTGATTATTTTTTATAAGTAAAATACGTTGCGTTTTTTCTGACTGAAACTTTCTGAGATTTATTTCTTTTAAAAACAATTAAAGAGGCTTTAAAAAGTGTAAAAATAACTTACACGAGGTTAGTTGTGAATTATTTAAACTGAGAGTAGTGACGAACGTGTTTTTTAATGGAAAAAATGAATTTTTAGTTTAACCTATCATTTTACTTCAGACTTTCGGTTTAGATTACTGTGTATGGAAGTTAACCATAGAAAAAATAGAATCGTTTACCGACAGTAAGTTAATTTTGGCGGTGATAATAACATTTTCAAAAAACATTTTCTTTTTCTAATTAAAAATAAGAAAAGTTTGTTACTTTTAGTAATAGTTAATTATTAATCAACAGTAATAGTAAATTTAATTATATCTGAAAGTAAAGATAATTTTCTTATTTTTATTTAAAAATAAAAATAGTATTTGAAAAAGGAATTATTACCGCCAAAATTAACCAACCGTCGGTAAACGAAGTTTCTGGTCTTACCGACAAGTGTGTCTTCAAACACTCTGAAGTGAGTTGACAGGTTAAACTAAAAATTACTTTTTATCATAAAAAAGACCACATTCGAGAGATACTTCATAAATATCGTCACGTGAATTGTTTTTTCTTCAAAGTCTCTTTCCGATTGTCTTCAAATGAAATAAATCTCAGAAAGCTCCAATTGACAAAATGCAACAATCTAGTTCCAGTTTTTTTTTCGGATTTTCGATAATGATATTTTAGTATGAATTGTTTTAATGATTGAAAATGGCAGTTTTCTAAAAAAAGGAGCATTCCAGCATATTTATAATTATCGTATTTTTATAAACGCCTGACCAAGTAAGAACACACCACAAGTTGTGCCTCACCCGTAGAGTATGTTTCAGGCAAGGAGCAGGGAATGCCGGCATTTGCTCGGGGTCCTCAGGACGGTCCAGCTGACATGAGTGACGAGAGATTTGCTCATATCCTTTCGGAATCTGGTCATCTACAAATTAGAGGTGAACACGAGATCTCGAATGATGCCGATAGCAAGAGTCCAAGTCGCGTCGGTTGTCCCAGTCCGTTTAGCAAAGAGAGACTTGATAGTCAGAACCGTAGACTGAAAAAGTACGAAAATGACGACATCCCTCAGGAGAAGGTTGTAAGGATCTATCAAGAAGAATTGGCAAAACTTGTGGGACGAAGAGTCGATGATATTCGTGGACCAAGAGACTTCCTCCAAAGGTGAGATATCTAAGAAAATTTGTGACACTCTCCGAAGAAAGGTACCTAAGAAGCAAAACATCGATTTTTGGATTATGATTGATTTAACTTCATTAAAGGTTCCTTTTTCATTATCAAAAGTCAGTAAATGTTTTTATTAAATATTTTTCGAGTTATGACAATTCAAACATCAGCGGTTTGTACAGACTAGTAGTAGTAGACTACTACTCGCTCTCCTGAAAAAATCCTGTTTTGCTTCTTAGATACCTTTAATTTTATTTCTGCTGGATAAACTCACTTATAATGTGCAAATTAAGAGTTTAAAGCTACAAATTGAATCAGTTACAATTATTTCAAATCGAAACAAATACAATTATTTTTAAGAAAAGAAAATTCTTCAATGGGAGAAGTTAATTATTTTTCCTTGGTTATAAATCCGAATTTAACGATAAAATTAGATTAAAGAGGAACACGAGAAGTAAATTCTTAGAATTGATGTTTCATTAATCAAATCGAAGATTGGAGTGTGTCATTCATTCTGTCTGAAATTTAACACAGGAATGTAAATAGTAGAGACTCTTTTAACTGTTTTATTTTTGGTGTTCGTGGAAAGCGGTGATGAATCAGTTATCATCCTAAAGAAAGAACTTATTTGAATCACGATTTATGTTCAGCATCGATGACAAGAAAGCATGATAATTCAATGCGAATTTGATATTTAAAGAACGTATTCATCACCTGTCATGTTCACTTTTAGCATTTTCAATAAAATTTCTCACAGAAAGTGCATACATTGAATCGAAAGATTCTCTCTTTTAATAATGCAACTCGATTCTCATTCATATTACCACTTTCTAATTTATTTTTATTATATTATTGACGAATTATATTCGTCGTATTTGTTCTCGTTTGAAAAGAGTTTCTTGATCTGTTTTATTCATACAGAAAATGACACACATCAATTATCATTTAGAGAAAAGTTTTCACTCTGGAGAAAAAAAAGTCATATTTTCGTATACATTAATTTTAGAGTATGTATATTTTTATAATCTCAGTACATTTATTTCTGGATTTTTATACCTTTTTTCTTAGTATCCTATCAAAAAGTGCTTTATATAAATATGTTCAATAAAATAGACCCTAATCTTGACTGAACTTTATTGAGGACAGCACGTGACCTCGATTAATGGTAGCGCGATGTTTCCACACTTTTTCAGTGGCACACCTGGACTTCAAGGTATGGAGCGTACCCAGGATGAAATTCGAATGGCCTTGGATGCTTATCATCGTGAACTGCAGAAGCTGAATGTTGCTTCTGGTCAAAATCCAACCTTAGGAGGACTTCCTCTATCAGGTTTACCGAGTATTCTCCTTCAGCAGCAAGCCCTTCAGCAGCACCATCTTGTGACGAATGGAGGAGTTGTTCAGGACCTGAGTTTAGGCAAATTAGATCCGAGAAATAAAATGATGAATGGCGTTTCTGAGGAGGAGAAGGAAAAAATTGAGGAAGCAATGAGGCATGCTGGAAGTGCCTTCTCGCTGGTGAGGCCAAAGCAGGAGCCAACTGGTCCACAATCGACTCCAGGAGGTTCCAGTGCAAGCTCACCTTTAGGAAATTCCATTCTTCCACCTGCAATGACGCCCAGCGAAGAATTTGCAGGAGCTGCAGCTGCCAGCCCTCTTCAAAGGATGGCTTCCATCACCAACAGCTTGATCAGTCAACCGTCCACACCGACTCACCATTCGTCCAGTCAAAGACCTCTTAAAGCTGTTCTTCCACCAATCACTCAACAGCAATTTGACATGTACAACAATCTCAATACCGAGGACATTGTCAAGAGGGTGAGTAGAATCTTTATGCAAAATTACAGGGTCATAAATTGTTTCTAAGACTAAGCGAATAGTATTTTAATGTCACTGTCAAAATCTGAAATAGTAGAATTTTTAATTAGTAGTTGAGTATTTTATTCATGAGCCCCACTGCTATGTTTAACCTTGAATGTTTCCCCGTTTCTCTCACAAATTAGCGATAGTGGAGAACCTAGTGGAAAAGCTTAGAATTATAAGCCACACAATGTCATTTTTGTGTACATGCAATTACTAAGCCACTTGAAATGCTTTTTGCAAATGGCTGCCTACAAACAGCTGAGTGATCAGGCGGGAAAAGTGACTAGCAAACGCATTGTAGCAGACAAAATTTCGAAGTTCCAAATTATCTCGCTTGGTTCTCCACTTTCGCTAATTTGTAAGAGAAATGGGGAAATCTGCTTCAAGTTTTCATGAGAGTGGGGCCTCCTATACTACTTCATGATTTTATTAAATGAATTAGTAGTTTATTCTATTTTAACTAACTGAAATGGTAGTTATTTCAAAATGAAAAATTCAATTTGTAAATAATAACTTTTACCGAAGTGTTATATAAATCTGCCGTGCAAAACTGAAACGCCGTAACTTCATTTCTTACTTAGGTTATGTTAACTACTATATTGTTTCATTTATAAAACTATAGAGATTAAAAATTGAACAAATATCATTCATGGAAGGTACACATAAAAATTCCTCACCTTTTATGCATAAAATTTTTCATAATTACAATCTCTATATTTTTATAATTGAAGCAATATAATAGTCAACATAACCTAAGTAAAAAAAAAGTTACGGTTTTTCAGTTTTGCACGGCAGAAATGTGTACTTCAAAATTATAGAAAATTGTCAACAAAAAATTGAAAAAGGGCACCTAACCTAAAATAAACTTTCAACATTTATTTATAATTTCTAACTGTGGCGCGATTTAAGGAACCAAAAAGTTCACTAATTTTTGCTTAACTTGTTCCCTAATTTTGGACAAGCACAAAATTTACTCTTTCATTAACGGTTTCTAAGGATGATTCACAAACTTTTTCTTGTGCGCATGCGTAGATATTGAACATCTGATAGAGTAACGGATGTTGTGGATTCTTAGAAAACGCTAATTAAACAATTACGAACTTTGTGCCTATCCAAAAGTAGAAAACAAGTTGAGCAAATTTTCCTGAACTTCTTAGTTCCGTACATTTACATAACCTCAAACTAGAAAGTCATTTTTCACCCGAAATAAAACTATTAATCAAATTAATTTCAACAAATTTTGAAAATTCCATTTGGGGTCATTCACATATCACGTGATTTATTTAAGGTGGGGGGGGGGGGGTAGGCAAAATATCACGGTCTATGGACCGTTTTTTTTAGAAAAAAATAAGGTTGAGCTAAAATTTGTTGTCAAATAATAATTATTTAACGTCTTATATTGTTTCTTTAAATCTAGTCAAAATCTGTCATTTTCATCCAATTTTTACTATTAATAATAGCTCATTTTTCTCGTTGAAACATACTCTTCTTATTTGTTATAGATTTGTTTAAATAATATTCCGTTTAAAAAAATACGTAAAGATCAAATTTTATTTCTTTACTAACTTTTAAATAAAATATTGTTCAACAAAACCCAACAAATAAAATTTTACAGAAGGTTCCAACGAGAAAAGTAAGCTATTATTAGTTAAAATTGGATTAAAATTACAGACATTAGCTAGATTTAAAGAAACAATATAAAATGTTAAATAATAATTATTTGACATAAAATTTTAACTCAACCTAATTTTTTCGGGAAAATTTACGATTTTTCAAAATTTGGTGAAATTAATTTTAATAATAGTTTTATTTGGTGGGAAAAGCTATTGTTTAGTTTGAGGTTATGTCAATAGAAAGAACCTCCTTAAAGCAAAATAGAAGCCTGAGGTAGACGAAAATTCTGATGAGTTTAAACCTAAAAATAAATTACTATGCTCTTTGAAGTATAACATTATTTGCTCAATTGAAATGTAAATATCATCCTCTTTTAGATGAATCTTGTCACTTAGCGTTACTAATCCAATTAGTAGATTTTAACTATTTTGACGGTAGACGAGTTTTCTCTTTTTCAATTAGTAAAATATGATCTTCAAATAGTAATTTTTCACTATTTCAGATTTAGAAAGCAGAAATTAGAACAAAAAATTGTTTTCAAAATTTCAACTCTTAAAGTATAAATTAACAGGAACTACTTTTTAAAAATTGTAAAACATGTAAGAAAAAAGAAACTATCCTTAAATAAATAAAACAAAACAAACAAAAAAAAGGAGTAAAAATTGGGGGATTTGAATATAATTAAAATTCACAGGGTAAAAGAGTGAAGAGCGTAAAATTAAACACCCATTTTGAGAAAATGTAAAAGAGGGATCTAACAGCATCTATAAATAAATGTACTATTTAACCTACAATTACAATTAGGAAGTAAATTAAATGCTTACAAAAACGTATTGAAATAATTTTAATAAATAACGCAGAACTTCAAAGGACATTAAAAAAGATTTCATTAAAACGATCTTTTACGAATTGAAAAATTTCATATTTTATAAAAGAGATCTAATTGTAAGTAAAACCTCCGTTAGATCCTTCTTTCATTAAAGAATGTGTTCGCATTTTTATCGTAGAGCAATTAAAATATTTTAAAAATGTAATATATTATTTATGATCTTTTAAAACGATATTTTACGATTTGAAAAATTTTTTATTGTAAGTAAAATACCAGTTAGATCCCTTTTTCACTAAGGAATTTTTTTGCTTTATTTTATTATAAAGCAATTAAAATATTTAAAAAATAAAAATATAATAAATTGTTTACGATCTTTTAAAACATTATTTTACGAACTGAAAAATTTAGTAGTTTAGAAAGGGATCTAATAGTAAGTAAAATGTCAGTTAGATCCCTCTTCTACTAAGAAATTTTTTCGCTTTTGCTTGATCATGAAGCAACTAAAATATTAAACACGTCAAAATATAATGTATTTTTTACTTATCCCAAAATTGACATTTTAACAGTTAGATCCCTTTTCTTTCATTTATTTTTAAGAATGCAAATCCTATTTCGCTTATTTTTCTCAAAATTGACATTTAAACAGTTGGATCCTTCTTTCACGTGTAGCATCAATTTTATATATTTTAAAGATTCTTGAAGAAATATTTCTGAAAACTTATTTTATCAAAATCTTCTCTTTTTTCGCACTCGTTGTTAATTTGTCCATCGTTTGGTTATACACTTGATTTATAAATTCTTTGATATTTATTTTACCAAAATTTAGTTTTTACACTTTTCCAAATATCGAGATACAATTTAGAAAAAAAAATTAAACGTCCTTTTAAAAAATTATTAGTTTTATGAATAAAACTCGTAGTTTTACGATTTATAAAGGAAAAAAATTTTGGGGTTTATTTCTGTCGAAATAACAGCTTAAAATTGACCTATTTAATAGTAGCGCTTTTTAAAATTAATTCAGACCCTAAAATCCCCTCAAAAAAAAGTTTCAAAAATTAACTTAATTTCAATTAAAAAAAAAAAAAAAAACTATTTACCATTCGGGGAGTTAAAAAAGGTGTTGATTTTCCCAAAAAAGTTCTGAAGTACGAGGTTTCAATAATGGGTTATTTTTTCTGTCAAAAAGGCTTCCTGGAAAAAGCGGGTTCATAAATGGCGCCCATTACGGTCACAAAAGATGCTTGGCGCACAGGATTTGAAAAATGAGGTTAATTTCGTCCATAAAAGTTATTTGAAGTACAGGGTTTCAAAATGAGGTTAATTTTATAAAAAAAAAAAGCTGCTTGAAGTAGGTAGTTTCAAAAATAGGATGAATTTTGTCTTTAAGGCTGCCGTACGTGGTTTAAAAAAAAAGAAAATATTTCGTTTAAAAAAATATGTTTAAAAAAGGGTTAATTTCGACTAAACAAAAAAAAAAGAAAACTACTAAAAAACTTACTTTAAAACGTCTATTTGGAGTACGGGTTTAAAAATCGGAGTAACCTGGGTGAAAAAAGCTGCTTGGAAGGATTTAAAAAAAAATAATAATGACCTTTTTTGAACAAATGTCCTGAACAAAAGTCAAAGCATAAATTAATTTTGTATTCTGTTTGTCATTTCAGGTAAAAGAACAGCTGTCTCAGTATTCAATTTCCCAGCGATTGTTTGGAGAATCTGTGCTGGGTTTATCTCAAGGATCAGTATCGGACTTGCTCGCAAGACCAAAACCTTGGCACATGTTAACACAAAAAGGACGAGAGCCTTTCATCAGGATGAAGATGTTCTTGGAGGATGACAACGCGGTTCATAAATTAGTCGCCAGCCAATACAAAATCGCTCCTGAGAAGCTGATGAGGACCGGCGGCTACGGCGGCCTGCCTCGTAAGTTTAACTCAGGTCAATATAGATGTTTTGTTACTTTATTCAATGGTAGTTTGGGAGCTCTTTTGTCGTTTAGAATCAAATAGTCCCTGTCTAATATTAAGTATCTTTTAAAACTAGTTTAAACCTAATTAATTCAATTTTGTGGAGGAACGGATTTTAAACTAGGGGAGACCGCCCAACAGTAGATTGTAAAAATTTCTGATAGGTGTAATTATTTCAAGCTAAAGTTATTAATAGAATCCTTAACGCTAAAATGAAGCTAATATATTCAAGTTAGTAATGCAGAAAGAAAAATAAGCCTAAAATTAATGCCTTCTTCATTTTAAATACTTTTTTAACACGATAAACAATCACTTAAAAATGAACCTCCTGCCAACAGTGGATAATCGGCTTCTATTTAAAGGAAACAAATTGTTGGGCAGTTTTTTATGCATAATACAATTCCTTAAAATTACTTCTTCAAAATAAAATCAATTTGCCGGCATAAAAGTTGTTTATTCTTTTTTAATCACTCCTAATTAATTTTTACAATTCTATTTTCTTTCACTTATATTCTACCAAAAAGTGCCGAGTTTTTAAAAACAGGTGACTTTGATGAGCTTCAGAACTATAAATTGTGAACCAAGTGCGGATTTATAAAATATTTTTTCTTCTTAATTGCAGCTTGTGGAACACCTATGAAGCCAATGCCACCGACAAAGCTGGTTCAGGAACAATTGCAGAATGCAGCCAAGGCCCAGGCAGCGGTGCAGGCTGCAGCTCAAGCTGCTGCGCAACATCAGGAGAGTCAGATGCAACTTGGACCACCTGTGCAGAATCCTCAACATTCTCAGCACTCGCAACATCAGCAACATCCTCAACCTCCGCCACCGATGATGCTAACACCGTCTGGTCCTCACCTTCCACACTCTCAACTCAATATTCAGGAGCTCCAGAAGAAACAGCAGCAGCAGCAGATTAGCCTGCACTCGCCTCATCATCAGATGGCGCCCTCGCCTTTGAGAAGTCTCCATCCGCACATTTCGCCCAGTGTCTACGAAATGGCCGCCCTCACCCAAGACCTGGACACCCAAACAATCACAACGAAAATTAAGGAAGCTCTTTTAGCCAATAATATTGGTCAGAAGATCTTCGGGGAGGCTGTGCTCGGACTCTCGCAAGGATCCGTGAGCGAATTGCTCAGTAAACCAAAGCCTTGGCACATGTTGAGCATAAAAGGAAGGGAACCTTTCATCAGGATGCAACTGTGGCTCTCTGATGCTCACAATGTCGACAGACTGCAGGCTCTGAAGAACGAGCGACGGGAGGCGAATAAAAGACGTCGCAGCAGTGGACCTGGACACGATAACAGCTCCGACACTTCTAGTAACGACACAGCAGAGTTCTATCACTCCGCGTCACCCGGACCAGGTCCAACCTCGGCCAAGAAGCAACGAGTTCTGTTTAGCGAAGAACAAAAAGAAGCCTTGAGGCTAGCTTTTGCCCTAGATCCCTATCCCAATGTCTCGACAATCGAATTCCTCGCCGGTGAGTTGAGTCTCTCGTCCAGGACAATCACCAACTGGTTCCACAATCACAGGATGAGGTTAAAGCAGCAACCTCCGCACGGCCAACCCGAACCTCAATCGCCAAGGGAGCCCGGACAACCGTTCGACGCCGTTCAGTTCAGGCTCATGCTCAACCAGAAGCTTCTCGAGATCCAGAAGGAGAGGCTCTGTCTGGGCAATGTGCCCATGTCCTATCCTCCCTACTTCAATCCCAATCTAGCCGCTCTCGTGGGGAATGCTTTGAAGGAACAGTGCTCGGGACTCGACCTTTCAATGGGATCGCTGAAACGAGAACCCATGCAGGAGTTCGAGGACGACGACGACGCAATGAGCAATTTGGGGAGTGAAGATTCTGAAGGTTCTGCCGGAAGTATCAAACGGGAACCGACCGAGGCTCCTGCGCCAACCACCGGCAGATCGAGTAGACGGAAACCCGCCGCTCCTCAGTGGGTCAATCCAGAGTGGCAGGAGCCAACGAGAACCGGGGACGAGGTCATTATCAATGGTGTTTGTGTCATGCAAACCGATGATTACGGAGTCAAGAGGGAGAACGAGGAGACCATTAGGGTTGAGCCAACTCCCGTTCAGGACAGATTTGACGATGACGCTCAAAGCGACGTTTCTTCTGTCTCCGCTAATAATGCCCAGGACAGAGATAGTCCCCTTCCGAGTCCGAAATCGGGACAGACCAGTCCCGTGACGTCTCCGAGACCACCTTCCGTTCAACAGACGCAACAATCCACGGAAGAGAGTCCCAAGGAAGTCGTGAAGCACGAGCCAGAGGAGGCGTGGGACTATTAATAAATTGTGTCTTCATTGTTAAGTTTTGTTTTCTAACCAACCAGCCAACGATAGGATTCGGTCACGACTGAGTCCTGCCTAGGACAGGGCATTAGGGGAAAAGAGAAGCGGAACGAAAAACCAGAATCAAGAAACTCATTTGGAAAACTCTTTTCATTCGTGCGGGGGAGGTCTGAGTTTACGAGAAGCCGCCTCTGGGGTGGATCGAGTACAATCAAAAGTGACTTTTAACGGAGAAAAAGGTTTCTTTGTCGAAATAATCGCTCCCAACAGTCTGTTGTAAAGATAACGAGAGTATTGTAAAATTAGAATGTTGTAAATAATGATGTAATGAAAGCGAAGACAAACTGATGTTGCATTTATGACAAACTAGTCTGTTGTAAATGTAACAAGACATTTTTCTCCGTCGGTAGAAAGTGAGCAACGAACAAAGATTGAGAAACGAAAGTGTCGAGACGCGCCTATTACAATTCTAAGGACCCGTAGTGTCAGCGTTTGCTCCAAGCAGCGTTTGTTGTGATTCGCCCGAAATTTAGAGAATCTCATGCTCCTTTTGTGTTTTTAATTAAAATCAAAGTATAGGGTGTATGGATTCTCGTTATCAGTGCAATCTCCAATTAAACAAATTGTTAGATCAAAGTTATTATTAATTTTTAAAAAGAGAATTTCGCGGGTTTGTAAAAGATACGCGAAACGTCGCATAATTGTGATTAATGTTATATCGTTTATATTGACCCTCCTTCTCCTCCTTCTTAGCCGTTAAGCTGTTGACGTTAAATATTATATATATAACATATATTTCCATTTCGAGTATCTTCGTTTTATTCGTTGTTTAAAAAGCGCTGGACATCTTTTCCTTCGTGTATAACCCCATCGACCGTCTTGCTTGCCGAGTATTTATAACAAATTTTGCGCGAAAAGAGAATCGTTTGACGAGATCGTGCAAAAAAATAAGGCCGTTACCAATGTTATTATTATTATTACTATTATTAATATTATTATTATTATTGTAACTATTCTGTAATTAGTTGTATAGTCATATTATCAATTCCTATTATCGTATCGATAGCGAATTGTAAAGACCTAGCCAAAAAGTCAGACTTAACGGGAATCAAACATTCGTTTTTTTTTATTTTTAGATATACAAGGATAATCACCTTACAAAAAATATTTTTCCAAAGGATAAATTATTTTTAATTAGGCAATTTCGTAACTTAAGTCATAAGACATTTTTTATTATTATTATTAGATACTATATTTGAATTTGTCGGTATTTAATAATATAATTTAGAATATATCAATCTCGACATTTTAGCAGCACAGCTGTCTGTTAACTCTTTTATTTTTTTAAAAAATGAATATTATTTTATAACGAACCCTAGTTTGGGATAAAATTGACCTTGTTTTTGTTTTTTTTTTTAAGGAAATTTAGTCTTTTTTGATATTTTGAAAAATCTAACGCATCTCAATAGAATTTTCTTTTGATATTTTAACACTCTACAATCATTATTCATTTTGTATTTGATTTCAACTTTTAGGCAAATTTAATTGAAAATGGTTTTCAAAAGACCCTTAATTTCCTAAGGGTTTCTAATTACACTCTTAAAAATTAACTTGATTTATCCTTCTTTTAAGTTCGCAATTTTTTCTACCGTATTTAGCTTCTTTTTGTTTTACCAAAGTTTGCATTTTCTTTTTTCTTTTTACAAGAATTATATTTTATTTTATGTACCTCGGTAACTAAAGCCGACCAAACATTTTTTATTTAACTGACATTTCTTTTAAAATCTACTTTTTAAATGCAAAAATTGCCATTTTTTGCAAACTTATTTTTTCGAATAAAATTGACAATTATTTTTTAAACTCCATTTTTGTTTCAATGTTATTTTAAAAGTTCCAACAGTGATATTCGTTACAAAATAATTTCATTCAAAATGTTTATCAAATGATCAACATTATTGGCAGTTTAAATTTACAAAACGCCCCTATCGGTTACTCTAGTAACTATCAAATATGGCCGACTTAATAGTGACATCAGAGTAAAATTTTTAATTATTTACATTAAATTGAAATGTAAATTAAATTGTACACATTAATTTGTTTACAAAAAATTAGTATTAAAAAAAAACAAGGTTTTGAGGTGTTTTTACAAACAGCTAAAATGCTTTTAATTTACAACACTTAAAAAATAAACTTCAAACATTGCATTGTCTGAAAAAACACTTTTATGTCGGCCATATTTGTTCAGTAACAAGTGGCGCCTCACTGCCCGTGGTGTCAATTTTCTTTTTTCTTCCAAGATTAATATATTCTACATTGTGACAAAATTTTAATTTGACATTATCTCCAATGATATAAAACGAGTGTCATGAATGATTAATTCATCTTGACATTAAAATTATTAGAAAATAAAAGCCTGGTGATTGTTCTGAGAAATGTAAATTTTTTGATTAATCAGGTTGAATTAAATGATTACAGTCAATATTAAATATTATAACAATTATTGCTATTGTGTTATCGAGAGATGAAAAGGCTTGAGAAGCCAATGTGATAGAGCTTAGGCGCGACGGTGGAGACAAGACAGAGATTTGCAACCCCCGACGACGCACAAAGCTTAGGGAGTTGGTAGTGCGGTTTTCTTAAACCCACACTTGTAAATAAATTGTATAAAGTACGAAAGACGGACACGAACACGGACACACAGACAAGATTACACAAAGATACACAATTTGTACAGTGTACTCACTTATCGCAGTTAATCCTCAACATACACTATAACCCGCACGCGAATGCAGTTATCGGCAAGCGACGATACGATCGTAGACACGCGAACGACTTAAGCCTACAAAAATACAAGAAACGATCGTCGAAACCAGAAAATTTAAAAAAAAAAAATTGTGGTTGTCCGATAAGCGGGTCGACTGAGGGTACGAATGTTTGGAATCTGGATGAGTGTCGACATGTATAAATAATGCGAATGAATGCGAGACAGAAATGTATATGTCGCTAATACGAATCAAACTAGTATTTACCAGATTAAGCCACGATTAATCTTCGATTAAATTCTAGTCCTCAAAAGCTGAGTTCTTTTTTTTGTTTTATTTTTTTTTCTTGAAATCGCAGAGAAAGGGCATTGTAAACGAGAGACCAGTGATGTTTAAATATTTTCTTTTTCTCTTCTCGTTTTAATTTCAAAGTGTATTATTACTAAAAATGCAGCGTACAAGCTACAAAAAAGCGATATCAGTGTAAATACAGCGTCTTGTAACTTAATCAATTTAACTCGCCTAGCAACAATAGAGAAATGTCCGGTTTGTCAGACACCCGGCGTTTCAGCTCTTGGCAATCGATTTTCATCGGTTTGTCAAGAGAAACAAGAAACAAAATACGATCTCAGACCACTAATACCAAACTAAATTATTTAAATCACCTTAGCCTAAAGACGTTCTTCCAATTTTTCAATCTTTCTTTTGAGTATTAATGTGACAATGGCACGTGTTTTTTCCCAAAAAAAAAAAAAAAAAACCATTCAATCGTCTTTGAGAATTGCCTGCTTTTACAAAATAATTTTAACACATTTTAGAGTTTAATCGAAAGTACAGAAACGAAAGACTGAAAATAACGTTTCAAAAACTTGTGGAAATTGTGGTTTATTCTTTCTTATATATACCTATTTGTAATTTTTCTGTTCTTTATTTTTCAATTTTTACTGTGGCTGAAACGATTGAAGTGGTTGACAGGAAAAAAAAACAAAATGCGGAAGAGGGTCTGTAATTTTTCAATCATCGAATCATAACTAGGTTCTTTTAGATACTGAATAGAAAATAGATAGACGATAGCTTTAATTATTTAAAAGGTACAGCTTCGAGAGAAGAGCGAGGTGTATTATATTATATAATAAAAAAAAAGCAAAGACTCGTAAGATATTGCGAGAAAAATCCGCAAACTTTCGAGATCAAGGCGAAAAATCATATCTTAAAACGTAATAATGAATATTTTACAAAATATAAAAAAAAGCATGTAGATAGAACATTCAGAAAGATTATGGACAAGCCCTTTTCGCGCGAGACATCGTCGAGGGTGTAATAACATTGTACGATCAAAAAAAAAATAATAATAATAATAAATAAAAATACAAATAAAATAAAATAAAGAACCGGAGAACAACATTATTGACATTGTCATCCAGTAGTGAACATAATGTATTTAAAAAGGAAGATCACACGCAGAAAGAAAGGATTACCTGCAATAATAGTTGATTGATTTGTATTTCATTTTGAACTGTATTATAGCTTAAAGAGTATTCTGTACATTGCATAAACACTATTGCACTATTGTTTTAAATTGTACGTTTATGATTATTATACGAAGATAAAAGAAATAAATAAGGTATACAAAATATTAAAGATATATGAGAGATTTATTGACGATCTAGCTTGTAAGGATTCTCCTTAATTACGCGCTGCGTCTCTTCATAAAATTGAATTAAAAATACGATAGCATCCATATCTTCCACGAAAATTACAATCTACAATCGCTGGTTATCGATATTCATTATTGCCGTTTAGGTCCGTACGCGAATTTACTTCAGACAAAAATAAGCAAAAAAAATAAAAAGAAAAAAATAATAAGAGCGTTTCGATATATAGCGAATCAAAAGAAAGCAAATTGCACCAATTATAAGATTGCATTATTATAGCTCTGATGTGTTAATTGGGCAGAACAACCCTTAATTATTGTTACACTTATAAACTCTTTTTAATCCAAGTTCAAAATGCACGAACAAAAAAAAAAAAAAAAAAAGACTTTAAAATAGGAAATATTTTGCGTCTGATGTAAAATTAATCAAGAAAATCAGTTGGTATTTATTTAATTATTGAAATTTATATAAACCACGATATTTTGAAATATGTGAAACGTTAATTATTATTGTTTATGTTGATTGATTTGTAACAGTTGCGTTAAAGAGTCAAGTTAATTCGTAGGTGAATTCTGTCGGTGCACAAATCCGGATTAGTGATGCACTTGTCCGATTACACTATTCAAACAAAATATAAATGGAAGATTTTCTTCATTGTATATATCTATATATAATTATATTATTCATATCACTGTCTCCTTTGAACGATTTCTAAATTAAAAAACCTGTATTAAACACGACACGTGAATTATTCGCTTTTCCCTTCCAAATGTTTGATATTATTATTTCTTTCGGTTAGTTAGTCATTGTAATTGCTTAAAAAAATAGTGAAAAAAATAAATAGTAAAAAATTACTATAATTTTGAAATATTAGTAGGATTTTTAATTATCGAATATTTTGATCGAATTAATTTTTATTTTTGCAACATTCATCAACGTGTTGAGATACATTTTCTATCTATATTATTATTTTTTTCTCAAAGTTGGACATTATAAATAACATTTAAGTCATCTTATTGTTTTGAAAAAAATACAAATTTACTTTTAAGGGTAGCTACTTTACCAACTAATGGTAACAAGAAGTATCACGGAACCAGACTATGATAAAGATAAAAGAAGATAATGACCATACTATGATAAAGTATTCTTTTATCCTCAACATGGTAAGATATAAACTTATTCTATATTTAATTCTCTTCAACTGAAAGTTGCATTTTCTTCCCTATCCCTATTTGATTTCTAGAATGTTGATTCCACTAATTTGGATAACCTTCCATGCAAAAACTTCATTTTCTGTAGATAAATTATTAAAAAGTGATTGCAGTACATTAAAATTTTATTTTTTAATTTAATTACATGTCAAGCTTTGAGATCTTTATTCGTAAAAATCTCTAAATTCACAAGCAAGAAAACTTAAAATTGCAGTGTAAAATTACTTGTTGCATGCTCCTTTACAAAAAGTAAGCGATGATATTGTCACTGGTATTAAAATTAAGTTTCGTATCTTAATCACAGCACGTGAAATACTTTTATAAAAAACAATGTATATTAAATTGCACACTAAATAACTTAGATTCCGAAGTAAAAATATGAAATATAGATAATAAATTTACCAACTGGTAATAAGAAGAATAGTATAAAAATATAGAACCCTATTTTTTAGGTTCGGAAGTAAAAATATGAAATATAGAAATAAATTTACCAACTGGTAACAAAGAAGAAATGTATAAAAATATAGAATCCTATTTCTTAGGTTCCGAAGTAAAAATATGAAATATAGAAATAAATTTACCAACTGGTAACAAGAAAAATAGTATAAAAATATAGAAGCCTATTTTACTCAATTGTTGAGTAGCAAACACAAATAGGTCATTTTATATAATAACATAACATTAATAGAAAAAGGACGGTTTCTCATAAAATTAAAAATATGAGGAAAACTTACGTAAAGCAAAAAGTATACGACTATTTTATGTAGTCGTTGAGTATTTTCGAACATAAATAGATCCGCCGTGTCGATCTTGGGACATAACGATTTTTTTCTTCTTCTGCAATTCTAAAATCAGTGATAAATTTGATTAGAAGAAAACGTCACATTTCAAAATTGTCCTTAATTTAAAAAAATTGATAACAATTCTAATCATCGTATGACATATTTTCAAATAAAATGACTCACATACCCAAAAGATAGTGGAAATATATAGTAGCAGATTCCTTATTATTTGTAGCAAGAGGGATAATTTTTTCCAAGTCAAAAAAGTCCCCTTGTTCAGAAGAAAATAGATCCAGAATTTTTGTCCATACATCTTCCTCAGTCACTGATAAATTTGAAGTATCCAATCTGTAAACAAAATCAAATATTAAATTTCTATTCAATGACACAATAAAATAAAATAAAATAATTTTGTAATTTTAAATAAAATTTACTCCATATTTTCTGAGTATTCGTATTGTTCTCCAAGTTGTTCCACGCCAGCTAATTGATTCTCAGGCCTATAATAATGGAAAATTAAGTTTTATTTTATTAATAGTTTATAAATAGAACGTTAAATTAGATAATTTTTAATATTTAAACCTACTCATTAATTTGTGAGAATTGCTCTTGTTCTGCAGGCCGTCCTTCGCGAGAAATATCATCTTCTATCCTACAATAATAAAAATTACTATTAATAAATTGCAATTTGCAATCAAATCAAATAGGCTGTTTCCATTTCAAATCATACAGGCCAAATATTTTAAAAATCCAAAATCATGTTTAACAAGCTTTTTATTGTTTTTTAGGACAAATAAAGAATCGCTGATTTTTTTGTTTTGCAAAAAAAAAATTCTCAGTTACGATTATTTAAAAATTTTAAGACAAAGAGTGGTTTTGAGCGAAACCGCTAACAAATTTGTTAAAAATATCTCTAGTTTTTCCAAAAATCGATATTTCTCAATTTTGTTTTCTGATTTTACTAAAGTTGTAAATTCTTTTTCTTAGCAATTTTGAAAATTAATAAAATGCCGTCGATTTTTTTTAAAAATAAAAAAACTCAATTTTCTCAAAAACATTTTTTATTTTTTTAAATTTTTTTTTCAGTTACTAGATTAAAAAAAGTTCTTCCAATAGGTTTAATGTGTGCTAATTATTTCATTAATAATTATTTTTATTTATTTAATTATCTCAAAAAATTATCTTTATAATTTTAACAATTATTTATTATTTACAACTAAATTTTATAAAAAATATATTTTTATTTATTTTAATTTTACTAATTTTAATTTACAGGCTATATTATGAATGAATTGAAGGATCATTAAATTGATTAAAATAAATTTCTTGAATAATAGTTAAAATACTAATAACATTTAAATTGCATTTAAAAATTATTTTATAAAAATTATTTTTAAATAAATCTAATTATATTAGAATTTAAATTCGACTTAAATTTAAGATTAAATTTAATCTATTCAAATATAAAATAAGAATTAACACTATAAATTAAACTTCTAATTTAGTTTAAAATGAATAAAATCATTTTTATTTCTTCCATATAAAATAGTTTAAAAATAAAAACATAATATTGAAGAAATTAAAATGAAAAATTTCTTTTATAAGAATAAAAATTAGTTAAATTAATTTACATTAATATGTCATATTAAAATTATTAATTAAATTTAATATATTTTTTACCTCCCTAAAAAAGTAATTGAAACCAAAAAGAGGTTAATTATTATTGTTAATAATTGCGAAAGGCGCAAGATTTTTTTTTCAAATACTAAAAGTCATCACTTTGGCTAATACAACTAATAATATTTATTCAATAATAAAATATATTATTCATATATTTATCCAGTTTATTGATCTTAGTAATGTTTTAGGTCCTTTTTCTCTGCAAATTTAGAAATTTAAATTTAGTGTATATACCAAACCTTTTGGAAAAAATTCTCTTTTGGATCTAATAACAAAAAAAAATTTTAAGAAAATATAATATGATATTATTTTTTTGTCTCTTTATTTGCCCTAAAAAACAATAAAATGCATGTTAAACATGATTTTGAAAATATTCGGCTTGTATGATTTGAAATGGAAAAAAAAAGAAAAAAAAAGTCGATACCTGGCAGAAACTGAATGATCTGGTACATTCTCAGGAATATCAATTTCATGTCTACAATGATAATAATTACTATTAGTAAATTATAAATTTATTATTGAATTAAATTATATATAATAATTTTAATACAATATTTTATTAATATATTAGATTCTATTAATATATTTTAATAATTTTAATAATGAAAGAAAGTCGATACCTGGCAGAAACTGAATGATCTGGTACATTCTCAGGAATATTAATTTCATGTCTAAAATGATAAAAATTTCTATTAGTAAATTATAAATTTATTATCGGATTTGTAATTAAATTATATAATAATTTTAATAATAAAAAAAAGTCAATACCTGGCAGGAACTGAATGATCTGGTTCATTCTCAGGAATGTCAATTACATGTCTACAATGATAAAAATTACTATGAGTAAATTATAAATATATTATCGGATTTGTAATTAAATTAGATAATAATTTTAAAAAACACTTCATACCCAGGTTGAACTGAATAATCAGGTTCATTTTCCTCAGCTGGAATATTTTCTTTAACAGTGTCTTGTTCTGTGATCTCATGAGTTGAAATTCCGGGTGGTTGAGGAGAATGCATTGAACTAGAGTGATCAGTACGATCAAACTGACCGAGAGTCATTCTGCTGCCAGTAGTTTCTCTTTGACTACCAGTGTCATCAACATTAGGTGGAACCATAGTTGTTTCTCGTTCTTTATCAATACTCTCAACTTCTTCGGCCCTCCGCGGTTCATCTACTATTTCACTACCTAGAGTACTTTCATCCATAAAGTGATCTTTACTGTAAATTACAGCCTCAAAGATAGAATTGATATTTTCATCTTCTGATGAAAATCCTAAATTTCTCAGTACGGTCTTTGATGAAACAAGATCGCTCGTGATTCCAAGTTCTAATCTGTCGTAATTAACTGTCTGAAAAAAAAAAAAAAAATATTAAAATCCAGAGCTGTAATTGATTTAAAAAGATTTAAATGTTTAGGACATTTGCATTAAAATCATGATTTAAATTAAAAAAAAAACTTCACAATTCTCTGGATGTCTAATATTGGATGTAAAAATCGCAAACATCAAAAAAACCCACAAATTTGTGAATAAATCTTAAACATTTGAAATTTTTATTCTTTATGAAATTTAAAAAATTGTGCTAATGCATATGATCAAAATACCTAAGATCTATAAATTTGTGGTATGAAGATAACAAAAAATAGTATTAAATTTTTATATCTTTAATTCATTATAATTTAAATAAATTCCAAACGTCAATTAACTGATATTCCAATTTGTTAAAACTATTAAATTTCAATTAATTCAAATTTAAATGCATAATAATTAATGCATAACTAAATAATATTAATTATTTTCCTTAGTCACAATAATCCTTTTTTTTTAATTCTTACAATATTTCTAAGAGATTTCCCTTTTTCAAAACTGTTTATAATTTCTTATTTTTACAAAAATTTATGATTTTTTCTTCTTTTGCTTTTGATATTTTTTATTGTATTTGTCTTTTTATTTTAGGATTTTCTTTAATTTTCTTCTTTTTATGCAAATTATTTAATATTATGTTACACAATTTTGTTATTATAACATTTACTAAACTTTTTATTTCGTTGATTTTCTTAATTATTTCCATATTTTTTAAAATAAATACGCTCATTTTTTAAAAAACCTATTTAATTTGTTTTCACATTTTGTCTATTTTTTGCAATCTTACTATTTTTTTCATAAAATTTTATTTATTTAAATACAGATTAACGGTCTCTAAACCCTTTGGTACATAAGTGCTTAACAATAAAACATGTTAACAAAGTGAAAGAAAAACTTAAATTAAAATCTTAAAATTAATGTATAAATATTAAACTTTAGAAAATTAATCGTTAGGTTGAGGTATTATTGTTGAAAATTGCATTTTTCAAACTAGCGATAAACTGATTTAACGGTTGGCTAAAATCTAAGTTTGAGTGTAGAGAATTATAAATTTTAGTTAACATTTTTAGAAATACTTTATTTTTCTAAATTTATTGTTAGACTTGTTTTAGGTGTAATATTATAAAAATATTTTTGGTTAAATTTTCTTAAACTTTTTATTTTTAAAGGATTTTTAAATTTCTTTTCTGAAGTTTTCATTCATCTTTATATATACATTTTTATTTTCATTTTTATTAAATCTAATTTTTTAGTTGATTTTTACCAAATTTTTTCATTTTTGTACTGTTTACATTTCTTTACAGTTTGTTAGATTAAGGAAAAAACATTTCTCCATTTTCATCATATTTATTAAATTTTCTTGATATTTCATAATTTTGTTAGTCCTTCCTTGCATTTTTTTTAATTCTTTCATTTTTGTCAAAATTTTTCTATTTTTTAGAAACATTTTTCTTCTTTTAAATTGTTTAGTTTTTATCTTGTAACTACGAAATATTTAAAATATTTATTCAATGCATTTATCTGTATTTTTAAAATTTTTTAATTTTCTCCTTTTTTTATTCTCATCTTAATATCTTTTTCTATTTCATAGAATTTTTTTGTTTGAAAATGTTTTAAAATATTCCAAAATTGTATTCATTCTTTTTTTCTTGAATTTGTAAAATAATTCTCTAATTTTTCTAATTTTACAATTTGTTGTCTTTAGTAATACAATTTAACGTTTTTTTAATTAATTTATTTTGTTAATTTAAAGAAAATATTCGTAAATACTTTAATTTTTTAAAAAAGTTTCTATCGTTATATATTTTTATGTCACTGTTTCATTCTTGTGTTGTTTTTTTTTTCTTTATTTCTTTAATAATGTTCATGGCATTTTTTATTTAAAAAAATTTTCTCATTTTTTAATAGACTGTTTTCTTATCTTTTTACATTTTTCTGTTGTTTCTTTTATAATTTATTATTTTTCCGCTTTACCTAATTTTCTTAATTTTGCAATCTTATGAATAAGAAAATATATTTTTTTGAAATTTTCTCATTTACTCGACATAATTTATTTGATTTTGATTATTTTTTCTTAAATGTTCTCAGTTTAAAAAATAAACTACTTATAAATAAACATTAATAAATTTTACATACTGATTATCTTTATAAAAAGTAAATTTTTGAGTTGATCAAAAAAATCGGAATTTTTTTATTTTTTAAATCATGATTTTTATCATCCCTGTTAAAATCTAATATTTCTATCCTCTAAATCATTATGTTCCTTAAATATTAAATCATTATCTCACCCTCTGATAAGAATTGGTTCTATTCGAAAACCCATTCAACCAGTGTTGTGTCTGCTGTGTCCTTTTATCTATAATCTTACGTCGTCCTCTTTGAATATTTAATTGAGGTACCCCTTCTTCAGCAGGCAACGGGTCCAATGTTGGTTCTTCAACCTGCTGGACATTTTCTTCAACTGGCAATTGTTCCGGTCTCTGTTCATCTGCAAGTGGAACATCTGGAACATTCTCTTCAATTGGTAATATATCCAATTCTCGGTCTTCAGCCTGATTAACATTTTTCTCAACTGGCGATGGTTCCAATCCTTGTTCATCTACAAGTGGAATATTCTGTTGAATCGAATCTTCTACATTTTCTTGTGTACCCTAAAAATAAAATCAATTATTATTTTGGGTAAAATTACATTTATTGTACCAAATATATTTTTAATAAAAAACATTACCAAGGATAAAAGTTTTCTTCTTTTACTGGGAGTTTCTTCACCACGTGCAGTAGAACCCGGTCGTTTGGTTGGAGTTCCTGGTACAGTTTGCGATTCTTCACCTTTAAAAAATAGTAATAAATATGTTAATTTTTTTTTGTCAACAAAAATTAATTAAAAATTAAGCTATGAATTTGTAAAAAGAAAATATTATTAAAATTTGCAATTATCTAAATCAATTAACAAACCAATGTTTTCACCCGGTGCAATAGAACCTGGTCTTTTGGTGGGTGTTTCTGGCACTATTTGAGAATCTTCTTCTGTAAAAAAACATAATAAATGTCTATTTAATGTTTTTTCAACAATAATTAATTAAAAAAGCCTTTTTTGATATTTTAAAAGCAAATATTTAAGATTTGAATCATCTTAGTCGTTTGACAAACCAGTGATAGATGGTACAATTTCTTCTTCGATTATAGAAACCAAACGATCACCTGTGCCTCTTCTATGGCCTACTCTTATTTCATCTTCTGGAACATCATCCCCTTGTGGTGCATGGAAAAAATTTTGAAAAGACAAACTCATTTGCTCTAAATCAACATCTTCAGATCGTTCAGATTTATTACTTTGAGGATAAAATGATTCATCCTGTTAAATATAATTTATATTAAAAAAACATATTACACACAATCAAAAAAAGTATGATATTTATTTTCAAACGAAAAATAAACTACTTTATAAAAAAATGTTTTGTAATATTGAAAATAAATTTTAGTTTATACATATTATTAAACATTTGTACCTCATCGAGAAGATTTTCATCAACAGGAAGCTCTGGAAATGCTAATTTCAGAACAGGAGATTTGAGAAGTTCATTTACATTAGCATTGTATTCATCTTCAGGGCTATTACCAAAATAAAAGTAAAAAATTTAATTAAAATAAATAAAAAAGTTTGAGTAAAAATCAGGTCTGTTATTGATTTAAATCATAGGGACATTTGCATTAAAATCATGATTTAAATAAAAAAAACTTTACAATTCTCCTGACGTCTAATAATGTATGTAAAAAATCGCAAACTATAAAAAACCCACAAATTAGTAGATAAATCAAAAAACTTTTAATTTTAATATTTTATTATGTATAAAATTTAAAAAATTGTGCCTAATGCTGATGGTCAAAATACCTGCGATCTAAAAATTTATATTATGAAGATATGGCACAAAATAGTATTAAATTTATATATATATTTTTAATTTATTATAATTTAAATCAATTTCAAACGTTAATTAAAAACTCATATTTCAGTTTGTTCAAACTTTTAAATTTCAATTAATTCAAATTTAAATGCATATTAATGTAAAATAATTAAAGAATATTAATTATTTTTCAAATTCACAATAATCCCTTTTTTAATTCTTACAAGATTTCTAAGAGATTTCACTTTTTCGAAACTGTTTAATCTTTGTCTTATAATTTCTTATTTTTACAAAAATTAAGGATGTTTTCTTCTTTTACTTTTGATTTTTTTTTGTATTTATTTGTCCTTTTATTTTTTGCCAGGTTTTTTTGCAAACTTATTCATAAAATTTTCAGATTTTCTTTATTTTTCTAAATTTATTGTTGGACTTGTTTTAAGTGTAATACATATTATAAAAATGTTTTTGGTTTAATTTTCCATTTCTTCGAAACATTTTTTCTTCGTCATTAACATCGTTCTTCTATTTTACAGAATTTTTTAAAATCTTTCAAAATTTTATTCATTCTTTTTTTCTTAAATTTGTGAAATAATTCTCTAATTTTCCTAATTTTAAAATGTTGCTCTCTTTTGTAATATATTTTAACGTTTTTTTAATTATCTTCTTATTAATTTTTTTAATTTAAAAATAATGTCCGTAAATAGTTTAATTATTTGAAGAGTTCCTACTTTTTTTATACTTTTATGTCACTGTTTCATTCTTGTGTTATTTTTTTAATTTTCTCTTCATTTCTTTAATAATGTTCATGCCATTTTTTATAAGAATTTTTCTCTTATTTTTAATAGACCATTTTCTTATCTTTCTAAGTTCTTGATTTTTTTTTGTTATAATTTATTATTTTTTCGTTGCTTTTATATAATTTTCTTAATTTTGAGATCATATGAATTTGAAGATGTTTTTTTTTAAATTTGCTCAATTTATTCGACATAATTTATTTGATTTTCATTAAATGTTTTATTATTCATTATTTCTTATTAAATGTTCTCAGTTTGAAAAAAAAAACTACTTACAATTGAACTTTTGGAAATTTTATAATTATATACTGATTATCTATAAAATAACGAAATCCGGTTTTTTTATTTTTTTAAATAAATCATGATTTTCATTAGCCTTGGTAAAAATATTTCCATTTGATAAAATTTTATTTACCTGATGTCTTTATTAAAATCGTCTTTATTTTTCTTGCATTTTTTTAAGAACATTTTGGATCTCTCTGATAAAAAATATAAAATTTCATTAAACACAAAATCTAAAAAATGTATTAAAAATGATTTTTGACCAATCTCACCGATAAGAATATCACATTTTGCATTACGGATTTTCTTCCAGCCTATCACAAAATTTAATGTCCATATTGCTCGGGTTTTTTTCTTTATTTGGGAATTACTTTGAAAATGTTCTATCTTGTGCCTAGAATTAATTGAAAGAATAATGAAAGCAATAAGTATAATATAATGCTGAAGTTTATAATTTTTGAATGATAGAAAATCTTACAAAGCTACTTCTAGATCAAAATCCATCATTTCTTCAACTGACATGCATTTTTTTATGTTAGTTTCATTTAACGCAAGTAAGCATTTCGAAAGTGACGAATCTTCCAAATATTGTTCCATCTAAAATGGATAAAAATAACTTGTCAATTAATAATTCTACGCTTAATAATACAATCAAGTGATTAAAAAGCACATGGTAAAGGCTTCGAAAATAAATATTTAATATCTCACTTTTCCTAAATTGATTCTCTCTCTTCAATTTCAGATTTTCTTCAATGACTGAACCACTATTGGTAATTTAAATTAACTTATTGAACCTTTAATTATTACATTTTTTATTTACAAAAAAGTAATCAGCCGGTCAAAACCGGCAAAAAGAAAACAATAAATGGTTAATGGAACGGAAGGAACTGAGGGGGAGGGAATGACGGTTAGTATCCGGAAATGCGCTCTGATTGGCTGGCGGATTAGTTTAAATTATTCAAATTTGAATAATTTTAATATGCAATCGTTTAAACTAAAAAGTTGATTAAAATCAGTAACATATTGTTACGCTTTTAATTTCTAATTATTTAGGACGAAAATAAGATATTATTTATATTTATTAATAAATAATAGGTAATTAATTAAACAATATTTGATTATTGTCTTTTATTAAAAAAATTCCGAGTTTTAAGGTTTTTAAAAAAAAATCTGTCCTTTAAATTAAATTCAATGGTAAATTTTCAGGGCTGATGAAAATCATGAATTTTTTTTAAAAGAAATCAAAGAAATATAATTTTTTTATTAAATAATTTGCATAAAAAGAAGAAAATTAAAGAGAGTTCAAAAATAAAAAAATATAAATACAAAAAAATATCTTGATTTTTTGTAAAAAGAAGAAATTATTACAAGATAAAAATTAACCAGTTTCGAAAAAGTGAAATCTCTTAAAAATATTGTAGGAATTAAAAAAGTATTATTGTGAATATGAAAAATAATTAATATTATTTAATTATTAGGCATTAATTAATATATGCATTCGAATTTAAAAGTTTGCAGAAATTAGAATATCAGTTAATTGACGTTTTGAATTTATTTAAATTATAATGACTTAAAGATATAAAAATTTAGTAATATTTTTTTCATATCTTTCTTACCAAAAATTTGTAGATCGCAGGTATTTTAATCATCATTATTAGCATAATTTTTTAATTTTATAAAGAAAAAAATATTAAAATATATATATGTTAAGTTTATTTTATTTAAATCATGATTTTAATGCAAATTCCCAAATGATTTAAATAAATTACAGCCATGTAAATTTGTATTTAAAAAAAGGAAGGTAAATTTAAAAAATAAAACATTTATACTTCATACAAAATTGTAATTCAAAAATTATGTATAATGTGTTTTATTGCAGCTGATTTTAAAATTAAAATTTTTATTTCGCACATGACAAAAATTGGATAAAACTGCAAAATGTGATGTATAACGCATTTACTTCACAGTATCTTACAAATTTAAATTGATGCTAAATTGACAAAACCATAAAAAAAATAATCACAATCCTTTGTTTAAAAGCAATCAGTGACGTAGTTATTGTCGAAAAGACGGCCATATGACAAACATTCTCGTAATTCAGTAAGTACAATTAAAAAACGATACAAATCATGCTCTAGCTGCGAATTTAATTTTGATAATTAATCTTTTGTCACCTAGATAATCAGAGACGAACAGGAGCATTAGATTAAATGTAAAAGAATGCTTTTTTTCAGATTTTCTATTGTTTCTTTTTAATCAATTTAATTGACAATATTGCTATAAATGTTTACAAACGGACAAAATCATTTGAATTTCAAACCTAAATTATTATTTTAGAACCGCAGATCCGAGCGCAAGAGAAGGAAAGTTGTCAGTTCATTCTGGCGCATATTTTTTTTTTATTGTAAAAAATTGTGAGAAAACTATTAGCCGTTATCAGCGACACTTCTCATATTCTCAGACATCAATTTTATTTAATTAAAATTCGTTATTTTGGCAACTTACGGTTCAGAAGAAATCTTCCTAACTTTATATCTAACGCATTATTCGTTATCAGAATTACTTGATATTAACATAGTATCAGAGCAATTCGTGCGGTAATTCTTCAATCACTGACATTAGTACATACTCGACGATTGTTTTGTTCTTTGACTTTACAAAAATTTGTATATATATGAATATATATACACATATACAGACTTAGTATTCATATATATGTATATATTGATAATCAAAGTAAGAAATTACAATAGGACATTAAGGAAATATTGAGTAATAAACGTAAACATAGCAGGTTAAATTACAAAGATGAGGAGGAGATCAGATGATGGTCAGGGTCGATGGTAGGGAAGGAAAGAGGAAAACGTTAAGATTACAGTAACTAGTAGATAATATAAAGTAGCAATTGTACAGATGATTTTTTTCTTTTGTAATAATTATGTATAGTTGTAAATTAGAATTAGCAGTTTATCATGTAAAAGGTGAGCTGCGTGTTTTCTTCGCTTTGAAGGATGGTTTAAAGATGGCGGAGATCCATGAACACTCGGCGAAATTGCAAGAGATCGACTTTCTCCCTTCAAAACTGCGAAAGGATGTTTCGGGCGTATTCAGTGACACTGTTGTCCTCGAGCTGAACATCTTTTCTTTTGCACAGTGCTTACGGCTTCCCTACATCCGTTAAAATCGCCTATAAGACAAATGATTCAAAACTTTAATTATCAAATATTTAAATTTAATTTTTTTTAATCTATTTACTTCTTTAAAACAAATTTAAAGTAATAAATTTTAGAAAATAAACAGTTTTTTCAAAGGGACTCATTTTGTTCAGAACTTCTCTAAATAGTTTGGAAACAACTAAAAAAAATTATTTCAAGTTTGAATACTCTTATTATTAACTGACTGAACTTTTTGAAATTGAATTTAAACTAAATTCATACAGAAAATTTTATTTTTTCGTTAGGTTGGGAAATTCGAAAAAAAGAACACAAATTTTTGTAAAACTTACCAGAATTAAATAAGTCTTTCCGTTTTAAAATTAATTTTTCCCCCTACGCACACTCTTCTTGGCTTTTTCTGACACACCTTGCCACCTTCCGTTTAAATTCCGTATAACTCTCTCGCCATTCTTTCTGCAATAGAAATTTGTGTTTTATTTAGATTAAGAGAAAATTTATCATTTTTTCAGTGAGAAAATTCTGAAATTAATTAATTAGAATATTTATTTCATAGAATTTCATTAGGAAGAATCTTCTTTTAGTCGAAATTTCACATTTTCAAAAATGTTATCAATCGAACTTAAATTAATCCGAATTTTGACTCAACAGAATTTTTAAGTAATCAAATTCATATTTAACAGAAATCCTTTTAACCAACCATTTAAAAGAATTCCAATTTAAACGAATTTTAATTTACAAGAATTTTTATTTTATAGAAGTTTAGGTTAATCGAATTTTTAAATATCAGAATATTCATTTGACAGAATCTTTATTCGTCCGAAATTGTATTAGTACAAATTACCATTTGATAGAAAACTTAAAATACAGAATGTTCATTTGTCTGAAATTGCAAATGACCGAAAAAGTATCCAACAGAAATATTTTGGCGCGAATTTTGAAATTGACCAATTAGAAAATATGAAGAAAATAGCAATTGGTCAATTTCAAAATTCGCGCCAAAATATTTCTGTTGGATACTTTTTCGGCCATCTGCAATTTCGGACAAATGAACATTCTGTATTTTAAGTTTTCTATCAAATGACAATTTGTACTAATACAAATTCGGACAAATAAATATTCTGTCAAATGAATATTCTGATATTTAAAAATTCGATTAACCTAAACTTCTATAAAATAAAAATTCTTGTAAACTAAAATTCGTTTAAATTGGAATTATTTTAAATGAAAAGCTGGGTAAAAGGATTTCTGTAAAATGAAAAGTCTGTTAAGGTATAGCACTAGGTTAAATACAGGCTAGCAGAAAAAAAATCTCAGTGTCCTTCAAAGGATTAAAAACTTTTTGAAAACTATATTTTTGGGAAGGGAAAATGTTCTTTGTTAGGAAAAAAAATTGTAATGTTAAAAATGGTTTATTTACACACATTTTTATGCAATCAAACTTTTCTTTCACATCGCTTCTTTACAAATTTTTTAAATTGATGCCATTTTTATTTATAATAGCTCATTTTCTTTGGAAAAACATTATCCACAAATTAACGGAAGTGAATTTTTAAAAAACTGCACTGTTTTTGAAATATGATAATTTGTTTTAAAAAAAATTACATTTTATTTGTTAAACAAATTATTAACAATATAAATTTACAATTTATTGTTAAACAAATAATCATATTTGAAAAACGGTGCAGTTTTTTAAAAATTCACTTCCGTTAATTTGTAGATAATGTATTTCTGAAAATAATGAGTTATTATAAATCAAAATCGCATCAATTTTAAAAACTTGTAAAGAAGCGATGTGTAAGAAAAGTTTGATTGCTTAAAAATGTGTGTAAATAAACAATTTTTAACATTACAATTTTTTTTCCTAAAAAAGGACATTTTCCCTTTCCAAAAATGTAGTTTCCAAAAAGTTTTAAATCCTTTGAAGAACACTGGAATTTTTTTTTCTGATGCCTTGTATTTAACCGAGAGATATACCTTAAATATTAATTTATTTGCTTAAAAATTCTGTTTAGTCAAAATTCGGATTAATTTATGTTCGATTGAAAACATATTCGAAAATGTGAAATTTCTAGTAAAAGAAGATTCTCCCTAAGGAACTTCTATGAAATAAATATCCTAAATAATTAATTTTAGTACTTAATAATACTTCTCAGAAAGTCTATTATTTTGTTTAAAAACAAATCGATTAAATATCTTATTTTGTTAAAAACAGATATTAATCAAATTTTTATTGTATTTCGTATTCCATGGGAGTTTTAAATAAATAAAATAATAAATCTTGCTGTATCGCGTTCTCTTAAAAACTTTTTACGCGAATGAGCAGACAAACGAGAGTTAAAAATCATAAAACTTACGGCGGCATCTACATTGGCTGGACTCTCATCATTTGGATCAGCGAGCATACTGATGACACTTATGAGAATGGTTTCCACTGTGTGCACTGGAAGCCACCGTTCCGACGCCTTCTCGTAGCCCCATTTGTCATCCCCAGGCTCGTGCAAGATCGATATGCAAACATCACCATTTTTCTCGACTGAAAAGTAAAACAATATTTTAATTATCTATTTTACAGAGGTACAATTTTAAAGAGTAATATATTCAATTTATAATCGTAAAAAAAAAATATCAATTTTCGACTGATAACTTAAAATTAAGACAATTTTTCTTTTTCTTCTCAAAATTATTTAATAACAATTTAATTACTAATATAAATAAATTGTCAATAAAAGTAAAAACTCACTGTTTGGATGCCATATTTCTGTTATGAATTTCATTCTTGGCGGCCTAAGGGGGTATTCTTTCGGAAATTGTAAATGTGCTTTGAAGAATCCGCCCTCACTGTAATATGACAAATCAAGTGTTAATGAATGTGATTAATAATAATTTATTTATTTAATAATAATTAAATAACTATAATATACTTACTACAATGTATCCGGAGGTCCAATAATAAGCACTTCCCATCGATATATATCATTATCGTCTATGAGACCTGCTGAAAACCCTTCGACTGGGTTTTTATTCAATTCTGAAAAAAAATATTATTTACATTTTTTTTTGCTAATTTAACAATGTTCACTAATTATAATTGATTAACTTAATAAATGTACATAAATAAATAGTAATTGGAATCAACAAACAATAATTTAAAACAGAAAAAATCAACTTTCGTGAACATAATTTTAACCTGACATAATTTAACGATTAAAATTCATAAAAGCAGAAAATAAGAGGCACAATACAAAATCTAGTCGCGAGGTTACAAAGTTCAAGGTCAAACTTGCAAATTCAAATAAATTGTAAGCCGGTTTCTAGGTTATGGCATTCTATAAATACCAAGCAATCTAAGGACATTGAAATTTAAACAATCTGGATTAAATTTCCAAAGAAAATGTTACTTTTAAAAAAACATTAATAGCGATTTGTTGTATTTTTTGCAAATTAATCTAAAAGACAAGAGGAATTAAAAAATTCATTAGTTTAAACTCTTAAAGGAAGCAAGCCGTGAGCGAAAAGTGAAGAAAAAAACGAGAAATCGAAAGCTGAATGGAAGTGGAGAAAGTGAACGCCTCTGACGAGTTGCAATTTATAGGTTATGTGTGTTATTATTCCATGCGATACTTGGAACTCATGGGAGATGACTCAATGACAGAAACTGTCAAAATGACAGTAGTATGGCGGTTAGGACCTCGTAGGGTCGTTGTATTCTACCAAGGTTACCTGGAGAGGTCAATCAACCCTCGAAGTGAGGTTTAACTCGCCATGTGTAAACGAAGAGTCGTTTGAAGGCAATCGACCTTCGCCACCGATGCTTTCGCATCGCCTTTTTTTCCCGCAAACCGAATGCGGTCCTAGGAATTTTGTAACGCGCAAAAAGCTATAAATAAACGTCGGACAATTATTTTCGTGATCCGGGATCGCATTAACGACGGCGGCGCACAAGCATCTGTGGAAACAAGAGCTCCACGCGTGTACGAAAAGCGAAAACATGAAATGCTAGGTTAACGTTATTCAAGGGGGACACCCGAACACCACAAGTCGCTTCGTATTGATTTTCACGCCCTGATCGAGACAGAGAAAGTAAAATGGGTTGAATTTGTTGCCGAGGAATTGACGAGAATTATCAGAATTTTCAAATAGAAATAAAAAGTGATCTCAGGAAGCACAAAGAAATTGAGAGTCTAGCGACAGCGGCAGGAAGGTCGGTTCCTTTTTCAGTTAAAAATGAGAGCTTTGCTTTTAATTGACTTTCACACACACAATAATACACACTGAACACCAAAATTTATATGCACACCGTACCTGCTAATTGTTTACGTAGTAAAAGAGCGGACTGTGGCTCTGACATTAATAAAAGTTCCTTTAAATAAGACTAAAAGTGAAAAACAATCACTGCGGTTTGACTGGAAAGATGGCTCGGTACGTCGCGGAAGCAAGGACTACGCATGCGTCATAATTCAACATATGTTCTTCCGTCAGCGACAGTCGCGCCGGCGGCACTAACGGAATGCGGCGGAAGCTGTGTTCAACTATGGAAATTGGCGGTTTCTGTTGATACTTCTGTAGATAAGGTAGAGCATTTGTCATGTGAATTATTTTTGTAATTCTTTATCATAACCTGGCTTTACTAAACATTCTCTTTTTATTGTAAATATTAATTTGTCACATGTGCAGTTGAGAATGATTTATTTTTGTATACGGATTTGATATTATAAATTATCTGGACAATAAGCTTTGATTGTATTTTACCGACATTTGCACCAACTGTGAAAAAAACTTGAAATCTGTTTTACCCTCATGATATTCGATTAGTAAAGTGCAATAGACCTTTTCATTTTAGTTCTTTTGTCTTTTTTCAGCTCATGCAATGGCACATGCATTAGAAGAAGACAGAAAAGTTAAATGAAAAGGTCTATTAAGTATGTAGATAATTAATAATTATGTGAAAGTTACTGAATTTGCGTTGAAAAATCATTTATTCTACTTTTGAATAATTATTCAATTTGATCGGTTAGAAACATTATTTAGACATTATATTGTTAGTAATAATCTTTTAATACAAGTTGATTGGCCCCGTAAATGCAACCCATTTGATACTGGAGTAGAAAGAAAAGAATAAAGACACTAAACAGGGGTTTCCTGCATGAAATTAGTCTTATTTCAGGCGAAGTTTTAAAATCAATAAACATAAAATTTCTTATCATAATGCAAACTTTATTTATTTAAAATTACCATTCTAAAGATAATAGTTTTTAAATGATAAAAAGCCCAAAATTCCTTGAAATAAAATTCCAACAATGCGTACCAGATTTTTTCTAACACGGATTCAAATTGTAAAATCAAGTTGAATAATATTTTAATTAGATGTGAAAAATTCCTTAAATTTTTTCGATTTATATAAATTGAATTTTGTTGAATATTTTTTCTCTAAATTAATCGAATTAAAATTCTGAGAATAATCAAGACTATGAATTCTCACTATGTTTGTATTTTCAAGTGAAATTTTGTTGAAAATGATGAAAAACATTTTCCCTGAATTGGAAAAGATGAAAAATCGTATTTGACGTTACATTGTGAGTAAAAAACTTATATTTTACACAAGTGTGACATGCACGTCGAAGTCGGTGATTGGGACATGAGGAAGCATGAAAAAGAAATACATCGATGTACCGATGTATCTCTTGCCTTCTCAGCAATTTCGCACGGCTACATGTGCGATTTATGACTCGATTTCGATTCCATTTCATGCGGTCTGTTTACTTATTGGCATCCACGCAAGTGCATTTTTATTCTTGCTTCATTTCTATTTTACTATCCTTTCTGTATGCATTGTATAAATAAATATTCTCGTCTCTGAAAAAAATTTTAAAAAATGTCACATTTTTTTTCTGATGAAAAAATATAATGTATTTTTATTAAGGGATATTTTTAGGTTATTTCGGAGCAGATAAACAATGAGTAATTAGTTTCTAAACCTTGTATTATCAATAATTATAAATATTTTAAATATAGTATTTTAAAATAAATTTACGTAAAGAAATAAATCAAATAAATATTTATTTAGGACAAAATGTATAAAATTTTAGAATTTAAAAAAATGCAAAATAAAATTAAAATTAAAAAAAATAATACAAATTTTGCAAAATTAATTGAAAAAATAAAATAAATTAAAAATTGGGGAAAGTAATTTAAAAAATCATAGAAATGTTTTAAAAATAAGGAAAATACGTAATTTAAATTTGAGAAAAATACTTGGAATTTTCGAGGGAATTTTTAAAACTGAATTGAAAGTAATTGAATAATGGAAAATTAGATAAAATAATTGAAAATTGAAAAAAAATTATTGAAAATTGAGATAGATAATTTAAAACTGAAAAAAATAATTAAAATTTCAGAAAATAATTGAAAAAATTACATACCTAATATATTTTGAATAAAGCAAAGTTAAAGAATATTTCAGAAATATACTTCAAACTTTTAGAAATTTATTGGAGAAAAATAGAGAAAATAATGAAAAATTAAACAAAATATATGGAAAAAAGATAAATATATAATTTAAAATTGAAGAAAACAGTTTTTAATTAAAAAGAAATAATTAAACAATTTTTGAAAATTATGAACAAGAACTAAAATAATTTAAAATTAAAAAAAGAATGAACAAATAATTGAATTAATAATTAAAAATTGAATAAAATAATTGAAATATCAGAGATAATTAATTTAAAACATGGGAAATTATAAAACAAACAAAAACATTGAAAATTGAATGAAATAATTGAAATATCAGAGATAAATAATTAAAAACTTGGGAAATTATAAAACAAACAAAAATATTGAAAATTGAAGAAAATAAATTTTGGAAAAGAATTGCAAAATGATTTTAAATTTTAAATTTTGAATTTTAAAGAAGATATTTGAAACGTGATACAAACAATGACAAGTTGTAAAAAATAAATGTAAAACAATTGGAAAAATTACAGAATTTTTTTTAAATAAAGAAAAATTAATTGATATTTGAGAAAAATACATGAAGATCTTTGAAATCAATTGAAAAAAATGAAAATAACTAAATTGGTGCAAAGAATTGAAGAAAGATAAAAATAATTAAAATTTACGATAATTAAGAAAAAATTTTAGAAAAATTTTGAAAAAGAACGAAAGTAATTGAAAATTGAAGAAAATAATATAAATAATTTAAAATTGAATGAAATAATTGAAATGTCAGATAAATAGTTTGAAATTTTTGAAATTATAAAAGAAATGAAAAAAATTGAAAATTAAAGGAAATAAATTGTGGAAAATAATTGAAAAATGATTTTGCAATTTGAAACTTGAAGAAAATAATGGAAATATGATACAAATAATGATAAGTTGTAAAAAAATAAATGACTTTTGAGTAAAATAATTCAAAAAATCACAGTTTTTTTTTAATAAAACAAAATTGAAATTTCAGAAAAATACCTGATGATCTTAGAAATCAATTCAATTGAAAAAAATGAGAATAACTAAAAATTGGAGAAAAGAATTTAAGAACGATAAAAATAATTGAAATTTATGATAATTAATTAATAAAAATTTTTGGAAATTATGAAAACAAATGAAAATAGTTTTAAATTTGAAGAAATAAATTGAAATCTTAGAAAAACACTTGAAAGTTTTGGAAAATGAGAATAATAATTAAGAATCGAGGAAAATAATTGAAAAATGATTAAATTAATTCAAAATTGAAAAAAATAATTGAAATACGCTGAAAATAATTTAAGATTGAGAAAAATAATTAAAATTTGATGAGAATAATTTAAATATGAATAAATATAATTATATGAAATAAAATATAATATAAATATAAATTGAAAACAGTAAATAAGATTTGAGAGAAATAATTGAAAAAACATAGAATTTATCTTTAAAAAAAGAAAATAATTACAAATTTACTTGAAAATTTTTAAAAATTAAAAAGATTAATTAAAAAGTAACATAAATAGTCGACAATTGATGAAAATATATAAAATTTCAGATAAATAATTGAACTTTCTGAAAATTGTGCCAAAATAACGAAAATAATTAGAAATTGAAGAAAATAATAGAAAAATTACAGAATTTATTTTTAAGCAATAGAAAATAATTGAAAAATCGTTTAAAACGGAAAATTGATAACAATAATCTGAATTTCAGATGCGTATAGAATATTTCATCCAACAGATCTGTGATTATAAAATAAAAATTGGAGAATTTTTAAAAAGAGAAAAACAATTTCAAATATCAAAAGAAAAATGAAAAATCATGAATTATTATGCGAATTATTGATCAATTATAGACTTTATATAGGTCAATCGAATCGTTTTGAGACAAGAAATATGATTTTTTTATTGTTAAGTTGTATTTTAGCGTGAAAAAAATATTTGTCAAAGAACGATATTTTTGTTGAAAAATAGTGCTTAAGAAAATTTGATTGGGTATTTTAAAAAATCCCTGTGTTCAAATTTAGATATTGATAAGCTTAATTTGCTATACAAATTTTATTAAAATCCGTTAAGGCGTTCTCGAGATATCTAAGCGACAAAAAAATTAGCTCACACACACATCCGGACTTTTTCTTAAAAATGAAAATTTAGGCTTTTTAGATGAATATAAGTAGAGTTAGACTTTTTTTGGAAAATCGTAAATCTTAAAGATCACAAAGCTTCCTCTCTGAGGAAGTAAAAATAGTTCAAATTTGACTAATTAAATTAGTAAACAGAATTTTACTAAAATATTAGTTATTTTGTCATAACCTAAAACATGAATTTGACTTGACTAATAATAAGCTATTTTTTACTAAGTGATTAGTAGAAATATAACAATTTGAATTATTGGCTGACTTTTTGCCCTCAAATTAGTTATTTTTAACTAATTCTGATTTAGAGAGTAGTAAGACTAAAGTCCTAAATAATTCTCTTTTAAAAAAAGTTTTTATAGTATTAAAATAAAAAAAGTTATTAATAATTGAATAATTTTTGAGCAGCCAGTAAAAATTCAATGACGTAAATGAAAAAACGATCTTGTCTTTGTTTTCTTGAAGTTTCTGAAAAAAGCAAGAAATTTCCAAAGCAAAATTTTTTTTTTCTGTTCTTTTCTTTCAGAACCTTTAAGAAAACATACGGAAGATCATTTTAGCATTTTTGTAATTGAATTTTTACTGGCTGCTCAGAAATGATTCAGTTATTATTAAATAAACTTTTTAATTTTAAAAATTATAAAAAATGACGGAAATCTCTCTTGGAGTGGTACTAAACTTTAGAAAAATTAAAATGTACAAGCTTTTCTGAAATTTAGATAACTATAAAACTAAAAAAAGGTTAAACTCTCAAGTATCTAATTCTGTTTATTCTCAAAAATGGCAATGGAATTGGAAATGAAAAAAAAAATCGACAAAATGAAATAAAGTTTCTTTCTCATCAATTTGGAGCATTTGCTCCGGAACATTGAATCAACAATAATCACATTCTTCTCTTTTACCTTTTGATATTTGGTATATTGCACTTTTGCAGGTTTAAGAGAAAAGTCTTATCGAAGCGCGAAAACTGAAGTGCTGAGCAAGACGCAAATAAAAGGAAATCGACTCCTAGAAGAAACTCACTTACAGAATAGAAGTTGAGCTTTGAGTAAGTGTAACTTACATTGGAAGCATCAGTGATTCAACCTTCGACTCAGATTCGCTTCGCTGGAGCGTTTGCCATAAAGCGACAAAGTAACTTCATTACTGCTCTAGGAAGAGAATCGAAGACATTTACTCGCAGGTTGAGCAAGGACGTACAGAGAAAAATAACTCCCATGGCGTTTGACTTTCATTGGAATTTCTCTCTTAAAATTGGAGGCTAAAGTTTTCGAACCGGCCGCCACAATGTCCTGGACTCAAGACTGACTTGGTTATATTTCCCCTGGGTTCGTAAGAAAGATCAAAAAGGGTCAGAAGAAATCAGAAAAAAAATGCACGAAGAAGATCCAGGAAAGAATTCTGTACTGTGTTTATCAGGAATGAATATATGCTTAAAATATTTTTGTTTCGTTTGTACTTTAGATATATGGGTGATTCTTCAAAAATATTACTTTTGTATGTCCTCAAGATTTTCTCAGTATAATCATAATAATTATTTATTAATTTCAATATTTTCCAAAGAGAAGTGTTTAAAAAATTAAAATGATTCTCAAATTGAAGTACGAAATTTTAATTTTGTGTAAAATATGACAATCTAACCTCAAAATTTCCAAACCAATACATAATTGCCAAATCTGATTCAATAAATTTTGTATTAATAGGAAATCACTTATTAAAAATAACTCCGATTCAAAACTATTCAGAATGTCAATCATTAATCTGCTTTTTTAAAAACTCCGATTCACTAGAGGTTTTATTCAATAAGTTTTTATTCCGGGGATGTTAAGTTCGTTTTTACTTATTTACTTTCCCAGTTATAAATTCGCTTTTTTAATTTTTAATTTAAATTAAAATCCTGTTTTAGCGTTTAATTTTCATAAACTTACCCTTTTGTTGGCATTATATATTCCTGAGTGGCAATTACAAGTTGTATTATAACAAAAAATATCATAAATCGATTAAACATTTTGTGCGAAAAAAAAACTTTATCAATTGTTTTTAAATCCATCAACATATTTGCTTTGAAAACTCTATTTTATGATTACAGTTGATTCTGGACAAGAGCCTAAGAAAATAAAAAATATTGATAATTTTAAATAAAATTCTATATAACCTAGAAAAAAATAAATTTTCTTATATCAGAACATCGGTAAAAACTGATACATTTAAAAAAAAAAAAAAATAATGAATCATTTTGAGGTTAAAAATTAAAAAAACTAAAATGAAAACACTTAACAATAATTAAAGAAACTACTGTTGACATATATTTTTATTATACATTTTATTTTTAAACAATGGAGACTATTGACTGCCATTCTTCTCAATTCTGCCACAAGAAACTCAAAATCACACAGTGTTTTAACAATCATTTTAATGTAGTGACATGTGAGTGATTTAATTACAAAATAATGATTGTCATGGAACACTTCAATAATAGCAATATTACGCCAATAATTGCTTTTCGTAGAATCAGTTTTTCGACTCAGATGATACATAATTCGAACGCTTTCACATTCTATCGTATATGATATGTTAAGAAACGAAATTGGCCTCCTAGGACTCTAATGCGTTTTTATTTTAATAATTTATTTATACTTGTGGTCAGTCGTTTATTATGTGCAGCACAAAACATTGTACAAAGAAAAACAACTTTGCATAAGTTTTCCTTTAACACACCTAAAGGAAAATTGAGTTTTATTTTACACTGCTGACACACTGATTCCTTAAAATTGTATACATCTTACAGCTATCGTCGATAGCAGTCTTGAATAGTAATAATAAACAACGCGAGTAGAGCTGTGATGTTTTAAAAATTTACTATATAAACATTTAAAATTTTCTATCTTAACCAAACAAATAACAATATTTTTGGACTGTTTTGTTAATTGAATCGAATTAAATCGAATATGATTCGACTTTAAACGAATACGCATTGAAAGAAAGTGTTTGATTTGAATTCGAACTATGCTTGATTCGAAATCTTCAAATAGTTCGAATTCGAACATTTGCAATTCGAATTCGTATCGAATTTTGCCGATTCAATTCGGATTTGAACACTTTCTTAAGAAACATTCAATTAAATAATCAACTTTGTAACAATTTCTAAGAATAATGAACAAATTTATCTTGGTATATATTTGCATAACCTTAAAATATTTATTTTAGGATTTAAACTAAAGTTGTTATAATAACAAAATCAAAATGCTTAATCAGTATTTTTACAAGGCTATCCAAAATTTATTTTTGAGCCAATCAGTTTCTATCCGAATCTAAAAATAGATGTAATCTGACAAAAAATTCTTCAATAATCATTCTGAATTAATCCGTTTTATTGCGAAGCTCAATTTTAATCCTGTCATTTCATTACGAATCAATCCGTTTCAATTCTAATCGCGACTTTTCCGAGTGTTGGTTTAATACCTCCTGTAATTGTCATTCGATTCTTGAACATAACCTCCAATTTCTTAGTAATATAACGGTAATAACACTGTAATTTACATTTAATTTTTTGTTGTAAAACGTAAATTTCATATTGAAAATTCTTTTTAATAACCAAAAGGTAAAATTCAATACGTTCAATACCAACTGGATAAAATTTACTCCTCTTAAATAAACACGATAATATTTTACTTCTGTCAAGCAGACGATAAACAAAACGTGAACACAAATCCCTGTGTTAAAAAATAACACAAATTTTGAGTGGACTGATTGGGACATGTTGATTTATGTTAAATTTAACACAAAATTTTTAACTGTGACCGAAGGTTATTCAAGTTAGGTGGGGGGAAATTCAAAATGGAAGCTAGCTGGATAATTGTCATCCGGCTAGCTTCCATTTTGAATTTCTCCCCAACCAACTTGAAAAAGTAGGCACATGCGCACAAATATTTTAGCCCCTTTTAGTCAGAACGACGTTTCGGAGATTTTGTCTGTTTGCCGCAGTGATTTGTAAAACATTTTGATAAAGATTTTGTATTTGCATCATTTTTAAGGATAAAATATCACAGAAGATTTTATTTAACAAACCAATATATTTATATATGTTAAAAGAATGCCTGTAGTGTTTAAAAACTGCATACTTTATAACATAACCTCAAATTTACAACTAATGTATATAATTAATTTCTTTTTGTAAGAAGTAAATTTAATCTCCTACTATTTCCTAAATATTTAAGCAATATCCAAGGTTGACAAAATACTTACTGTTCAATTTAATTGTATTTTTATTTGTAATTTATTAACAAATATTAATATCAGTGAGACCTCGGTGATTCAGATTTAGAGACTACATCTATTTTAGATTCGGATAAAAACTGATTGGCACGGAAACAGATTTCGGAATGCCTTTTAGAAAAAAAACTGATTGAAATTCAATCCTATACTTTCGTGAGGGTTTTATTATAATAGAAACTTATGACTTGAAACTGAATATTGTTAAATATATATTGTTCAATAAAACAGTAAACATAATTCAATACTTTATCACGGTCTCCAAAAAAGTACGTAAATGTCTTGTTCATTATTCAGAGAATGGCAAAAGTAGTAAGAATTGAAAAGTTATTGGAACATTTTTGGCGAAAAAGGAATCCTTTGGCACAGCTCCACTCGAATAAGCGCAATTTCCTTATACCAATTACAATCTAACCGTAAGAATATAATAGTTATTGTTCTTGAGCATAGAATTCGACCTTAATGTGTTGCGTCCGGACGGGGACGTAATGATTGGGGACGTCGAACCTCGTAAAAGGTTTTTCTTTCTTTTTCCAATACTTTCTCAACAGATTTCTGAATTTTCTAAAAGTTCGCACTGATGCTCAAGTGTATCCAGTTTGGATTGAGACACAGACGAGATTCGTGGACAGTCAGTTGGAAACTAACTTTCGATTTAAACTCAGGTGCCCCTCTGGAAAGTTTTTTAATCCATATTGAACGGCCGGACGCCATAGAGATTCAATAAGTCACTATAAAAGTATTTTACATCGCGAGGGTCCATTTTTAGGAAGTAGAAAAAAAAATTTCTTATAGGCCCGTTACTATTTCTGCATCAGGACGTTGCACAGCATTTCTGGTTTCTTCCATATAAACTGATATTTTTAGACGAAACCAAAATACCGATTATTTAAAGAATTGCACCAACATCCTTATTAAAATATTGCTTCAAATACATTTATAAAGATCCGAGTGCATCTTTAAGTAATACTTTTTTCCTCGAAAATATTACATGTAAGACAGAACCTTTTCTTAATATTCTATTACACCTTCTAAGGGTAATCTTTACAATATAAATAATAAAAACTAGTACGTATTTCTTTCATTTTAATTACGGAAAAAAGGGTTTATTGGCTTTAAAATTATGTCATGGAGAGAAAGATTAGAAACTGTCCAATAAACCGTTTTCTCTGCTATAGAATAATAAATTGTAAAAATGAATTACAAAGTTGATATAAAAAACGAAACACTTGAAGTATTTACAATAATAAAATTGGAAACTAAGGTCTCTATGTGTTTAGAGATTATATTTATCAAGTGGTATCTTTACAGAAAATTAGTCTTGTGTTTTACTCAGAGCTTTTTCTTGAATTTTCCGTTATTGCACTATACATACGTATGTATCCTGATATTTAGAAATACTGAAGACTTCCCACAACGAAAAATGTTTCTTGTATTCTCCAAAATTTACAGAAAAAAAAAGAAAGAAAAGTTTTTTTCTCTCGTTTTTAGCAAGTCTTCAATAAAGAATCATTTCATAGTCATTACAACATCCTGAAGGCACAAAGTCTTCACCTGAAAACGCCTTTTGAGACTTTTTGGGGGATTTACTTTCAGTTGAAGTTACATTTCCGTATTTTCCTCGGCTTCTTCGTCAACTTCCGGCAAAGTATAAACAGATGGAAGATGACTTATGTGATCTTCAAGTTTGAGGATTGGCTTGCAGTCTCTGGTAACGTCTACCTGATTATAGGAGTCCTTGAGGATGTTGATCTCGTTTTCATGAGCGAAGATACTGATTGGCGGATCACCGCAGAGACTTTCCTCAGTGACGTTTCTATGGCACAGATTGCTTGAGGGAAATTGTCACGATGTGAGGGCAAAAGGATCTGTTGATGTGAGTTCATCGACACTGGGGCTGGTCTTGACTGGTTCCTGTTTATCGTTCTGATGGTTAAGTCGATGAACAATCTCATCATGCAGAATGTTGAAGCACATTGCCGTCAAAGCCATCCCAGACATTATGTAACAGGAACAGAACCAGATGGTTATATTCTGTGATTCGTGAATATTATAATGAGGGTAGGAACCGGGCAACATGTCGCCAAACCCAATTGTACTTAAACTCATGAAGCAGAAGTAGCACGCATCTGGAAAAGAAATTCACAATTATTTTTTTCTTTACACTGAAACGGAAAACTTGTTTTATGTGTAGGTATGAAAATGTATTTTTGTGTAAAGAAATCTTAATTAAAAGAAATATATAGTTTCTTTATTTTTAACTAGACTAATATAAAGAATTTTAGCACTTGTGGTATATGAGACATAAGAAATTATAAACAAACAAGAAATCATTATTAAAAAATCATAAGGATATAGTTCCATTTTTAAAAAAAACGCATATTATTTATCAAATACCTTGTAAAAAATGTGTGGATAAAATATATATTGGTGAAACAAAGAGACATTTGAAAGATAGACTCACCGAACATGAACGAGATATTACAAACCAAAATAAAAAATACCGGCATTGGTTGTCATGCAACCGAATATAAACATGATTTTGATTTTTCAAAAGTTAAAATATTAAATCATGAAAGCAATGAATTTAAACGAAAATATATTGAAATGATTTATATACAAAAACATATTTCATCAACAGTTAATTTTAATAATGATGTATTAAGGTTAAGTCAGACATACTCATATTTCATACACACAAACAAATTTTAATATATATTTTTACTATCCAACAAATAGATCTCCATAAAATTAATTTAAATCTTCGATTATCGACTTTCATCGACTATCGACTTTCTTCATCTATCGTAAATGGCATAATTGGCATAACCTTTAATTTGAGAGTCAAATGTCAAATATGACAGATAGGTTTATTTTTTAACTTAGATTTATAAATTATAAATTTTAAAAATATTTTTAAAAAAGGAACCTCCTAATGGAGGTGAGTTTATTTATTCTCATATTATTCAGATGTAACATCTTTGTATGTATTTTTTTAAAATGTATTTAATTAATTTCTAGGTCTCCTTTACTAATTCTTGGCTGTTATTTTTAATTAGTTATTTATTGACCTGAAGAGGACACATAATGTGTCGAAACATGTAGTTGCCTCCAAATAAATAGGAGAGTTTTTAAAGAAATTTGCATTAAATTTACTTCGAAAAAAGCCTCGTAAAATTTCTGAACAAATTAACAAAAGCGAAGTGTAAAAATCGTTTTAACAAGAAATCATTATTTTCAGTTTATTTATAATATTACTAGCAACATTAACGCAAATATTGCATTTTTTTGGTCATTTACAAATTTAAATTTTTTTAAATGCACTGAAAGAAAACTTTTCTTGTGACAAAATGCAAAAATGCATTGGATCAAGTATGAATTATGCTTATAATAATCGGTGCTAGTATTAAATATTATAGACTCAAGAATTTTAGGTTATTTTAAACTGTTTTGCGCATGGCACAGAAGCAGACGAAAATTTACGCCAAATATCTTATTCTTGGAACAAGCATAAAAACGATTTATTTCAATGCAATCAAGGTAAACATATTTTTATTCTTGTAAAAAGAAATCTTTTTTCTCAGTCTGCAAATAAGATTAATAAATTAATTAAATTTGTTATTTAATTATAATAATGTTTTAGATCAATATAACTGTCTTTGTATGTAAAGTAAAACCGCTGCCAAATTCAAGGATTAGATAAATAAGTAAAAGTAAAAAGAAGAGGTTTTAAAAAAGCACAAGTTTTTCAATTTGATATTTAGAAAAGGAAAAATAAGTGCGCGCCGTACAGTGGCGTAACTATTAGGGGGCAAAGGGGGGCAGTCATCCGGGGCCCTCAGTAAACCCTAATAAACCATTTTTTTAGGACAAAACTTTTAAAATTTTAGAATTGAAAAAAATTGCAAAAAATAATTGAAATTAAACAAAATAATTGCAAATTATACAAATTAATTGAAAAAAAAAGATAAAATCAATTAAACTTTAGGGAAAGTAATTTCAATAATAATAGAAATGTTTTAAGAATCAAGAGAATAATGTGAATTTAAGAAAATTACTTGAAAATCTTAAAAGTAAATTGAAAAAAATTAAATAATGAAAAATTAAGGATAATAATTGAAAATTGAAAAAATATGATTGAAAGTTGAGATAAATAATATAAAATTGAAAAAATAATTAAAATTTAAGAAAATAATTGAAAAAATTACATAATATATTTTAAATAAAGGAAAGCTAAAGAAAACTAAAAAAAAAATACTTAAAACATTCAGAATAAAAATTAGAGAAAATAAGTGAAACAAGTTAAGCATAATTTAAAATTAAAGAGAATAATTTTTAATTAAACAGAAATAATTTTAAAAATTTGGAAAGTAATTGAAAATTGAAGAAAATAACATAAAAAAATTATAGAAATAATTGAAAATTGAATGAAATAATTGAAGAATCAGATAAATAGATTAAAATCTTTAAATTTATAAAAGTAATGAAAAAAATTGAATATTGAAGGATATAAATTTTGGAAAATAATTGAAGAAAGCTAAAAAAAATTAAATTTACGATAGTAAACAAAAAAATTTTAAAATTGTGAAAATAATTAAAAATTAAAAATTGAAGAAAATAATTAAAATTTTAGAAAAATACTTCAAAATGTTAGAAAATAATGTTAGAAAATGAGAATAATAATTAAGAATCGTGGAAATTGAAAAATGATAAAATTAATTTAAAATTAAAAAAAGTAATTTAAATATGCTGAAAATAATTTAAGATTGAGAAAAATGATTGAAATTTATGATGAAAATAATTTAAATATGAAAGACTAAAAACGGTAAATAAAATTTGAGAGAAATAATTGAAAAATCGTTTAAAAAATTGAAAATTGAAGACAATAATCTAAATTTAAGATAATAACGGAAAATTGACGTAGGTATGTACGTTACAAAAAATTAAAATATTTTTATTAAAAAAATAGTTTCTTGGACAAAATGTGTTCAAACTTCCATAATTTATACGAACTCGAATTATTCCAAAACTTTATTGCGGAAAATTCCTTATTCATAATTTCTGATTTAAACAATACAAATGTCAAATATTACAAACTTTACTTAATTTAAATTTTTATTCTTCAAAATTTCTATCAATCCAAATTTTAATTTTTCCAAACTTAAAATACTTCCAACGAAATGTTGACTCAAATTTATTTTAACTTTAAGTTATTCAGTAAGTAAGTCTTTTAATAAAAATAACGTAGGAAGTTTTGAAACAAACAAATTTTAATCTTTAAGAAATGAAAAAATTGTTTTAAAAAGGTGTTTAAGATACTAATAAATTTATTATTATTATTATATTACATACTTATTATTCTACTTTTATAATAAAAGGCAATTAATAATTAGATATTAATTGTAGAATATTTTACTTCCAATAAAAATTTAATGTCTAATTTCCAATCAAGGCAAGTCCTGATCGTTCAAAATTTCCTATCAAATATAATTCTAATTCATTTATTGTTCCCAATAAAAAAAAGTTTGATAAATTTTCATTTTATCAAAATTTTGATCTATTAAAATTTCAATTTATTAAAAATTTGATGTTTTAAAATTCCCTACACGATTCAAAATATAATAATCAAAATTACAGAGCATTTAAATCCAATTCTTGATTTATGGACGTTTTAATTAATTCAGTATTTAAGTATAATTTAAATTTCATTCAATTTAAATTTAACTCGACTGAATTTGAATTTAATTAATCCAATTTTCAATCCAAGCCAATTTTGATCAACTCAATATCCAAATTTCAAGCGTTGTGAAACTTCAATTCATCAAAATTCTAATCAATTTAAATTTCAAACGATTCATATTTTCATGGATTAACCTTGTAATTATTTTAAACTTTAATTGGCTTATAGTTAGCTTATTTAATTGGCTAACTTCAACTTATCAAAATTTTAATTAATACAATTTTCAATTTATCAATCTAAATTTAATTCGATCAAAATTAAATTCATTTTATCAAGTTTTATTACATCTTTTTCAATTTTAATTTATTTTAGTTTCAATTAATTCAACTTTTCATCGAAGCGAATTCAATCAATTTTAATTCGTTTTTTCAACTGATTTTAATTTGTCTTCGTTAGAATGGTTTTATCTCAAACTTGAAATCTAATTAAATAAATGTTTATATATCGACTGTAACTTTGTTAATTTTAAAAAGTAAAATTTTAATTTGATTTCCTATTTTACGTTTTTAAAAGAAGTCAGTTAGATCTGGAAATTTAATTTTTCTTTAAATACAAAAATTGGTCTTTATCTTTTCCGACTTAAAATTACTTTTTGAACTAACTTTTGCTATTTATTAGTAGTCTTAACATTCCTAACAATATTTACGTTACTTTCTTGAATATTTATTATAATACCCGTGATTCAGGAATAATATTTATGAATATTTATACCCTCTAAGAGCACTTCTCACTCCAGGGAGGGTAAGTTTCTGAGCTTGCTAGGTAACTCTGACGAAAGACAATATAGTTATGAATTTAATTTACCTGATATTGTCATTTATTGCTAAAAAAAATATTTTTCTTTTCTAGAAGTTAAACAAACTTGGTGAAATCAAGAAATTCATATATTCAGAATCAGGTAAACACTTATTTCTTAATTCAAAAATATCAACTCTATAAATGGTTTCGTATTTTAAATACTTCAATATAAATTTAAATCTTTAAATAAGCTTGAATACGATTAATTGAATGTATTTCAAGTTTTGGGGTCAATTAAGAATATTTTCGTTCAGTTTATTTTTAGAATAAAGTAGGTAAATTTTCACTTAATTGAGTATATTTTAAGCTAATTGAGCGTATTTTAAGATAATTGCGAATATTTAAAATTCTAAAAGAATTCTAAAATTGAAGAAGAATATGTAAACTAAAAGGAGATCGAATCTATACTTTGAAATAGTGAAATTGGACTCTGTAAATCTAGAAGCTTTGAAAATTTAATGCCTCTAAATTTGGTTGCTCCCAATGTTAGACACAATCTCCAGGCGTTAAATTTGGAAATGCTTCAATTGGAAATACTTAATTTAAAATTGTTCAATCTTGGACGTATTATAATTTAAAAGCATCTAATTTAGTAAATTCAAAATTCAATACAATATTAAAAATTCTTCAATGAAGATTAAGACGATGTAAAAATAAAATTGAAAAAAGAATTCTAAATTTAAGGAGATTCTCTCCATTTACATAACCTCAAACGCAGAAAGTCGTTTTTCACCCAAAAAAAATATTATTCAAATTAATTTCACCAAATTTTGTAAGATCCAGATGTTTTGCAATTTTCATCCAACTCTGACAAATAATAGCTCATTTTTCCCATTAAAACATTTTCTATACAATTTTATTTGTTAGATTTTGTTAAATAATATTCTGTTTAAGAATGTTGCAAGGAAAAAATTAACATAACCTTAAAAATATTTTTCCAAGCAGCGTACAATTTTGACACTTAGCCAAGTTTTTCAGAAACAAAAAATGTAATTAAAAGTATGACCATGTACTCATAATTTAAATTTTATGCAGATTCTAAAACTAATTTGACATTTTAGAAATATGTATTATTTAGGCTTCAGTTTCTGAACAAAATATTGAAAATTATGACAAAAAAAGTACACAATTTTCAATATTTTGTTCAGAAACTGAAGTCCAAATAATATATGTATATTTTCAAAATGTCAAATTAGTGTTAGAATCTACATAAAATTTAAATTATGGGTACATGGTCATATTTTTAATTACATTTATTGTTTCATAAAAAATTGACTAAGTGTCGAAATTGTACGCTACCTAGGAAAATATTTTTAAGGTTATGTTAAATCTCTCCTTGCAACACCCTTGAAACAAATTTTATTTGTTTAATAACTGTTTAAAAAAATACTATTTAACAAACACAACAAATAAAATTGTAGAGAATGTTTCAACGAGATAAATGAGCTATTATTTGTCAGAATTGGATGAAAATTGCACTTGTTCATTGAATTTCAAGAAAAAACATAAAATGTTGAATTAATTATTGTTTGACAACAAATTTTAGCTAAACCTAATTTTTTCTGGAAAATGTACAACTGGTTCTTTGTAAATTCGGTGAAATTAATTTTAATAATAATAGTTTTATTTGACGGCAAGTAATTTTTTAGTTTAAGGTTATGTCAATGGAGAGAATCTTCTTAACATTTTTTAATTTATAACACTGTTAAAATTCACGAGATTTTTATGTTAGAATTGTAACCGAATTTTCTAAACAGCTATACAGAAAATAATTTCTGACTCGGTGACAAAAAATCACGACTCAGTCAACCTCACGCATGCGCGATATTATTTAAGCGCATGCGCGTTATGTAAACGGTTACAGAATTTCTCGACATCTATCATCATAAAAATCTACTATATGACCAAAAATTCTATTAGAAAGTTTTAAAAGTGAAGAATATTAAAAATACATTAAAATTTGAAACTATAAGTGCGTACACTATATCCAAATAACTTGCTCCTCGAAAAAATCAGTAGTTTAATTTTAAGTGTCTTCTCGTCTAATGAAGTATAATTACTTTGAAACTCTCAATTTAAAAGCTTTTAACTCTCAATTTTAAAATGATTTTATCCTTTATAAAAAAGTATTTTTGTTAGCAAGCTCTAGGCTAAAATTATATTGACAACATTTTGTAATGTAAACAAAACATTTGAGCATTGTGTGTATATATATATATTGTGTGTGTAGATGGAGGGTGTTTGGATTATATCAAGAATCTTGATTCTACGAACCCACTATAGTCCAACCCTCCAATTTATGAAGGGCAAAAGCACCGGCGACAATGTAGCACAACATTGCACCAAGGCATATGCTGACTGGTGCGAGAATAGTAACATTGGGTCTGTCACCCGATCCCAAACTTGACACCTCGTCCTTGGGACTGGCCTTGATTTCAACACTAGGATACGTTGACGCATTAGCCCTCACATAAAATGGTTCTTGCAATTGCATCTGCTGCTGTTGTTGTGCCAATTCTTCCTGTTGTCTCTTTTTTCTCATTCGCCTCTCCTTTTCCTGGAAAAAATACAATTTTGCAAATAACAAAATATTTGGATAAATTGAGATCTCTGGTTTGTGATTTTTTTATTTTTTGCGAAGACTGTAAAAGATAACGCAAAATATCGTATTTTTAGGTACGAAATTGAAAAAAGATACGGCCATGGTTGTTATAAAATATAAGGTTAGTTTACGGGCATCGAAATTCAGTGGAAAAAAGATGCGCGAAAACTAACCTGTCTTTATAACGACCATGGCGTCTTTATGGAGTGGTCACAGCTCTTGGTTGCTTGCAGGTTACCATGGCAACGTATGAGAGTGAGCAAGAGGGAACAAATTTTCTCTCTTGCTCACTCTCATATGTTGCCATGGTAACCTGCAGGCAGCCAGGAGCTGTGACCGTACCTTTATATTTTAAAAGCTTCTTATCAATTCGACATTTAAGGAAAACAACTTAAAAATTGTTTAAAGATAATAAATGCTCTGTGAAATACAATTGGGATATAAAATACAGTGATACGCCATCTGGTATGAGAAAAACTTATTAAAATAACAAAGTGTACATGATTCTGTGTAAACAGAATTGAATTTGACATTTTAAATTAATTGTTTGTATTGAATTGCAAAAGTTATTAGAATACTTATTTTAAAAAGTATGTTTTTTGAAAGAGCAGAAGTGTGTAAAATAAAATAAATTTATGTGTTATGTGGCTATGTATGAAAATTTTCTTTTTGTATGTAAGATACTCTTATTAGCGTTTTTAAAATGGCTACTTTATAAAAGACAATTCCAGTTAAAATGTTACAGAAAGTAATTTAAACCGATTAAAGAAATACAAATAAATTATAAAAAGTAAAATAAACAGAAAGTATGAATGTTTTAGTTGTTTGTTATGATAGCTACATGTACCTACATAACCTATATCTTTGTATATAGTTAAAATACTTTTAGAGAACAAGAGCTTTAAGAGCTTTGTGCTCTTAAGAGAAAAATAAAAGAAATAACAAAAGTTTAAACAAACTTCGTCTATTTTAAAATTATTATTTGCTTTAATAAATAGTAGTATTTATAAAAACTCTGATTTCTGACACAAGTTTGCATCTGTTTACAGTAAATCGATCTCCTTGTGTCGGCCATCTTGCTTAATGACATCACGATTTCAGATCCCAATATAGTATGAAAATATAAACAAGAAAATAAAATTGTCGTACTCTGTCGGTCTTACTCATAATCGTACATATCTAAAAAGTGTAAGTAGAAAAAAGTACGGTCATGGTCGTTATAAGACACCAGGTTAGTTTACGCGCATCGAAATTCAGTGGAAAAAAGCTGCGCGTAAACTAGCCTGATGTTTTATAACCATGGGTGTATTTTTTTTCGTTTTTTAGATACAATTATGAGTATAAACTAAATTTAAAACTAAACTAAATTGAAACTAAATCACGAAACTGATTTATTTTCAAGAAATCGAATTGGAGAATTAAATTCCTAAATTTTAATGAATTTAAAGAAGTAAAAACCGACTTTATTAAAATAAATTTAAAAATCTATTATTGACACTTAATAGTAGTAAAGAAAACGGTGTTTGGTAAATAAGTACCTGCATTCGTCTCTCATCATAGCAACAATAACCACAATTGGAACAGAGGCAGCAGCAAAGAGCTCGGGTAAAAACGCCTCGAGCGCAACGAGATAACAAACCGCCGGCACTTGATAAGTACACCAAAGTCAAAGGAATCCCTAAACTGGCGTAGCCCATGGTCGCGACCTTGGCCCAGGATGATCTTGGTGCTATGCTTCCATAACCTGTAACAAAAAATCAATATCAAGAAACAATTTAACTCAATTTATGGCTTCTTTAATAAAATGTTTTTTTAACTTTAAGCTAGTTTATTTAACTTAAAGCTAGTTTTTTTTATTTACAAAATTGAAGGTTTTTTGGTTTTTAAATAATAGTTTTAAAACTAGGTTTTAAAATTTTTTTTAGGGTTTTGAACACGAACCGTCAAAACGGAAACTTATGGCGCCAAGTCCATTGCCCCCCTCTCCTAGCGGCCAAACTATTTGAGATAAAGAGTTGAAATTTGGTACACATGTGTATTTTCACGTGTAGATTACAGGAAAAATATAGAGAACGTGATTGGAGGTGATAGTCATAGCGTTGTCAAGGAAAAACTTTCTTTTTTTTAAAAAAGTGACCCCCTTCTTCTTATCTTCCAAACTATTTGACCTAAAAGTTTGAAACCTGGTATACCTGGGTATTTTTATGTGCAGATTACAGGAAAAATATAGCGAACGCTGCTGGACTTCGTTTTCAAAAGTTATTAAGGAAAAATTAAAAAATGACAAAATACCCTTATGCTAGAGCTCAGCCTATTTATCTTGGAAGGTTGGGAATTGGCAGAAATATGTAATTTTACGCACAAATTTGTATAAAACCATAAACATTGTGGTTTAAATCTATCACCATAGTATTTTTTTTCAAAAAATTGAAATTTTACTGAAAAAAATCTTTTTCTTCCTAAACAGCTAAAATATTTTACAAGTTTGATATTATTTTTTTTTACAAAATGTTTTTTTATCTTAAAATTACTTTAACAGTTTAAAAGTAAAAAAAAATTAAATATACATTTTTTTTTTCAAATGAAAAGTTATAAAAAAAACTCAATCTATTTGCTAAGAAGTTTTTAATCTTATAAAAATGTTAAAGTTTATGCTTAAATTTTAATAAAAGTAAACAAATTATGATTGAAATTTATTATTAGGGGTCGTTCACATACCATGTGGATAGTTTTATGGGGGGAGGGTCGTCTAAAGTCCACGATTGTCTACTAGGGGGGAGGGGGGGATCAAAACAAATGTCCACGTGGACCAAATAAAAATTAAATTTTGTCCCTTAAAATGTTGTTTAACTCGCGACACTGTTTTTTCGACAGGATATCTCAAGAACGCTTTAACTTTCAATTATTTACCTCAAATTTTAATTATTTCTTTCAATTTTTAAAATTTTTTCCTTATTTTGCAATTGTTTTCTCAGATTTTAAATTATATTCAATATTTTTTCCTCTGATTTTTTGAGTTATTTATCTCACATTTCAATAATTTTTATCAATACTCAATTTTTAAAATTATTTTTATATTATTCTCCTTTTTATTCCTTTCCTTTTTTCTATGTTGACGCCAATTAAAATTATAATTGTGTTTATACTTATACTTATTTATAATTTAGGATTTTTTGTTAATACTTAGATTCCCGTTTATGTTTCAAATAAATAAATAATTTTTTTTTAATTTTCAATTATTTTGCACAAATTTCAATTACTTTCTTCAATTTCAAATTAATTTGGCGATTTTATCACTTTTGTCAAAATTTCAATTAATTTCTTTAATTTTTAATTATTTACCTCAGATTTTAATTATTTTGTTCAATTTTGAAATATTTTCATTATTTTGCAATTGTTTTCTCAAATTTTAAATTATATTCAATATTTTTTTCTTCTAAATTTTTCAATTATTTATCCCAAATTTCAATAATTTTTATCAATCCTCAATTTTTAAAATTATTTTTCTATTATTTTTTTTTAATTTTCAATTATTTTTCACAAATTTCAATTATATTTTTTTATTTAAAATTATTTTCATAAATTTACAATTCTTTTCTCCAGTTTGTGAGAATTTTCAATATTTTTTAGTCAATTACCTTAATTTATAATTATTTATCTCATATTTCAATAATTTTTATCAATGTTCAATTTTTTATATTATTTTTTAATTATTTTCTTATATTTTAAATATATTGTGTAATTTTATAAAAACTTTTTTCTAAAATTTTAATTATTTCTTAGACTTTCAATTACTTTTACCATTTTAAAATTATTTTCTTCAATTTTTAATATTTTAATAATTTTTTAACTAATATCCCAAACATTTAATTATTTTTCAATTAATTTAAGACATTTTCAATTATTATTCTTACAAATTTTAATTATTTTCTTCTATTTTCAATTATTATTATTTTACCTTCTATTTTTCCCCACTTTTAATTAATTCTTTAAATTTCAAATATTTTCTACAATTTTTAATTGTTTTTATCATTTTCCAACTATTTTTCTTAAAATTTCTATTACTTTTTCAATTTTTTATTAATTTTCTAAATTTTCAATTATTTCTCTCATATTTAAATTTCTTTCTTCAATTTCAAATTAATTAGGCAATTTTATCCCTTTCTTCAAAATTTCAATTATTTTCTTCAATTTTTAATTATTTACCTCAGATTTTGATTATTTTTTTCAATTTTTAAATATTTTCATTATTTTGCACTTGTTTTCTTAAATTTAAAATTGTTTTTTAGTCAATTTTCTAAATTTCTAATTATTTATCTTAAATTTTAACTTATTCTTGAAATATCAATTACTGTCTTCAATGCCTAATTGTTTTTACCATTTTTTAAATATTTACTTCAATTTTAATTAAATTTTTTGTTTTTGCTTTTACACATAGGAAGTATTATCACTTATTTTTCTTAAATTTTAAATATTTTCTTCAAATAATTATTTACCTGAAATTTCAATTATGTTATTCAAATTTCAAACATTTTTATTATTTTGAAATTGTTTTCTCCAATTTTTAATTATTTTTTTATTAATTTTCCAAATTCCCAATTGTTTATCACTAATTTCAATTAATTAATTCCTTTAATTTTTCATTGTTTTTACCATTTTCCAATTATTTTCTTTAATTTCGATTTAACTATTTGATTTTGCTTTCTCATATGAGAAGTGCTTATTTTTTCAAAATTGTAATTATTTTCTTCTATTTGAAATTCTTTATCTTAAATTTAAATTATAATTATTTTCATTTTGGAATTATTTTCATTATTTTACAATCATTTTCTCCAAATTTTAAAGATTTTAATTGTTTTTCAATCAATTTTTTAAATTTCTAAATTTGATTAATTTACTTATTTATTTCATTATATTTTTTAATTTTAAATATATTTTATACTTTCATCACTTATTTTGCTCAAAGTGTAATTATGTTCTTTAGTTTTGAATTATTATTATCATTTTTAATCATTTTCTCCAATTTTTGTTTTTTAATTAATTTTATAGATTTTGCTTCCTCCTAGATTATTTTGTGAAAGCTTCAACGGATGTCAATAAAATATTTCTTATAAGTATTAAATATTATTTACCATTTTAAGATAAGAATCCTTCTTTATAGTTAAAATTTATCATAACATAGAAAATCATATTATTTTTAAAAATTGTTTACGTGGTATATGAACGACCCCTTACAGTTTTTTTTTTCGAAAAATTGAAAATTTTCCAAAAAAAAGTTTCTCCTTTAATGCATTTTTTATGTTACGAGTCCGACTCCTCTTCGCCCGTTTTTTTTCAGAATTAAAGGGAACAATTTTGATTTATTTTCCTAATGGCAAGGATAAAGTTTTTTTTTTTGTTGTGCGATTATATTTTTCCTCAAAGGGCCAAGTTTCTTTGGTGTCTCTTACCGACTTTGCATTTCATAAATCTAACTTAAGTAGATTTCAAGTATAGTCTAGGTTGTAAAGTTGAAATTTTTTGTCTTATGTAAAAGTTGATAATTCTGTATATTGGTAACTGTACGATGAAATTTTTTCTCATTACAACTTTTTTCTTCCTGAATCTATTATTAAATATTGTTCGTTACTCTCTTTTTGCTTCTAAATCTTTCTTTAAATATTAAATTGAATTGAATATTAAATTTTGATCAACTTGGAAGAACTCTCTTCTCTGCTGATGTTAAAAAAATTAAACTTTAAGGATTCTGGAAAGCTAATCGCTTTTAATATAGTCAAAGTTTTAGTATGGAGCACTTTCGACAATACTTCTTTTAGCTCAGTATGATTGATGAATGAAGGAAATTTTTCCCATATTTCGAAAAAAATTATTTAAAATAAAAATAACCTTTTTAATAAAAATGTTACGTGGAATGTTTAAAGTTTAGAAATAGGAATTATTAATGATATTTTATTTCATAATTTAATTCCAAGAGTTTATTTCACGTTATAAATGGAAAATTGTAAAATATCTGCATTCAAACTTTTCTTTTACTACATCTTCTCATAACGATTTTAATTCCCTTTACTCTCAATATCAATAAAAATCGAATTCCTTTATTTCCTAATTTAATTACCATTGATATTTGTCGTGAAAAATTTTTACCGCCGACACTAAAATCTTATATTTCATTTTAGAATCCAAGATTAGAATTTAATGCGGTAATAAAATCAATTCACAGTACTCGATTATTTTTATTAAACAATCAATTTCACACCATAAATCGAACACTGCAAGACATTTGCATTAATTTTAAATTCTTTTTTACTACCTTTATCTCAACTTCAATTCCAGCTACTTTTAATTTCAATAAAAATTAGTTTCACTAAACTTAATACCTCTCTCGCATTTTTTATTTACCCATTTTTATAAGTATTCTTTAATTTTATTCTCCTCAGTTTTTCAATCTATTTCCTGTTTTTTATCAGAGCCAATAAATGATAACAGAAAATAAATTGAATGATTATTTTAATTCGTTAAGGTAAATACGAAATGTTCTGGTTCTAAAGTGAATAAAATTGATTGATTAGAGTGTTTCGCGTTATGAGAATAGAAGTGGAGGAGTAGAGGGGAAGTGATTGGACTGTAACATTTAATTATCAGATGGCAATAATATGTTTTAGGTGTTGTATTCACTTGGCTATATGCCTCTGTGTATAATAATTGTGATGCATTGTAGCGCAGTGCGATTGTTGTTGCCTATAAAGACAGGAGCTCATCAGCAAAACGCCTCAGTCACCAATCATTGCGATACGATATTTTAAGCTCGCGTTTCGGAAAGGCTGTCATCATTTCTCAAATTTACAGCAGACGTATGCGATAAAACCCGTTTTAGTATTCTGTCTGGAATCGATCATGTCCTATAAATCGATTCTTCTTGTCACGATTTGTATATCAACTCTTGCAGTCACTTCCGGTTTAGAAAATCCAACTGAAAAGGTGAAAACCATAGGAACTTTCCTATCTTTTAAGATTTCTCGATATTTATTTTTGTTTTTTTGAAATTTAAAGACAAGTTTTAAATTTGAAATATCTAAGATGGATACATTATTAAAAACATTTATTTTCTTTCTAGGCGGATGACATTCATGAAAGAAACAAAAGAGACGTAAGTGTGGCATTTTTATAGCATTTTTAACAGTTTTTGAATTTAAAATCGAAAAATAAAATTTTTTAGATTGGATCGGGTGATCTTATGAGGGATCACTATTCTGATGAGACAGAAAATGATGATGATCAGTTAAAGGAAAAAAATCAAATTAATTTAAAAATGTGGTGTCAGTTTGTACCGGACGAACATTCCGAAAATACGGACGATCTCACAAAGATAAATGATAATTTGCAAAACTTGAAATCTACTTTAACGAATGATGGTATTTCTTATCTAGCAAATGATCCTTCAAATGAAAATAATAATACTGGTAAAAAACGGTTTTCAAAATTAATGAACTACCTGTATGCTCAGTACTTAAAGTATGAAAATTCTAATCAACCGGATGATTCTTTGAATGGGATAGATCAAATTAAGTTAAACTTATTAGACAAAAGAATAAATTATCATCACTATTCTGACGAAGCGAATGATTTAAAAACAAATAAACCTTCGGAAAAAAACTTACTTTCAATAAAACTTAATGACCACTATTCTGATGAAACTGATAATCATTTAGTGAAAAGGATACTTTCTAAAAAATTGAATGACCACTATTCCGATGAAGCGGATGATAATTTAAAGAAAAGCTTACTTTCCGTAAAACTTAATGATCACTATTCTGATGAAACTGATAATCATTTAGTAAAAAGGATACTTTCTAAAAAATTGAATGACCACTATTCCGATGAAGTGGATGATAATTCAAAGAAAAACTTACTTTCCGTAAAAGTCAATGACCACTATTCTGATGAAACTGATAATCATTTAGTGAAAAGGATACTTTCTAAAAAATTGAATGACCACTATTCCGATGAAGCGGATGATAATAAAAAGAAAAACTTACTTTCCAAAAAACTCCATGACCACTATTCTGATGAAACTGATCAATATGTTGGGAAAAGGATACTTTATAAAGATCTGACAGGCTCCAGATATTCTGATGATGCGGATGGGAATTCAAAGAAAAACTTACATTCAAAAAAACTCCATGACCACTATTCTGATGAAACTGATGATCATTTAGTGAATAAGTTACATTCGAAAAAACTGAAAGATCATTATTCCGATGAAGCGGATGATAATTCAAAGAAAAACTTACTTTCCAAAAAACTCAATGACCACTATTCTGATGAGAGTGATCAATATTTAGTGAACAAAATACTTTCTAAAAAATTGAATGACCACTTTTCTGATGAAACTGATGATCATTTAGTGAAAAAGTTAAATTCGAAAAAACTGAAAGATCACTATTCCGATGAAGCGGATGACAATTCAAAGAAAAACTTACTTTCCAAAAAACTCAATGACCACTATTCTGATGAAACAGATAATCATTTAGTGAAAAGGATACTTTCTAAAAAATTGAATGACCACTATTCCGATGAAGCGGATGATAATTTAAAGAAAAACTTACTTTCCAAAAAACTCAATGACCACTATTCTGATGAAACAGATAATCATTTAGTGAAAAGAATACTTTCTAAAAAATTGAATGACCACTATTCCGATGAAGCGGATGATAATTTAAAGAAAAACTTACTTTCCAAAAAACTCAATGACCACTATTCTGATGAAAGTGATGATCTTGATCTTGGTGGTTTATTACCCTGAGTGAACGGATTATAATAATCGTGCAAAGAGATTCTACATTTAATTAAACTGGATGATGACTATTTTGATGAAATTGATGAACAATAATGAACACCTTTTAAGAACACCGACCCTCAAAAGTCAATTTACAGGTATTTCCAAAAGTTTCAATTCTTTAAAAAGGGAATCTTCTGCTAAGAAAAAATATTGTGCACAAGTGAATGCTTTTTCAAAATCTTATTTTAATATCTCAACATTGATCAATCTGTATAAATAATTTAATGGAAAAAGATTATTTAGTAGAAATAATCGAGATGGAAAAGTAGTACCTATTTGGATAATTTTTTAAAGACACATTGAAATGAAACAAGAGACTCCTGTACATTGTTTATTCTTCAAAAACAAAGAAAACTTAAATTCAAAAAATTGTATTCTTATAAAGGTTTTCTTTACTATTTTTTATTATTTTCTTATTCACACCCACAACGTGAAAATCTGTTCCATTTCTTTGGATTCTTGCAGCAGACTTAAGGATTTTTAAACTTAAAAACAAATTTGTCCAATTCAGACCTAGAATTACGAATCAGACCTTCCAGGATTCATACTGTGTTATCAAAATTAGAAAAATTCGACTTCTGACTCCATTATTTCGATTTAAAATTTTAAAAATTTGACTCAGACTCAAGCAATACGACTTTAAAACATTTGATCAAGATAAGTTTAAATTTAAACGACCAAGTGAGAAACATAATGTCATGAAAGTTTTGTCACCACATGTCTTCGGTGAGGCAAACTTCTGGATTCAAGAAATCGAGGAAAGCAGGATAAACTTTTAAAACTTGTCATCAAATCTTTGTCCGTCAAATTTTAATATTCTGCGAGATGTCAGCACCTATAGCTTAGAAATTATCACGGTAATAATACTTATAAATGTTTCAACAAAAATTACAGAATGCAATTATTCTATACAAAAATCTATTTTCTGCAAATCATATAATTTATCTTACTTATTGTTACGTTTCAATAAAATTGGTTTTCTATACAATAAATATACCTTATATATTTTTTATTTATCCTGTCGCTTTTAATTTTTCAGTGTTGTACAATTATTATTAAATGTTTAAAAACTTTTATAGATAATGTATAAAGAGTGGTTCAAAAAATGAAAATTTTCTAATAATTTTTATCGAAAAAGGCTCAGAAGTTAATAAGTAAATAGGTCTAAAATATTATTTCTTTACGTAGCTTTTTTTCATAATTTCTTTTTACTTAAAAAAATACAAAGCTCGCTACATTTTTAAATTAATTTTCAATTGTTTAATCAATTTTAATTTGTTGGAACAATTTTTTTCATATTTCAGTTTTAATTAAATACCTTAAAAGCAACTAAATAAAAGCTTTAAATAGCAAAGGGAAAAAAAATTTAATTGATATAGTTGAATTAATTGTTTAGAATCAACTTTTCATTCAATTCGCATTATACATTTGATTGTTTAAACAATTTTAATTTGTTTAACCAATTTATTTTTCTTATATTTTCGAATTTAAATAATTTTTTGAAAGCTGTCGATTTTTTAGTAACAATCGACAGAAAATTTGTTCATGAAATATTTTGTTTAATTGTTTAAACAATTTAAATTTAAAACAACTTTTCATTAAATTCTTCTAAAAGCATTTCGTTTTTTGCTTTTATCACGAATTTTTCCGTCTGCAATTTTCGAAAATTTTTAATTGTTTAAAAAATTTATATTTGTGTAAACAATTTACTTTTTGCATATTTTAGATTGTTTAAACAATTAAAGTCATGAAAATCGCAGACGGAAAAATTCGTGATATTTGTTTAATAAAGAAAGCAAAAAACGAAATGCTTTTAGGAGAATTTAATGAAAAGTTGTTTTAAACAATTTAAATTTTTAAAACAATTAAAAAAATATTTAATAAACAAATTTTCTGTCACTTGTTACTAAAGAATCGACACCTATTAAAAAAAATTATTTAAATTCGAAAATATAAGAAGAATAAATTGTTTAAACAATTAAAAATTAATTTAAAAATGTAGCCAGCATTGTATTTTGTTAAGTAAAAAAATTTATAAAAAAGCGACGAAAGGAAATAATAATGTTTATATTCAAATGATTTATTCTTTCTCAGCTCTCCTGTTTATTTTGTTATAATTCTGGACAATCGGATCAAATTCTTGATTTTGCTTATCACTTATAATGAATTAATAATTTGATCAAAGTGTCCAGAAAATCGACATCTTTAGAATTTTTAATTACTTTGAAAAACCAAAGTTTGAGGATAGGTCAATTAAAATCCGCGACAGAGTCGTAACTACCTTGATGACCAAAACTAATTTACAAACTGCATTATCTGAGATTATTCCAATGACGCCTGAAAATGTTTTATTGCTGAGATTTGTTTGAGAGAAATATTGTCCAACTTAAATCAATTAAATCCTTGGATTCCACACACATGGAAAATAGTTGCTTCGAACTGAATGAGGATGTGCCTATTCCACAAACTGCAGCTCAAATGTTCTATGATTGATCATTTTTAATAAATCGATTTCATAAAATTATTAATTCGGAGTTATAAGGCAAATTATGTACGTTATGTAAAATTTCGAATTTTCAAAATAAAATTGTATGGAAACAAAAATATGTTTTATTGGTACTTAATTCATTTAAATTAAATAATCTTAGATAAAACAGTTTTAAACTAGTTCCAAACAGTTTCGTACTAGTTTTAAACAGTTCCAAACTATTTTCAAACAGGTTAGAACTAATTTTAAAATATTTTCGAACAGTTTCGAAGTAGTTTTACACACTTTTGAACTAGTTTTAAAATAATAAAACATTAGTGTTAGTTTTAAAATAGTTTTGAGCTAGTTTTAAACAGTTTCGAACTAGTACTTAACAGTTTTCAAACATTTTTTTAACTATTCAGAACAAGTTCTGAACTTGATTTAAATAGTTTTTAGGCAGTTATAATAGTCTTTTTAATAGTTCTGAACTATTCCCAAACATTTTTATAAGGTTCTGCACTATTTTCAAACAGTTCTGAACTAGTTTTCAATTATTTTGAACAAGTTTTAAATTTTTATCAACTACTTTCAAAAAAGTTTAGAACTTTTTATAAACAGTACCGAACAAATTTCAAATTATTTTTCAAATAGTTGCAAACTAATTACAAACAACTTTGAACTAGTTCAAAGCTATTCGTGAACAGTTCGAAAATATTTTCAAATATTATTAAAATGTTCTCAAACGGTTTTTAACAAGCTCCAAATAGTTTCGAAGCAGTTCAAAACTAGTTAAATTTGTTCCAAACAGTTGCGGAGTAGTTTCAAACATTTCCAAACTAGTTTTAAAATATTTTCGAACAGTTTCGAAGTAGTTTTACATACTTCTGAACTAGTTTTAAAATAATAAAACGTGTTAGTTTTAAAATAGTTTTCAGGTGGTTTTAAACAGTTTCGAACTAGTTCCTAACTGTTTTCAAACAATTTCTTTTAACTTTTTAGTAATAATTCTGAACTTGATCGAAATAGTTTCTACGCAGTTTTAAATAGTTTTTCACTAGTTCTGAAATATTCCCAAACAATTTTAAAAAGTTTTGCACCATTTTCAAACAGTTTTGAACTAGTTTCAACATAATAAAACAGTGTTAGTTTTAAAATAGTTTTGAGCTAGTTTAATACAGTTTCGAACTAGTTCCTAACTATTTTCAAACAATTTTTTTTTAACTTTTTAGTAATAATTCTGAACTTGATCGAAATAGTTTCTACGCAGTTTTAAATAGTTTTTCACTAGTTCTGAAATATTCCCAAACAATTTTAAAAAGTTTTGCACTATTTTCAAACAGTTTTGAACTAGTTTCAACATAATAAAACAGTGTTAGTTTTAAAATAGTTTTAAGCTAGTTTAATACAGTTTCGAACTAGTTCCTAACTATTTTCAAACAATTTTTTTTTAACTTTTTAGTAATAATTCTGAACTTGATCGAAATAGTTTCTACGCAGTTTTAAATAGTTTTTCACTAGTTCTGAAATATTCCCAAACAATTTTAAAAAGTTTTGCACCATTTTCAAACAGTTTTGAACTAGTTTTAACCTATTTTGAACTAGTTTTAAATTAATTAGAAATAGTTTCAAAACAGTTTAGAACTTATTATTAACGGTAGTGAACAAAAAATTTCAAATTATTTTTCAAATAGTTGCAAACTAATTACAAACAACATTAAACTAGTTTGGAATTATTCGTGAACAGTTCAAAAATATTTTCAAATAGTTTTAAAATGTTCTCGAACGGTTTTTAACTTGCTCCAAATAGTTTTAAAGTAGTTTTAAACTAGTTAATTTTTGTTCCAAACAGTTGCGGAGTAGTTTCAAACATTTCCAAACTAGTTTTGAAATATTTTCGAACAGTTTCGAAGTAGTTTTACACACTTTTAAACTAATTTTAAAGTAATAAAACAGTTTTAGTTTTAAAATAGTTTTGAGATAGTTTTAAACAGTTTAGAACTGGTTCCTAACTATTTTCAAACAATTTTTTTTTAACTTTTTAGAAATAGTTCTGAACTTAATCGAAATAGTTTCTACGCAGTTTTAAATAGTTTTTCACAAGTTCTGAAATATTCTCAAACAGTTTTAAAAAGTTTTGCACCTTTTTCAAACAGTTTTGAACAAGTTTTAACATAATAAAACAGTGTTAGTTTTAAAATAGTTTTGAGCTAGTTTTATACAGTTTCCAACTAGTTCCTAACTGTTTTCAAACAATTTTTTTTAACTTTTTAGTAATAATTCTGAACTTGATCGAAATAGTTTCTACGCAGTTTTAAATAGTTTTTCACTAGTTCTGAAATATTCCCAAACAATTTTGAAAAGTATTGCACCATATTCAAACAGTTTTGAACTAGTTTCAACATAATAAAACAGTGTTAGTTTTAAAATAGTTTTGAGCTAGTTTAATACAGTTTCGAACTAGTTCCTAACTATTTTCAAACAATTTTTTTTAACTTTTTAGTAATAATTCTGAACTTGATCGAAATAGTTTCTACGCAGTTTTAAATAGTTTTTGACTAGTTCTGAAATATTCCCAAACAATTTTGAAAAGTATTGCACCATATTCAAACAGTTTTGAACTAGTTTCAACATAATAAAACAGTGTTAGTTTTAAAATAGTTTTGAGCTAGTTTAATACAGTTTCGAACTAGTTCCTAACTATTTTCAAACAATTTTTTTTAACTTTTTAGTAATAATTCAGAACTTGATCGAAATAGTTTCTACGCAGTTTTAAATAGTTTTTGACTAGTTCTGAAATATTCCCAAACAATTTTGAAAAGTATTGCACCATATTCAAACAGTTTTGAACTAGTTTCAACATAATAAAACAGTGTTAGTTTTAAAATAGTTTCGAGCTAGTTTTATACAGTTTCCAACTAGTTCCTAACTGTTTTCAAACAATTTTTTTTAACTTTTTAGTAATAATTCTGAACTTGATCGAAATAGTTTCTACGCAGTTTTAAATAGTTTTTGACTAGTTCTGAAATATTCCCAAACAATTTTGAAAAGTATTGCACCATATTCAAACAGTTTTGAACTAGTTTCAACATAATAAAACAGTGTTAGTTTTAAAATAGTTTTGAGCTAGTTTAATACAGTTTCGAACTAGTTCCTAACTATTTTCAAACAATTTTTTTTAACTTTTTAGTAATAATTCTGAACTTGGTCGAAATAGTTTCTACGCAGTTTTAAATAGTTTTTCACTAGTTCTGAAATATTCCCAAACAATTTTAAAAAGTTTTGCACCATTTTCAAACAGTTTTGAACTAGTTTTAACCTATTTTGAACTAGTTTCCAATTAATTAGAAATAGTTTCAAAACAGTTTAGAACTTATTATTAACGGTAGTGAACAAAAAATTTCAAATTATTTTTCAAATAGTTGCAAACTAATTACAAACAACATTAAACTAGTTTGGAATTATTCGTGAACAGTTCAAAAATATTTTCAAATAGTTTTAAAATGTTCTCGAACGGTTTTTAACTTGCTCCAAATAGTTTTAAAGTAGTTTTAAACTAGTTAATTTTTGTTCCAAACAGTTGCGGAGTAGTTTCAAACATTTCCAAACTAGTTTTGAAATATTTTCGAACAGTTTCGAAGTAGTTTTACACACTTTTAAACTAATTTTAAAGTAATAAAACAGTTTTAGTTTTAAAATAGTTTTGAGATAGTTTTAAACAGTTTAGAACTGGTTCCTAACTATTTTCAAACAATTTTTTTTTAACTTTTTAGAAATAGTTCTGAACTTATTCGAAATAGTTTCTACGCAGTTTTAAATAGTTTTTCACAAGTTCTGAAATATTCTCAAACAGTTTTAAAAAGTTTTGCACCATTTTCAAACAGTTTTGAACAAGTTTTAACATAATAAAACAGTGTTAGTTTTAAAATAGTTTCGAGATAGTTTTATACAGTTTCCAACTAGTTCCTAACTGTTTTCAAACAATTTTTTTTAACTTTTTAGTAATAATTCTGAACTTGATCGAAATAGTTTCTACGCAGTTTTAAATAGTTTTTGACTAGTTCTGAAATATTCCCAAACAATTTTAAAAAGTATTGCACCATATTCAAACAGTTTTGAACTAGTTTCAACATAATAAAACAGTGTTAGTTTTAAAATAGTTTTGAGCTAGTTTAATACAGTTTCGAACTAGTTCCTAACTATTTTCAAACAATTTTTTTTTAACTTTTTAGTAATAATTCTGAACTTGATCGAAATAGTTTCTACGCAGTTTTAAATAGTTTTTGACTAGTTCTGAAATATTCCCAAACAATTTTAAAAAGTTTTGCACCATTTTCAAACAGTTTTGAACTAGTTTTAACCTATTTTGAACTAGTTTTAAATTAATTAGAAATAGTTTCAAAACAGTTTAGAACTTATTATTAACGGTAGTGAACAAAAAATTTCAAATTATTTTTCAAATAGTTGCAAACTAATTACAAACAACATTAAACTAGTTTGGAATTATTCGTGAACAGTTCAAAAATATTTTCAAATAGTTTTAAAATGTTCTCGAACGGTTTTTAACTTGCTCCAAATAGTTTTAAAGTAGTTTTAAACTAGTTAATTTTTGTTCCAAACAGTTGCGGAGTAGTTTCAAACATTTCCAAACTAGTTTTGAAATATTTTCGAACAGTTTCGAAGTAGTTTTACACACTTTTAAACTAATTTTAAAGTAATAAAACAGTTTTAGTTTTAAAATAGTTTTGAGATAGTTTTAAACAGTTTAGAACTGGTTCCTAACTATTTTCAAACAATTTTTTTTTAACTTTTTAGAAATAGTTCTGAACTTATTCGAAATAGTTTCTACGCAGTTTTAAATAGTTTTTCACAAGTTCTGAAATATTCTCAAACAGTTTTAAAAAGTTTTGCACCATTTTCAAACAGTTTTGAACAAGTTTTAACATAATAAAACAGTGTTAGTTTTAAAATAGTTTCGAGATAGTTTTATACAGTTTCCAACTAGTTCCTAACTGTTTTCAAACAATTTTTTTTAACTTTTTAGTAATAATTCTGAACTTGATCGAAATAGTTTCTACGCAGTTTTAAATAGTTTTTGACTAGTTCTGAAATATTCCCAAACAATTTTAAAAAGTATTGCACCATATTCAAACAGTTTTGAACTAGTTTAAAATTATTTTGAACTAGTTTCAAAACAGTTTAGAACTTATAAAAAACTATACCGAACAAATTTAAAATTATTTTTCTAATATTTGCAAAATAATTACAAAACAACTTTGAACTAGTTCCGAACTATTCGTGAATAGTTCGAAAAAGTTTCGAAAAAATTTTCAAATATTTTTAAAATGTTCTCAAACGGTTTTTAACTAGCTCCAAATATTTTGAAAGTAGTTTTAAACTAGTTAAATTTGTTCTAAACAGTTTCGAAGTAGTTTTAAACAGTTCCAAACTATTTACAAACAGTTTTTAACTAGTTTTAAATTATTTTGAACTAGTTTCAAAACAGTTTAGAACTTATTATAAACTATACCTAACAAATTTCAAATTATTTTTCTAATATTCGCAAACTAATTACAAACAACTTTGAACTAGTTCCGAACTATTCGTGAACAGTTCGAAAAAGTTTCGAAAAAATTTTCAAATATTTTTAAAATGTTCTCCAACGGTTTTTAACTAGCTCCGAATAGTTTCGAATTACTTTTAAACAGCATTAAACTACTTTCAACTAGTTTTGATTTAGTGACAAATTTTTTACTAATTCATATAAAGATAATACATAAAAGTGATTAATAATAATATACAATTATAATTATAAAAATTTGAAGAAATTTATTATATTCTTATATTTTTTCATTTTGATAAGTTATAAATCTAATAATGTTAAGTATAAGTTCTAATATCATGTTGGTAATTTTAAACAATTAAAAATAACCAGTTTAACTATTTTATAATATTCAAAACTACAAATGTATTGTTTCGGTTTTAAACAATTCAGCTGATTGTAGAAATTTATTTGATATTAATTTTTCTTTTATTTGTAAGACTTCATTGGTGAAAAAAAAAACGAAATTTCGGTATAATGATTTGATTGCCTTGATTTTTTTTTCTAAAGCTAGAATAATCATGAATCAACCATGATTCACAAATATCCATTTGTTTGTTAACTTTGATATTTGTTATTTCTACAGTCATATTTCGCAGGCAGTTCAAAGTGTGTTTAAAAGCTAAATCCCAAAGTTTAATGTTCCAAATAACCGATCGATATGAGAAGTAAATTGCCCCCATGTTTACGAGAGCCAAGTTCCACACACTACAGTTTCTATTCTACAGTTTCTGATAAGAAACTCAAAAGTTAGTTTAACGACTGGTAATTTCCTGCCAATCGCAGTATTTGCAGTTCGAGAAACATATTAGGAGAAACATTCGAATTCATAAAACGTTCAACAACGTCAACCTTATTCATTACGAAAACTAAAAATGCACTCAACCATCATCCTGATCTTTCTTTTCACAAACGTGAGTTACAATTTTTATCCATCATTTTCTCACTTTTATTATCGATTATCATTTTTTAAATTATCGAAAATTATCCGTACGTAAAAAAAAAAACAGTTTGCCCACGTTTGCAGAATGAAAAAATAAAGTTAACACTCGTATCAATTACAAATCTCAAAATTGTTGCCTCAATTTCAGTCATATTTACCTTTCTCGGTGAAATTGATTTTAAAAATGATACCTTAGGCAAATAGTTATCATGTAAATAAAGAGTTTTAAAAGCGACAGTAATATTCCATTTGCAGATATACGTAACTGTTTGCTTTAATGACAATACTTCAGCCATCACCAGAAGGCAAAAGGACACATTCAATTTTGGACACAGTGGATATGTTTATTTAACCTCTGACCTGGCAGCTGGTACCCTGGAGTTCGCAAAATGTCAATACTACGACGTGAACGTGACCAATTGTTCGTTCATGAATAAAACGCTTAAAACCACTCACGATATAATTCTCATGAGAGCCTGGTTTGCTGTCACACTTCGGGACAATATCGTCACCATTTTCTCGTATTTACTTCACTTACCAAGCGACACCTTCTCCAATGAAATCTACTCGTCCCTCAACCTTCTTTATCACGAGCTTCAAAAGAACAATATCAAAATTATGGATCTGACTCCACGTCTCAAATCTGTGAGCAACATTAACATTCTCCTTCAATTGACAATGCTCTTCAAATCTCTTAACTCTCTCGTTCCAAGTTATTGCAAAAGTGCCCTTGAGAACATTTCCAAGACTTTTTCGAAAAAGAGTGATAAACTGAAAAATAGCCTTTCCTCGGCTAGAGAAGCTGGTATTGATTTATTTGCAGATGTACCAAATGAATACATAACATTGTTACGTTCCAGGAACATATCGAAGAATTATAATAAAAATATAGAAGCATTTCATGGTAAAGAATACGCTATTCTTTTCTCGCTAATTGTCGAGAAGAAACTTTTTAATCAGCCGGTTTTGGCAGTGTTGTTATTAAATACAAGATTTCATTATTTATCTCCACAGTCAATGGAAGATCTGAGATATCTTGCAGATGTGCTCAGAAACAACAAAATTAAAAATTGGGAATTTAAAGCTGTGGATATTGCAGAGCCGTATGATTTGATTCAGAAGGTTTTGACAAGTTTGCAGAAAGCTTCTGTTACTGATCAGAGTCTTAAAGACGTAATCAATAGTCTTTTGAAGGTTTTAGTCAAGCCTAGCAATACTGAGGAACAGCCCAATTACGACAAAATGAAACCTTACCTCAACAGAGCTTCTCTCAATGTTTCCTTATTTCTCGAGGATCTAGCAGAAAAATTTCCCGAAGTTGTGAAACAAATGTCAACTGGTAACAAAATTAACTACATAGTAAAAGGATTTATTCCCCATTATTACGATACCCCTGAAAAATTCGGTTTCGCTTTTATGCAGAGGGTAAAGAACCGGATGTTGGTCTTGAAAATTGATCCACTTAAGAATTTAAGGAAAGTAAAGAGGCAGACTCTAGAGGAGTATTTTCTGCCCCCGGAGGAAAAAACCATTTTTGACATGATTTACAGAAAATCAGTTGGACAGATGTACAACAGTTCTTTGGAAATTGGGAAAGATGGATTAGGTAATGGTACATTTTTTAAAAATTGTTCTCTGAAAAGTAACAAGATGGGTTTGGATGTTTGGCACAAGAGTTTGGGTGAAGTTTCTGATGCTGAAACGGCGATTTTGAAGATCGGGAATGTCAGCACGATTTTGGAAGGGTTTCTTAACGAGGCCGGGATTTTGGCAAGTGTGAAAAAGTTTGTTAGTGATACATTTTGGGAAAATGTTCAAGATACGATAGGTGGAAGTTACCGAATTTTTGTCGACAATACGGAGAATGGAAACATTTCAGAAAAAGCCGAATTTGATGGAAGAAAATTGTATGAAAATGTAAGTGATGACGAGCAGTGTGACCAAAGTGAAAATGATAAGAAACAAAAACTTTGTGGGTTCAATTCGTCTGATGGGAAAATATCCGATCCAGTGGTATTGGATTCGAAACTGTTGATTTTGAATGTTCCAGAGGACAGGATTGATGTAAGTAGGCTAACGAATTCTAGTGGAGTGGATTTGAGTATTTTAAAAATTACTAGTGGTTTAAAAACGGATAATGAAACAGGTTCAGAAAGAAATATATTGGGGGTTATGAATGATTCGGTAACAAATATATCTACAACTACAATTGGTTTTGAAAGAAATATATCGACAAGTACAATTCGATCAATGACAAATGTAACAGATTCATTAACAGTCAATACAACCGGTTTATTAAAACTATCCAATCCAATTAGTTCATCAACATTATCCAATGCAACTGATTCATTAGTAATATCTGGTTCGTTAACATTGTCCAATACAACTGATTCATTATCCAATACTGATTTAAAAACACCCGAAAATCTAAGCGGAACAATTCCGAAATCCGCCAATGTTCGAAATAGTAAAACAATCCTTATAGGAACTTTAAAATGGTTGTTGAACTTCAAGAAGGTGAGAGCCAGATCAATAGTTTTTTACGAAGTTTTAAGATTGTATTGTATTTTGGTACATGGACCGAATAATCATTCCTTAATCCTCAATGACCTGGATTATAAAAATATAACAGGAGATTTAATAGGTAATAACAGTCTAACAGTTTCTAATATTCTCAATGATGGAGAATTTGTAAAAAATTTATCTAGCATAGAACCGGAGGAATACGAGACGAAACAATTGTTTCTCGTGGCACTGTTTAGGAAAATGTTAACTTTGGAAAAAGTGTATCAGGATCCTGTTGTTTTTAACGAAGTTGTACGTCTTTTAAGATCGATAATTCCTCTACCGATTGACTTGACTGAATTGGCTAAAGTGATTACAATCGATTCATTAGAAGATAGTCGAAGAGTTCAGGTAATTGTGGATTTTTTAAAAAAGAACCCAATTACCAATTTGAATGATTTTGATGTCGGTTTGTATGAAACGAAAGGATTTCTTCTGTACGCGATTCTTCGGAAATCGTTAAATGCAACTGAAGATGTGATTTTGAATGATGCGATTAGGAATGTTTTGCCTAAAATTGATTGTTGGAGTATTGGTGCGGAGAAAGTGTGGGAAAATGGTGAAAGAGTAGATTTTAATAAGTTGATAAAATTCGGTTTTGAGAAGAAGAACATGACGTCTGAAGTTATTGAGGCGTTTTTCAACATGACAACTTGGCACAATTCTTTCGATCCTTTTAAATACGTGAGTGAGATGAATGCCTCGCTTTATGAAACAAGGGCGGATTTTATAGACGGATTTTTTGACGATCTTGCCAGGAACATTGAACTTAAAGCGGATGAGATGAAGAAGGATATTGATCTGATGAAGACGGCTGTTAAGAAGACGGGAACTGGTCTAGAGCCGATTGATTATTTTTAAGTTGAGTCATTTTTGTTTTGTAATCAAAATTGTAATCAAAATACAATCAAAATATTTTGTAATCATTAAAATCGTTTTGTAATTGTCAGCGACTGTTGCAATTTTTGAACCTAGGCATTTATTAAATGAGGCCAAGATTATAAAAATATTACAATTGGTGACAGTGTGACAAGCCAGGAGAAACTAACGACGCGCGATATTATTTATTTTGCAGTGAACGTAATCCATGTGGATTTCCGCTTACCTAGAGGCAAACTGTCTGGAAAACGAGAAAAAATTACTTGGACAAAATAATAGAACTGCGACATGTTCCGTGTTAAAGGGACTGTTAACAGGATAACCACAGGGAACGAAACGTTAAGTAAAGCGTTGAAAAGAAATCGAACGCAAATTGTTACAAACGAGCTCTTTTGAGTAGTCAATTTTTCAGCGCTACTTCTACTTTAACTCTATTATCTTCCAGGTTTTTTTTTTATTTCGTACACAATCGTCGTAAAATGGTGTCCACTTTGTTTGCCGTTCATTTTTAAACTGGGAAATATGTTTTAAAACAAGTAACTATTAGAAACTGAAACGTGAATAACTTGAAATTAAATGAACTAGGTGAATATTGTGTCCATTAAAATGGACATTTCGTTTCTATAAAAAAAATTATCTTCCTCATAGAAGAAGCAATAAATTGATAGTATAATAATACTTAATTTGAGAAGTTAATAAAAAAAAAGAATTTTAAGGATGTTGAACCCATTGACATAACCTAAAACTAAAAAATAGTTTTTCACGTAAAATAAATATATTATTCAAATTGATTTCTCCTCATTTTAAACCATACAGTTGTATATTTTTTAAAAAAAATTAGGTTGATACAAAGTTTGTTATGAAATAATAATTATTGAACATTTTGTATTTTTTCTACATAAAGTTTGTGAACAATTGTTATTTTTATCCAATTTTGATAAATAATAGCTCATTTTAAATATTAATACATTCTTATCTACAAATCTGTTTGTTGGATTTTGTTAATAATATTTTTTTAAAAATTTATTAAATTAAACTTATCTATTATATATTTTTTAAACAAAAAAAATTTTTAGAAAATCTAAAAAACAGACTTGTAGAGAATATTTCAAAGATTTAACTGAGTTATTATCAGTGGCGTAACTATTAAGAGGCAAAGTAAACCTTTTTTAGGACAGAATTTATAAAATTGTAGAATTAAAAAAAAATGTAAAAAACAATTGAAATTGAACAAAATAATTGCAAATTTTGCTAATTAATTAAAAAAAAATGAAAGCAATTAAACTTGGGAAAAGTAATTTAAAAAATCATGGAAATGTTTTAAAAATATAGAAAATAATTTAAATTTGAGAAAATTACTTAAAAATCCTAAAAATAAATTGAAAACAATTGAATAATGAAAAATTATGAAAAATAATTGAAAATTGAAAAAAATGACTGAAAATTAAGATAAATAATATAAAATTGAAAAAAATAATAAATATTTGTGAAAATAATCGAAAAAATTACGTAATATATTTTAAGTAAAGAAAACTTGAAGAAAATTTAAGAAAAATACTTAAAACTTTCATAAGCTTATTAAAAAGAAAAGAAAATAATTAAAAATTAAAGAAAATGAATGAAACAAGATAAACATATTTTAAAATTGAAAAGAATAATTTTCAATTAAACAGAAATAATTTAAAACTTTTTGGAAATTACGAAAAAAAACGAAAGTAATTGAAAATTGAAGAAAATAATGTAAAAAATCATATAAATAATTGAAAATTGAATGAAATAATTGGAATCTCAGATAAATAGCTTACAATTTTTTTAAATTATAAATTAAATGAAAAAAATTGAAAATTGAAGGATATAAATTTTGGAAAATAATTGAAAAATAAGTTTACAATTTGAACTTGAAGAAAATAATTGAAATATTATTACAATGATAAGTTGTAAAAAATAAATTACATTTGAGTGAAATAATTAAAAAAAATTACCGATTTTTTTTTTAATAAAACAAAATTGAAATTTCAGAAAACTACTTGATGATCTTAGAAATCAATTTAAAAAAATGAGAATAACTAAAAATTGGAGAAAAGAATTAAAGAAAGCTAAAAATAAATGAAATTTACGATAAATTATTAATAAAAATATTGGGAAATTATGAAAGAATATGAAAATAATTAAAATTGAAGAAAATAATTGAAATGTTAGAAATATACTTAAAAATTGAAGAAAATAACGATCGATGAAAATAATTGAAAAATGATAAAATTAATTCAAAATTGAAAAAAGTTATTGAAATATGTTGAATATAATTTAAGATAGAGAAAAATAATTGAAATATATTGAAAATAAATTAAATATGAAAGATTAAAAACAATAAATAAAATTGATGGGAATAAGAATTAAAATTTCAGATAAATAATTGCTAGTTTTTAAAATTTTGCCAAAAGAAAAAAAATAATAAAAAATCGGAGAAAATAATATAAAATTACTGAATTTGTTTTTAAGCAAAATAAAATAATTCAAATCGTTTAAAAAGTAGAAAATTGAAGACAATAATTTAAATTTGAGATAATAATTGGAAATTTTGAAAATTAATTGAAAAATAATAAAAATATTAAAAGACGGAGAAAATAATTGCAAAATAATAAAAAAAAAAATTTAATTGAAAATTGAATAAAATAATTGAAAATTTAGATATATATTTGAAACTTTAGTAAATTAATTCAGAAATTATGAAAATAATTAATAATAATTGAAAATAATAATTGCAAAATGACAAAAATAATGACAAATTAAAAAAATTAATTTAAATTTGCGATGAATAATATAGAAGTAAGTAATAAATAATTAAATTGATTCAATGTCAAGGCAAAAATAATTAAAATTAAAAAAGTGATTAAAGAAAACTAAACAAAATAATTGAAATTTGAGGAACGTAAGTTTAAGATTTAGGAAACCAATTAAAAAATTTAAACAATTAACAATTTAAATAATTAAGGATTGTAGAAAATAGTTGAAAAATGATAAAAATAGTATAAAATTGTATTTTAAATAATTGAAATCACAATAGAAAATAATTATTAAAAATCGAAGAAGTTTTTAAATCACTTAAAAATGAATATTTTTGAAACATGGATTAATTGAACTTTTAATCAATGCATGTTCACATTAAGTGAAATTTAAATAAATTAAAATTGCTATAAATTTAAAATTTGAGAACTTTTTAAAAAGGTGAAATATGATTTAAAATTTTAATTTCAACTCCGATACTTTAATTTTTTTTGTCCGGCTGTGTAATTATTATTTCATAACAAATTTTGTATTAACCTAATTTTTTTTTTAAATGTGCAACTGTATCTTTTAAAATTTAGTGAAATCAATTATAAAAACATTTTTATTTTATGCGAAGAACTATTTTTTAGCTTGAGCTTATATCAATAAGTTGAACATCCTAAAATGCAAAAAAAAAAAAAAAAATATGGATTATTTTGCTAATTTATGATCAATTGTAAACTTTATATAGGTTAATCGATTAGTTTTGAGATAAGGAATATGATTCTTTTATTTATTAAGTTCTATTTTTAGCGTAGAAAAATTTGTTTGGCCAAAAACAATTTTTCTCGATGAAAAAAGGTGCTTAAAAAAATTTGATTCGGTATTTTCGAATATTAAGGGGAGGCACCACTTTCATTTTGACCCCTTCAAATTTGAATGATCCTAGAAAGCTATTTTATTTTTCAAAACATAAATTATGTTTGATCACTAACTCAAAAGTAATTGACATAAACAGAAAAATAAAAGAGAAAATTTCTTTTGAATAATTTTTACAAATTTTATTTTTGAAAAAGACTTTTTAAAATTTTTATCACCTTAAATATTGAGAATTTTTTAATTTATAATTATTCTTTTAATTATCTGACTCTCAACATTTTCCAAAAATAAAAAAATAAATAAGCTTGAATATAATAATTTTTTTTAATAATTCAGTTTCAAAAACTTAAATTTGACTAAATATCTGAAAAATACTGAAATTTTGAAATATTTTAATCAGCAAAACTTAAAAAAAACTATTATTGTATAGTTTTTAATAATCATTAAACTTATTTTTATGAATTTTATATCTTGGAAATATTTTTAATGGAAAATTTTTATTAATTATTTGACTCAAAAGTTTTTTGAGAATTAATTTTAGTATTAATCTTATCCTAATCAGATTTTTGTAAGTGGTCCCACAATAAAACTCAGGCAATGAAGTTTTAATTTTAAAAATTCAAAGTGAAGGTTAATTTATATATTTTAGAATAAATTGTTATTAACCAAGACCTAATTTTCAATGTTTAGAAAAACAGCTTTTAAAACGTTAAAACCTCCGAAATGTAAAATAAAAAAAATAATCCCATAAAGTTAATATTTTAAGTCACAAAATAATTTCTTCTTATTTGAAAAGCAACTATTAGACATGTTTCATTTAACAAAACTATTTTTTTTCGGTGCACCTTTTAAAGCTATATTTTAATGAACTCAAACGAGAAGTTTTATTAATTTAAACATATCAATAATAAATTTAATTATTATTAAATTAAATTTCTGCCTACATAGGACAAACTTTCTTGAATTTTTAAAAGTTTTTTCTATTGTACAACTACTAAAATTAAAAGATTTTTAGGTTCTAATAATTGAATATCTGATTTTTATGAATTATAATTAAAGTGCTTATTATTTGTTTAATTAATTTATTAAATTGATTAATGTTAAAACTCTTAATTTCATGGTACAAAATAAAATTTACCTTTGTTTGTACAAAATAAGAATTTTCAAAAAATGTTTCTGTGTCAAAATAAAACTGACCATAAAAAATTTATAAATTTGAACGAATACAAAGCTTTTTCCACGAGGAAGCAAAGTTAATGAAAACTGCTTTATTTAGTATAAAATTAATGAATTCCATTTACAATAAAAGCTGAAATGATAAAATTTTATGCAGATGCGTGGTGACATAAATATTAAAAGTATACTATAATATGTAAGTATAATAACTTTGTAACGGTTATACAAATTAATTGACATTATTATTTAGTGTTAGTATATTTGTGTGTCAAATGATATCATTAAATTTGTAGTGGTGACATTTTCCTTATAACAGTGGTGGAGCTGCTGTTTACTGCATTCTGGTAATATAGGCGTAGAGACATTTAATTAAATCCCAAAATAATTTGCATAGCTTGTGCACAGAATGTTGTAATAACATCTCGAAGATACTTGAAGATAGCAGTACACGTTACATCCAGCTGACTGCAAATGTAAACATATATTTACCACACACCTATTTTCCCCCAAGTTACTGCTTCCCACTTGTGTACAACTTGCAAACATATACAAAAGCCAGAGTCCAGGATCAGGAAATCATAACATTTAGTTTCCTGGACACCAGGAAGCTCATGGCTTTTACTCAAAATTCATCATTTTATTTTATAAATAAATTAACAGTTTCTTTATTAAAAATTTATTTCATAAAGCTTCATCTACAATATAAAATAATGTCACTTTGCTTCAGGATACAATTTTTTAGTCTGGCGACAAGGAAATATGACATCCTGCTTTAATATTTAATTTTCAAAATCTGTGACAAAGAAAGAGGGTACAAAATTGTGGGAAATGTTATTTACGGACGAAGCTTCATCAATGAAAATATGGGGTAAATATTCATATAACTACATACCTATGCCCAATAAAAATTCAATAGGTAAGGTAGCTTTTTTTTATATAAAATTTAATGGCGTAACTGCTAAGGGTTTTCAACAATTTAAAAAAAAAACAAAATTTAAAAATAAATTTATATAAATAAATAAATAACATAAATATTTATATAGGACAAAATTAATCAAACTTCAGAATTCAGAAAGAATTGCAAAAATAATTAAAATGAAACAAAATAATTGCAAGTTTTGCCAATTCCTGGAACAAAAATAGTGAAATCAACTAAAAATAGTACAACCAACTAAAAATTGGGGAAAGTAATTTAAAGAATCATAGAAATGTTTTAAAAATAAAGAAAATAATTTATATTTGAGAAAAATACTAAAAAATTTTGAAAGCAAATTGAAAAAAATGAATAATGAAAAATTAGAGAAAATAATTAACAATTAAAAAAAAACTTTTTGGAAATTGTAATAAATAATTTAAAATTGAAAAAAATAATTAAAATGTGAGAAAACAATTCAAGAAATTATACAATGTTTTAAATAAAGGAAAGATATTAAAAATATCAGAAAAATACTTACAACTTTCAGAAGTTCATTAAAAAATAAGAAAATAATTAAAAATTAGAGAAAATTAATAAAAAAAGATGAACGTAATTAAAAATTGAAGAGCATAAATTTTAATTAAAGAGAAATAATTAAAAACTGTTTGAAAATTATAAAAAAGAAGGAAAGTAATTGAAAATTGAAGTAAATAATATAAAATAAGCAAAATAATTTGCATCCTCATATAGAGGAAGCAATAAATTATTAACAGTTAATTGGAGAATTGATTAAAAAAAAAAAAAAGATTTCAAATGCAAAAAATGAAAAAACATTAATTATTTGACGAATTCTTGATCAATTTTAAAAGTTATATAGAGTCAAAAGTTATATAAGTCAATCAATTCGTTTTGAGATAAGGAATTTAACTTTTGTATTCATTAAGTTGTATTTTTAGTATAAACAAAAATTTTTGCAAAAAACTATTTTTTTTCGATGAAAAAAAGAGCACAAAAATTAACTGAAATTTGCGATAATTAATAAAAAAAATTTGAAATTATGAAAACAAATGAAAATAGGTAAAAATTGTAGTAAATAATTGAAATTTTAGAAAAATATTTAAAAATCTGAGAAAATAATTTTTCACAATGAGAAGAATAATTTACAATCGAGGGGAATAATTAAAAAATGATAAAATTAATTCAAAATTGAAAATAGTAAATAAAATTCAAGAGAAATAATTGAAAAAACTATAGAATATATGTTTGAAAAAAGAAAATAATTACAAAATTACTTAACAAATTTTAATTAAAGAGAATAATTAAAATATCGCATAATTAATCTAAAAATTGAAGAAAATAATTGAAATTTCAGATAATTAATTAAAATAATATATGCTGAAAATAATTTAAGATTGAGAAAAGAAATTGTAATTTGTTGAAAATAATTTTAATATACAAAATTGAAAGCAGTAATTAAAATTTGAGAGAAATAATTGATAAAAATTATGGTTATGGTTTAAAAAAAAAAAAAATAATTATAAAATTATTTTTAAAATCGTAGAAATAATCGAAAATTAATTAAAATAATTGAAATTCCAGATAAATAATTGAATTTTTTGAAAATTATGCCAAAATAATAAAAATAATTAGATATTGAAGAAAATAATAGAAAAATTGAAGAATTTACTTTTTAAGCATAGGAATAAAATTGAAAAATTGTTTAAAACATGTAAAACTTATGACATTAATCTAAATTTGAGGTAATAACTGAAAATTTAGGAAATTAATTAAAAAATAGTTAAAATAATAAAAGATTGAGTAAATTGAAAAATAATAAAAAGAAATGAAAATTGAACAAAATAATTGAAAGTTGAGAGATATATTTGAAAGTTCGGGAAATCAGTTTAGAAATTATGAAACTGATTAAAAATTGAAAATAATAATTGCAAAATAACAAAAAATAATGGTAAATAAAAAAAATTAATTTTAAATAATATAAAATTTAGGAAAAAATATAATTAACTTGATTTAATGTCAAGGGAAAAATAATTGAAATTGAAAAAGAAATTGAAAAAGCTAAACAAAATAATTGAAATTCGAAGAAGGTAAATTTAAGAATTAGGGAAACAATTTAAAAATAATTAAGAATTGCAGAAAATAGTCGAAAAATGATAAAAAAAAGTACAAAATTGTATTTTAAATTATTGAAATCACAATAGAAAAAAATTATTAAAAATGGAAGAAATTTTTAAATCACTTCAAATTAAGCATATTTAAAACGTGAGTTAATGGAACTTTTAATCAATGCAATTTCACATTAAGTGAAATTTGTGAAAATTCAAATTGCTCTAAATTTAAAATTTGACAAATTTGAAAAAGGTGAAACATGATTTAAAATTGTAAAAGAAAAAAAGATTTAGTCAAAAATGTCAGGTGTGAACAAAATGAACTTGAATGAATGAAACTTGTAAATTATTATATATAATTGGGGCCCCATTTTCTTTTTTGCCCCAGGGTCCTTACCCTCCCAGTTACGCCACTGATAAAATTGTAATTATAAATTCCATAAAAGTCTACTCAGCAGGAGTTCAACTTACCCCAGAGTTGTGGACTCTCCAAAAGTTTATAAAATTCTGATTATAAATTTCTTAACCCTTTAAGGCCTACGTGACATAAATGTCTCACTTACAAAAATCATTGTAACTTTTTTAAAAATAAACATATTTTAATCGGCTTTAGCGTTTCAGAATTTTAGAAAATTAAACAAATTAAAAAAAATTTTAAAAATGTTAAAAGTAATATTAAAATAGATAGATTAATAAATATTTATTTATAAGGGGGGGAGGGGAACTATATTATTTTTTAGTAATAAAATTATGATATATTAAAATTATAATAATTCGAGCTCTTTACTTTTATAAATAAGTGTCATTTCCGAAAACGGAAGCTTTCTGTCTGAATTAAAGAAATATTTATTTAAGAAGGCAAAAAAAGAGATATTTAAAAATTATTTTAGTATTTAATTTAGACTTAATAATTACATAAATTATTTATAATAAGAAAAAAGGACAAAAAAGGAGAAGGAAGAATAGAATTTAATTGAATTAAATAAAAATCATTATAATTTACCTCTTTTTGCTTTCAGTTATAAAATTAAAATAAAATAAAAATATTAAGTTTAAATAATTATTTTAATATGACATATTAATGTTATAGTTTATCTAAAATATTTTTTAGTTTAATATCTTCAATATTATGTTTTTATTTGTAAACTATTTAAAAATGGATTTTACGCAAGTGTCGGTCTGTCTGTCTGTCTGTAGAAAAATTTTGACGTCGGATAACTTGAGTAAAAATTGTCTGATCAACTTCATCTTTGGTACACTTTTTCTAGATACAAAAATACAGGTCAAGTTCATTAGCCCGCTATTTCCATCCAAAATTATCAAAAATAGAACAAAAAATTACAAATTATCAAAAATATATCAAATTTGATTTAGGAATTTTACTTGTTGTTTTATTATAATTCATTAATTAAGTTTAATTTGTATTAAGAAAAAATATTAAAAGATATTAAAACACCCGATGTTTGTTAAGTTAAAATATATTTATTTTCAAAATCACGACGTTTCGTTTTAATTTATAATTAATTGTACAATTAACAGAAATTAGATGAATGCCTAATGACAAAGTCTTAAGCGTGGAAGTAGATTATTTTGGCTTATGAAAAACCACGTAACAATTTTTAAAAAATGTGTAAACAATTATCGTTCTATTTTCGACGATTGAGTATTGCTAATCGTTTTCTTAAAAGATCCAGTTCCATGAATGCAAGATTCAGAGCTTTGTTGTGCATCAGGAACTTTCGTAGGTTTTGCTGTTTGCGTGACTCTTTCAGATGCGTATGAATTTGTCGAATTAACGATTTCACTTGTTGAATCTCGCTTGTTACTCGTGAAGCTTCCATTTTGAAAGTTGCAGATCAAGAAAATTTGCAGAAAATATTGCGCAGTCTAATATCTTTGGTCCTTCAAGTTGCGCATGTCAATTGAAGCAGCGAGTTTTTTTTATACCTGACAATTAAATTAATTGTTATTAATTTATTTATTGAAAATTGAAGAAAGTGTAATTTCTCGAAATATGGGATAAAAGTGTGCCAATTACTGCGAACTTTGACAGCGACGAATTTTAAATAAAAATAGAAAATTATTAAATAAATAAATAATAATGAAGTTAGTAAAATTTGGGTAAATTCCCAACTTGGTTTTTATAGGTCAATTTATCCGGGTTTTTTCTACAGCTTTTATATTAAAAAAGATTAATTAATTGCGGTTATCATACTTTGGGATATTTTGATATTTAGACAAAAATTAAAATCTTTTACAAATTGTGATTATTATGATTTTCTAAATAGAAAATTAGGTATTATTGATTTATTTATTAATAATTGAACTATTAATTAAGTTATAAAAGTTTCTATTAAAAACCACAGTAATTGGGTTATCCGCAGAAATTGAAACACTTAGATTATTATTTATATAAAACTAGGGATAATAACAAAATAATTATGATTTTGAAAATAAATTAGGTGTTTTAAAAAAAAGCAAATGTATTTTAAAATTATATATTTAAGAATAATATAGGATTTCCAAGTTAATTATGGATAATTAATTAAGTGATTTTAAAGTTTAGTCAGTACATTTAAAGAAAATCTATTTATTTATTTATATTCATTTATTTATTTAAGTTTTTTTAATTTACGATATCTGAAAAAAGCAAGTTATTGAAAAATAATTCCACATTTTTAAGCATTGTTTGGAATACATACTTTATTAGATTAATTTAAGTTTACTTAATGAGATAATTTTTTTATGATAAAAATCAGAGGATAATTCACGTGATAATTTACGAAATTTTTTAAATGAAGATATTTTACATAATTTAGAAAATTTAGGGATTTTTTTAAGAAAATTCAACTATTTCGCATTTTAGAACATTTGAAAGTAGTTCGAAAATTTTGTAATATCTGAATTATTTAAAAACGACTAATAATTAGTAAAATACAAAACTTTCTCCATGAGGAAACAAAATGGTTATTTATTAGCCAAAAAAAACTTAAGAAATAATTTAAAAAGGACTTGAAAAATGGTTAAATATCAAATTATATTAATAAACAGAATTTTACTAAAATTTTGTTCTTGTTTTGATATAACTTAAAAATGAATTAAACTAATAATTAGTTATTACACTAACTAAATGAATAGTAAAAATAATATTAATACTTGGATTAGTAGTTGATTTTTTGTTACTAGTTATTTATAATTATTTTTACTACTATTACTTAGTTATTTTTTACTAATATTTAGATTTAGATAATAAGTTTAGAAGCGCATGAAGTTAGAAGTCTCAAATTCGAAAACATAAGTTGATAGCATAAATTTATAACATAAATTTAAAAATTCTTTAATTATAGAAATATTAAAATTCAGAATGTCACTTAAAGTTGGAAACAAAATTTAATATAAAAACCTTAAATTTAGTCAGTTTATTTTATTTGACAATTTAAAGATTGCAAACAAAAATTGAGTTTAATTAAACTGGAAATTTTATTTAAAAGTTATTATTACTTATTAAAATATATATTAGTTATTAAAATACATATTGCTTATTAAAATATCTTTAATTGTGAATAATTTTGAAGTGCACACATTTGATATTTTGTATTAATAATCCTTTCAATTCCTATATTACATATAATATTTATACAATATATATTATTATTTAATATCACAGCGTATTGTCTAGAATAAATATTAACAACATTTATTGAATTGAAAATTTAATGCACAGAAATAAATAAAACAAAATAAACATTAAAAGATACACAAAACTTGAATATACAAAATAGGGTAGAAAATGAAATATTCAACACGACTATATATGATTAATTTCCTAATACAATTAACGTAATTAAAGATAAACTTACGTGTGTTTTTACACTTGTAGGAACAAAATCGTAAAATCCATTCACAAGGAACTACACTTATTTTACTATTTTACTTTTTTTTTTACTTATTGTACAATGTCTGCTGTGACTGATCATTTGCAAAGGTTCAGTGTTAACTGCCTAAAAGTTGCCTACAAAGTGTTTCAGAATTTTAAATGAATAAGGATCACTTTAAAAGTCATTAAAATAATTATCCTTTATCTATTTTCTAATAAGGCGCCAATAATATGTAAAATCCGTCTCGCTTTTGCTGCATCCCATACATATCTAATGACAAAATTATACTACTATACAGTAAAAGATAACTTCATTAATAATAATTCATAATTGACAACAAGGAACATTCCACTGTGAACTCAGCTTAATTTATGCCATTAACTTGTACCTACATTTCTATTCTTAGTGAAAATTGTGTTTCAAATATATCTGCCGAAAGATAATTATTGACATCAGATACAATCTGGTTTTTAAAAAATTACAAATGTTTACAAATTAAAATAATTTATTTAATTTATTTTGTGCATAATCAAAATAAAATGATGAATTTATTTGACCAGTTTATATTGCTTAATTATTTTTTTAACTATCTAATTATTTTTCTTGAATAAACATTTATTAAAAATAACAATTTTTACTTTTTATAGATTAATAAAAACCGAGACCTTACGGTTTTATAAAAAAAAATCATAAAATTAATTTTCCTCGGGCTGGAAATTAGTTTTGAAAGTGGTGTTTACAAAATAAGACTCATAATTTGATTAAGTCGTCCAAGCCTCTGAAGTTAGAGGGTAAAATAAAAACAAATAATATTGACATAATTTCGGGATTAATAAAAAGTTAATTATGTAAGTTGATGATATTATATTATTTCATTAAGTAAACAATAATTGAATAATAATACATACAAACACAATATTTGTGGTATTTTAAAATTCGTTAAAAAATATTGTTTGTAAGTTTTAAATACATATTAAAACGCGAACGATTTTTATCAAATGTAAAAATATAATTGTCGCCAATTAAGAGTATTAAACTTAACTAATTTGCTGTATTTACAAGAAATACAAATTCGGCGTTCAGAGAAAATTAGTGATTAAGAAGTCATTAAATAGTAAATGGCAAGAAAGTGGGTATTTATGAAGCAAGGAAAAAAATTTTTTTTTTCTAACAAATAATTTGTCTGGAGATTTAAGACAGATTTGGTGCCTCCCTAATTGAAAGTTGATTAAATTTTAATTACAGAAATGGTAAAAGGTCAGATGTAACCAGTATTTTCATATTTTTTATTTTTATTATCTGACTAACTTTTATAACTCTATTTTCTGTATTTAAACAAATTAACTTATATTGTTTAATTTTTGTCCATTAATAATTTCGGATCATTGAATATTTCCTGGCAAGTTGAAATTCTATTAAAGGATTCTTCAGCTTCAAGTATTACACTTCCACATCCAGTTACTGAAAGGCATTACTCTACGTCAAAAGTTGCTATAACTGCTTCTGAAAGAGTTATAAGTTGATATTATTAATAACTTTTCCTAGTCTGGGGAATCAAATTCCATAACTTTCAATGCTTTAATCCGCTGGAAACCTCAATTTTGTATCAAACTACGTACCAATATTTATCAGAATATTACACAAACTTAAAATATAATTTCGAAACTGTTTATATGAGGAAAAAAATGTGTTTATGCCATCTAGCACAAAATAAGTAGCTTAAAATAAGGCTTTAAATTGTATAAATTTAGATACTTATATTCGAGTCTGTGCAAAATATCAATAGCCAAATTTCCCAACAAATTAGATAAATATTTCTCCCCCTAGAAAAAAAATTTGTTCCTATGAGCATGAAAATAATAATTTCAAGTTGCTTCAAATTAATTATAAAATAAAGAGAAATTGCTGTTAAGTAAAAAAAGGATTGGGGATTTAATTTTTTTTAAATTTAAGTCAAGAAGAATTACTTAAAAGTGAAAAAATTACTAGAGACTTACTAATTATAACTAGAAAATGGCGAGGAAAATAACTAGTAAAAGGAGAAAAATCCCTAGAATGTGAAAAACGTAAATTTAATATTAATATTAAGAAAAGTAACTAGAAAATACAGGAAAATGTCTAAAAATTAAAATAATAATTAGAAGTTGATTAAAAATAACCAGAAAAGGAAGAAAAATTGGAAAATAAAGATAATATAATAAAAAGGCGTTTAAAATATTTTATATTGATGAAAATTACTACAATCGGGAAATACTTAGGACATATATTAAAATTATTATTATTATAATTATTACTATCTATAATAATAATCTACAAGGTTCATTAATATTCATTCATTCTGTCCACACCTGAAGTTTGTCACATAAATATTTTTTGTTTTAAATCGGATACTTTTTAAAAAATTAAAATTTAAATCGATAAATATTAGTTCAAATCATTTTAATTTCATTACTAAATAAATCTATACTTATTTCTATAATTTTCAACAGTTTTCAATATACAATTATTCTCTTTAAATTTTATAATTATTCTTTATTTTTTAAAATTATTTTGCTCAGTTGTCGATTATTCTCGACACTTTTCGAATTTTTCTTTCAAAACTCAGTTACTTTCTTCATTTCTCCATTATTTTCTTTAATATTTAATTATTTTAGTCATTTTGTATTTTTTCTTTCAATTATCAACTATTTTTTTTTTAATTTCAATTTAATTCTTTAATCTTCAATTTATTTCTTTAATTTTTAATTATTTTCTTTAATTTTCAATTGCATTCTTCGTTTTTCAATTCAAAATAATTATTTATCAAAAATTCAGTAATTTTCGCATTTTCTTAGTTAACAAATGTTTTCTTGGAATTTCCATTTCATTTTTTAATTTTCAATTTGTTTCTTCAATTTTTAATTATTTTCTTTAATTCTCAAATATTTTTTTTAATTTTCAATTATTTTTCTTTACTCATAAAAATCGTTTAAAATTACAATTAAATTATTCAATTTTTAGTTATTTTCTTCAAATTTAAATTCCACTTTTCAATTTTCAATTATTTTCTTTAATATTAAAAAATTATCGCCTTCTTTCTATTTTTTTCCATTCTCATTAAGTTTCTTTAATTTCAAAATACAATTGTTCAATTATTTTCTGTAATTTTTAATTCCATTCTTCAGTTTTCAATTGTTTTCAATTACTTTCTTCCATTTTTTAAATATATTCTTTAAATTTAGATTCTTTTTTCAATTTTTAATTACTTCCTTCAATTTTCAATTATTTTTTTCTCGATTTTCAATCCAGTTGTTAAATGTCCAATTATTTCCAACAATTATTCCTATAATTTTCTTAATTTTTCAACTTGCAATTATTTTCTTTAAATTTAATATTTTTTGTTTAATTTTTTAAGTTATCTTTTCAGTTGTCTATTAATCTAGTCATTTTTTAATTTTTCTTTTCAATTGACAATTATTCTCGTCACTTTACACATATTTTCTTCAATTTTTCAATTATTCCCGTCATTTTTCAACTATTTCCTTCAATTATTAATTATTTTCCGCAATTTTCAATTATTTCCTTCAAAATTTTTTCAATTTTCAATTATTATCTTAAAATGTTTTAATTATTCTTTGATTTTTTCAATTATTTTTTTCGGTTGTATATTAATCTAGCTATTATTTAAATTTTGTTTTCAACTGTCAATTATTTTCGACATTTTGTAATATTTTTTTGAATTATGAAATATTTTTTTAAATTTTAATTTAATTCTTAAATTTTCAATTTATTTCCTCAATTTTTTAATTATTTTCTTCAATTATTTTTTTCACTCATAAAAATTGTTTTAAAAATTTCAATTCAATTATTCAATTCTAGAACTATTCTCTACAATTTTATGTTATTTTTATCGTATTTAAATTCCGTTTTAAAATTTTAATTATTTTTTCAATTTTTTTTTAAATTTCTTTCTTCAATTTTCAATATTTTTTTACAATTTTAATTATTTTTTTCGATTTTTGTTTCACTTGTTAAATGTGAAATTATTTCCAACAATTATTCCAAAAAATTTTCTTTATTTTTCAATTATTCTCGTCATTTTTCAACTATTTTCTTCAATTATTAATTATTCTCCGCAATTTTCAATTATTTCCTACAGTCTTTTCAATTTTTAATTATTGTCTTAAAATTGTAACTATTCTTTGATTTTTTAAATTATTTTGATCGGTTGTGTTTAGCCATTTTTTGCATTTTGTTTTTAATTATCAATTATTTTCGTCATTTTGTAATTTTTTTTTTTCAATTGACAATTATTTACGTCATTTTTCAGATATTTTCTGCAATTTTCAATTATTCTCATCATTTTTCAATTATTTCTTTTAATTAATAATTATTTTCCACAATTTTCATTAATTTCCTACAATTTTTTCAATTTTCAAATATTCTCTTAAAATTTTATAATTATTCTTTAATTTTTTCAATTATTTTGTCGGTTAAGTTTTTTATTATTTTCTTCTAGTTTAATTATTTTCTTCAATGTTCAATTATTTTTTTCAATTTCCACTCGAGTTGTTAAATGCAATTTTCATAATTTTCAACAGTTTTCAATTGACACTTTATTATTCTCCTTCAATTTTATGATTATCCATTAATTTTGAACATTTTTTTAAATGCCGATTATTCTCGCCAATTTTCGAATTTTTTTTGTCATAGTTAATTATTTTTTTAATAGTTAATTATTTTTGTCAATAATTGAATTATTTTCGTTATATTGTAATTTTTCTGTTAATTATCAATTATTACCTTGAAATTTCCATTTAATTAATTAATTTCAAATTTATTTCTTAAATTTTTAGTTATTTTGATCGACTTTCAATAAATTCCTTAATATTCAATAATTCTCGGATTTTTTCAATTACCATTTTATAATTTTTCAGTATATTTTTTAAATTTACACTTTGGCTAATACACCAAATTATCTTTTTTCAATTTTTAATTACTTTCTTTAATTTCCAATTATTTTTTTCAATTTTCAATCCAGTTGTTAAATTTTTCAATTATTTCCAACAATTATTCCTATAGTTTTCTTAATTTGTCAATTTGCAATTATTTTTATTGGATTTAATATTTCTTGTTTAATTTTTTTAATTATTTTTTTCAGTTGTCTATTAATACATTCGTTTTTTGAATTTTGTTTTCAATTGACAATTATTTTCGTCATCTTTCACATAATCTCTTCAATTATTCAATTATTCTCGGCATTTTTCAACTATTTTCTCCAATTATTAATTATTTTCCGCAATTTTCAATTATTTTCTAAAAATTTTTCAATTTCTAATTATTATCTTAACATTTTATAATTATTCTCTAATTTTTTCAATTCTTTTGCCGGTTAAGTATTAATCTAGCTATTTTCGTCATTTTTTTTTTAATTGTCAATTAATTTCGTCATTTTGTAATTTTTTTGTTCAATTATCAATGATTTTTTCAAATTTTAATTTTATTCTTAATTTTTTTATTATTTTCTTTAATTTCAATTATTTTTGTCAAATTTCAATCCAGTTATTCAATTTGCAATCGTTTCCAACAGTTATTCCTATAATTTTTAAACTACTCTGTTTAAATTTAATATTTATTCTTTAATATTTTAAATTCTTCTTTTTAATTGTGTAATTATGTAGCCATTTTTGAATTTTTTTTCAACTGTCAAGAAAATATTCTTAATTTAAGAATACACTCTTAATTTAAGAAAAATTTTTCATCTAAGAATATATTCTTAATCTTAGAAAATATTCTCAATCCAAGATAGTATTCTGAATCTAAGAGAGTATTCTTAATCTAAGAAATATTCTTCTTATATTTTAAGAATATGAAATTCTTTTAATAAGAATATTACATTCTGCGATAATGGCGCTAGGAATAATTCTTAAAAGAAGAAAACCGTTATTTTCAATATTCTTTTTAAAACCTGATCTTCCCTCCTTTTTATATAGTGCTGAAAAGAGAAAAGAATTTTCATAAAATCCATTCTATTTTATTCTAGAATGATTTTCTATTTTATGCAGGAGTAGAATTTTGTTTTTTTTAATTCATAATGCAAAGTCATAAAAGGGGAGGGGGGAATTCAGGTTTTAAATAGAACTAATAAAATCAATTTTAGGTTATTCCAGTCTTCTTGACACGCAGCATAAACATGCTCAGTCTTAATTTAAAACCCAAAAAGCGAAAATTCGATTATAAAAAGTTTTGATTCCCGGCATTAACAGAAATATCTTATTATCCGTAAAGAATTGATTTCTATTGATTAGATTTGAGAGTCTCTAAATTGAACAGGACTCGTTAGAGAAGAAACGAGAAGTTGTATTGATTGTACTCAAACAAGTGAAATTGAACATCCCTTGGAGCAACCTACTCTTTTATTTTGTAAGCTTTATTTTCTCTCAAGACAGTGAACCATGAAGGCTTCTTTTCTCCTTCTGTAAAGTGTCCCGTTTCTGGAGGCTAAGAATGTAAGAATCCTCATGTCGAATCTTCTATAGAATCAGTGATTTACTAAGGATCCTAGTTCGATTTCTGTGACGCGCTTTGGGTTAAGAAACTATAAACGAGAAGTAGAGAATGGTTCAACGGATCAGAAGAGATAGAAGATAGTCATATTCTATTTTTCAACTATCCCAAAGACTCGACACAACTTCTCCTGACCAAGGCTTTTCCTTTACGTTTTAAAAATCCCCAGCAAGATTTTATCCGTTTCCTAACCTAGAAACCTTATCTAACAAATGCCCTGGAATCTTTTAAACAGTGATTTTCTTTATATAAGAATCGCTTTTTCGCAAAAAACTTGATTGTGTAATCAATTTATTCTTTTCTGAAAATGCTGCAAAATTATTATATATAAACATCAGCTTTCATGAATTCAGAAAGAGATTTATGTTTCAAAGGGGAAACATCGAAGGAGATGCTTCAAGTAAAGTAATACCCTTCACGCGAATCTCTTGTAGAATAATAATAATAATACGAAAAGTAAGATAATTACCATGCATGTAATTATTAAACAAGACACCTAAATAAAGAGGATCTACCAAGCCTTGAGAAATTTCCGCAATTTAAAGAGAACCAACAGTTTCTACAAGAAGCGAGAGGAACAACTATAATGAAGATTAATTATACTGTTAAAATCACGCCTAAGTGGAAAAATGACAAAAAAATAATTTATTCTTTTTAATTAATTATGTGAAAGTAAACTCAATTAGGAATAGAACAAGATTATTTACATTTCGTATTTTTATACTAAAAAGGAATAAATCTAAAATGTATTTTTCAACGTGATTCAAAAATTCAAAATGGCGGATTCAATATGGTGGACAAATTTTGAAAAATTGATCAAGTTGCTCTTAGACTCGTTATGCAATTAATTTTATTATTAAAATATTAATTAAACTGATTAATATTATTTAAAAAAGTAATAAATTTTAATTAAAGTAATTTGAAATTATAAAAATAATAATTAAAATAATTTTAAATGATTCAATAATTAAATTAGGATTAGATACCCTATTACATAAATTTAAATTTAGTATTAATAAATTTGGCCAGGGTCGCTAATTACGAATTTGAAATTGGATTTTAATATTTCGAAATGGCGGATTCAATATGACGGATTTGACATCTTGAATTTTTAAAATATAATGTTAAATTAGTAAACAGTAGCCTCATAAACCCAAGAGTAACAAGTTTAAGCGAATCCTCCCATTTTTTTTTAAATTTGGATTTATTTGCCACATTGAATCTGCCATCTTGGATTTTAAAAATCTGATGTCAAATTCATATTTAAGGACCCAAAAAAGAACCGAGTAAAAATTTCCGAGCATATATTTTAGTTTTATTGGTTTTTTTAATCTTCCGCCATATTGGATGCGCCATTTTAAATTTTGAGAAATAAATATCGAATTCTTATTCAATGGCCCCAAAAATACCCAAATAAAAAGTTTTATGCAAATTCAGTTAATTTTTAAAAATTTGTTCGCTATAATGTATCCCACAATTTCAATGTTTAAAATCTGACTTCAAATTGGAAACCAGTGACCCTAAAAACTTCTAGATTCCAAGTTTCATGCAATTTTAGTCAATTTTTAAAAATTCGACTGCCATATTGGATCTGTCATTTTTAATTTTTGAAAACTGCATTCAGATTCGTAATCAGCGATCAGAGATCCCAAAAACTGTCAGGTTTTTCAAAAATTTGTCCGCCATCTTAAATACGCCACTTTGAATTTTGAAAATCTGACTTCGCATTTGAAATTCGCGACTCCAAAAACCTCAGTATGTTAATAAATGAATTTATAATTTGAAGAAAAAGAATTTAAAAATAAAAATCATATTCTGCAAAAGTAATTGAAAAATGACGAAAGAAATTGAAAATTAATTAATTAATAAATAATGAAATTAATTTGATATGGAAGGAAATAATTAAAAATGAAAAAGTTTTATTTGAAAAAATTAAAAAAAATAATTGAAACTTGGTGAAATTGAATTTAAAATTTAGGGGAAAAATTAAAAAATAATAAAAATAATTAGAATTTGAAGATAATTTTTGAATAATGACAAAAATAGATGAAAATTGTAGAAAATATTTGAAATCATAATAAAAAAGAATTGTTAAAAATTATAGAAATTTTACAATAATTTAAAATTTACTATTCCCAAAGCCTGCCTTAATTAAATTTTTAATCAATGAAATTTCAAATTAACTGAAGTTTGAAAAATTATGGGTAATATATAATTGTAATTGTAGTCTTGTTATCTCCAATACATTCTGTAATTCTTTCAATTATTTTTTACCAATTTTTATTATTTTCGTCAATTGACAATTATTTCTATCAATTATTTGTTTATTAAATTTATTTTTCAATTAATTTTTAATTACTCTCTAAATTTAAATTAGTTAAAAATAACTAATTATTAGTCAAATCGTAGCTGAGTTTTTGTTTTTCCAATTAGTTAGAAATAACTAATTATTAGTAAAATATGACTAATTATTAGTAAAAATATAACTAAAAAATAGTTAAAATTCACTAATTGGATTAGTAAACAGAATTTTACTAAAATATTAGTAATTTTGACATAACCTAAAAATGAATTTAACTAATAATTAGTTATTTTTTACTAAATGGTTAGTAGAAATATAACTATTTCAATTAGTGACTAAGTTTTTGCTTTCAATTCAAATTAAATATTTTTAACTAAATCAGATTTAGAGAGTAAAAATTTGTCTTTTTCAATTATTTTTTGATTCATTTTCTAATGTTTTTGTCTTATTTATCTCTAATTCCAGTTATTTTTTCAATTTACAATTATTTTCATCATTCTGCAATTATTCTTTTTTATTACGAATTTATGTTGTCATTTTCTCAATTATTTCTAACAAACTAAAATTATTGTCTTCAATTTTTTATTTTTTTTATTACTTTGCAAATATTTTCACGAAATTTTAACTATTTTCAATATTCCTCAATTAATATTCTAGATTTTAAAATATTTTTCTCAAATTTTAATAATTTTCTTCAATTTTCAATTATTATTGTTATCGTTTGCAATCAATTTCTTCAATTTTTAGTTATTTTCGAATTTCATTCCTCAATTAAATTCCTAAATTTTTAATTATCTGTCTCAATTTCCAATTATTTTTTTCAATTTTCAATTTTCATTTTTCTTTTATCTTTTTGCAATTATTTTCTCCGTCTTTTAATTAGATATATTAATTATTTTTCAATCAATTTCCTAAATTTTTATTTATCTATTTTCTTAAATCTAAATTATTGCCTCCACTTTTCAATTTTTTAATCATTCTTCAATTATTTTCCTCAAATTTCAATTATTTCGTCAATTTTTTATTATTTTTTTTTCATTTTAAATGATTTTCACAATTTTTATATTATTTTGAATATTTGTTGATTAATTACAAAAATTATAATAATTTATCTCAAAATTCCATTATTTTCTAGAATAAATTTTCTTTTATTTTTATAATGTTGTAATTATTTTCCTGAATTTAAAATTCTTCAAATCATTTTGTAATAAGGTACTTTATTTTACTTCACAAATATTCTGTATTTTTTAAAATTATTTTTCTAAAATTGCAATTAATATCTACAAATTTCAACTATTTTATCATTTTTCAAAAATTTTCTGCAATGTTTTTCATTATTTTTCAATTTTTTCCATAAATTTTAAATTCAAAATTTCCACAAGTTTCAATTATTTTCTTTAATTTTTTTGAATAAAACTTTTTCAGTTTAAATTATTTCGTTTAATATCAAACTACTTTCATTATTTATTAATTAACTTTCAATTTCTTTCGTCATTTTTCAATTATTTTTACAAAATATGATTTTTGTTTTTCAAATTGTAATTTTTTTTTTCAAATAACAATCAATTTCTTCAATATCGAATTATTAATGTCAATTTGTTATGTCAAATAATAGAAGGACATAACTCATCAAATTTGTTAATTTAATTATCAGTTTTACTACTTTCATCGTTTTGCATAATCATTTTTCAAATAAGTTTCAATATTAAAAAACTTGTTTCATCCTTCAACAATTTTTATTAAATTTTTATTTATTGTTTTTATATTTTAGTTGTATTTTTTAAGTATTTAAATGAAGTTTTTCGTTTTTCAATCACTTTCTTTTATATCAAATAAATTCTGTGATTTTTTCAATTTTTTTCTTAAATTTCCATAATTAACTTTAACTTTCAATTATTTTTATCCCTTTGAAGTAGTCTTGTTTATCTCAAATACATTCTGTAATTTTTACAATTATTTTTTTGCGTATTTTATTAAATTCTTTAATTTTTAATTATTTCTACGATTTTTCAATTTGTTTTTGTCATTTACAATTGTTTTTTAATAAATTCTCTTATCTTTTTTATTATTTATCTCAAATTCCAATTATTTTTAGTATTCTGCAATAATTTTCTTTTAATACAAATACATGTTATAATTTTTTTAAATTATTTTTAACAAATTGAAATTATTTTCGGTAATATTATTCGGTAATAAAAAGGACTTTTCCGAATTTTTGATATTTTGTCACTGGCAAATTTTTTTTCACTTATTTTAGTACCAAATTAAAAAATCCGGTGGGGGAGGTTGAAAAAGTTAAGTAGTTTATTTTATTTTCTTCAATTTTTCGTTATTTTTATTACTTTGCAAATATGTTCTCGAATTTTTAACTATTTTCAATATTTCTCAATTTATTTCCTAGATTTTAAAATATTTTTCTCAAATTTTAGTAATTTTCTTCAATTTTCAATTATTATTGTTATCATTTGCAATATTTTTTTTTCAATTTTTAATTATTCTCAAACTTCTTTCTTCAATTAAATTCCTAAATTTTCAATTATTTATCTCATTTTCCAATTATTTTTTTCAATTTTAATTTTCTTTTATTTTTTTGCAATTATTTTCTCCACCTTTTAATTAGATATATTAATTATTTTTCAATTAATATCCTAAAGTTCCATTTATTATCTCAAATCTAATTTATTGAATCCACTTTTCAATGTTTTAACCATTTTTCAATTATTTTTCTCAAATTTCAATCAAGTTCGTCAATTTTAAAATTTTTTAAATTAATTTGTAATGATTTTCACAAATTTTATATTATTTTGATTATTTGTTTATTGATTCCAAAAATTAACTCGAAATCAAATAAATTCTCAACTTTTGCGTTACTATAATTACGATAATTAAGAAACTCTTTAATTTAATATTGTTTTATTTCTCTTCCTTTCCCCCGGTCAATATTAAACATGCAGATGGCAGAAATTTCCAAGTCGCCGTCCCTGAAAATTGGATCTCTCCTGTAAAATTTAGTTTTTATAAATTGTTTTATCTTTCGATACACTTTTCTCCAAAACTACTAAACCGATTTACAAGTTTTTTTTTTTTTTTTTTTTTGTTTCGTTCAGTAAAGTTCCAAGATAACGAATAAGAAGTTAGAAATCATTTTGAGTTGTTCAAACCGAGATGTGAGTCAAGTAATCACAGAAATTAGGAAATTTTTTATTATTTTGGTATAAATGTTTATAAAAAAGTATCTATTCTAAGATAAAGTCTTTTTGCATTGTTTTGTTGTTCTTAAGCGTATAAGAAAATAGAAATGACTCTTGTGTATAAAATTAAAAGAAATTTAAAATTTATTATTGCTACTTTAGCTACTTTTTGTTATCATCTTTTTTCAATTTTCCGATATCAGATATTGGAAATCCATTAGAAGGACTTGGTATAATAGTTTGTATAGAAGAGGAACAATGTACTCTAGATGTTATATAAATACCAATATAACACGATACTATTATCTATAGTTGGGAATGTATAGCAGGATGATAGAATTGAGAGATTCTACAAATCTTATTGATACGAGGAACATCCTTGAGAATCGTTGGTACTCAATCTTTGAACCGAAGCACCTTTCCTCGCCCGGTTCCAAATAAATTTTCTCAAGTAATTCCCCTTAATTCCAATCTGTCGGGTCTTACAAACTCTCCTAGCAGGTCACTTCGATCTTTTCCGCAACTCGTCGATGCTCTGATGCACGTAGCGCAATAACGAAAGACATTTACTGATTCATTAGCGCATCTTGCAATCAATAAGAAAGAGCAAAGAAAAAAAAACCAATAATTTTCTCTGATTGCTTCGTATCAATTGTTTCATTATTTCTCACACGATGGCTCATTTTTATTATTGAGCGCAGGGTTCTTTTTCTTTGTTCTTTTATCCTTAGGATTATACATATATACATATATATATGTGAGTGATTTATTAAAAAATAATCACGTGTCACGTAAACAATTTGATTAATCGGTCAAACCATTTTGTTTCAAGTAAAGTGGTCGCTGATCAATTTTTAAAAAAATTGATACTTTCGGGAATGATTCTGTGATAGGGTGATCCAAAAAAAGATGGAAAAAAGTAAAGTCGAAATTTTAATGCTCTCATAATCGCATCCCCTAGGATTATTCTATGTCGAAAAATTACGCATGTTTTTTTTAATCAAAAAATATTTAAAGGTCGTTTAAATCATGTATTTTGTATGGTAAAAAATACTTTTTCGTAGAATTCTTGAACATCAATATTTTTCAACTGACAAACTCTGTTTCTCTTCAAGGGACTTCAAAGAATAATGCTAAATTGTTTATTTAACTATTTTTTAATATTAACTATTTTATATGGGTCTTCCAAAAACCCCAGAAAATGATAAAATACAAAAACAAGAGTTGACAAATAGTTTTTACTATTTTTTTTGGACTACTTTCAATAACTGTTTAAACAAATTATTATTGTTTAATTTCAACTTTTTATTAATTTAAGCAAATTAAGCTACAGAATTGCTACTTTTTCTCAATTTTGCAACTTTTCAAGATGAATGATACTAATCACTAACAACAAACTGAAAATAACAATTCTAGCAATTGTTTAAACACATAAACATAATTAAACATAATTGTTTAATTTCAACTTTTTATCAAATTAGGCTAATAATTGCTACTTTTTCTCAATTTTTCAACTTTACAAGAAGAATGTAACCTGTTACTAACAACAAACTGAACATAAAAATTATTCCAATTGTTTAAACAAATTATAATTGTTTAATTCACACTTTTTATTAAATTAATCCATAGAATTGTAACTATTTCTCAATTTTGTAATTTTTGAAGACGAATGTAACGACTTACTAACGACAAACTAAAAATAAAAATTGTTTTAATTGTTTAAACAAATTATTATTGTTTAATTTCAACTTTTTATCAAATTAGTCAAATTAAGCTACAAAATTGAAACCTTTTCTCAATTTTGCAACTTTTCAAGCTGAATGATACAAATCACTAACAACAAACTAAAAATATCAATTCTACCAATTGTTTAAACATATAAACATAATTAAACATAATTGTTTAATTTTTTAATTGTTTCAACTTTTTATCAAATTAAGCTAAGAATTGCTACTTTTTCTCAATTTTGCAACTTTACAAGACGAATGTAACCTTTTACTAACAATAAACTATACATAACAATTATACCAATTGTTTAATTACAATTTTGTAATTAAATTAATCCACAGAATTGTGACTATTTCTCAATTTTGCAATTTTTAAAGACGAATGTAACGACTTACTAACAAAAAACTAAAATAAAAATTGTTTCAGTTGTTTAAAAAAATTATTATTGTTTAATTTAAACTATTTATCAAATTAGGCTACAGAGTTGCAACTTCATTTCAATTTTGCAACTTTTCAAGATGAATGCAGCAAATTAATAACAACAAACTAAAAACAACAATTGTTTTATGTAATTGCTAATTTGTTTAAACAAATGATTATCGTTTATTTACAACTATTTATCAAATTAGGCTACAGAGTTGCAAGTTTTTCTCAATTTTTCAACTTATTAAGATAAATGTATCAAATTAATAACAACAAACTAAGAATAACAATTGTTTCAATTGTTTAAACAAATTATAGTTGTTGAATTTCAACTTTTTATAAAATTAAGCAAATTAAGCTACAGAATTGCTACTTTTTCTGAATTTTGCAACTTTACAAGACGAATGTAACCATTTGCTAACAACAAAATAAAAATAACAATTCGACCGATTGTTTAAGAAATTTTTATCGTGAATAGAATGAACATTATCATCTTAATCAAATTTGGTTCACTGGTAGATAGTGGTTTTATAATGATGCAGTTTAATTTTTGAGACCTCAAAGTATGTTTGAAAAGATAGATAAATATATATATATATGATAAACAACTCAATTTCCATAAAACTCAATGTACAATGTTAAAAATATAAGCGCTTGTAACTTTTTTCACAAGTACCTTGAGGTCTCAAAAATTTATCTTCATCATTATAAAATCATTATCTACCAGTGGACCAAATTTAATTAAAATGGCACTAGTAATTCTATTTATTATAGAAACTTCTTAAACAAATCATTATTTTTTAAATTCACCTTTTTATCGAATTAAACTACAGAGTTGCGATTTCTTTTCGATTTTGCAACTTTTCAAGATAAATTTTACTAATTCAATGAATGAAAACAAACTAAAAATCAGAATTCTATCACTTTTTTAAACAAACAATGATTGTTTAATTTTAACTCTTTATCAAATTAAGTCACAGAGTTGCAACTTTTTCTCAATTGTGGAGTTTTTCAAGATGATTGTAACATGTTACTAATAACAAACTAAGACTAAAAATCGTATTAATGAAAAACAATTGTTTTTTTAAAAAAAGGTAGCAACAATCGTATCAAATTAAACAAACGCAATGCGTAGAAAATTATTCTGTAACTTAATTTGATAAGTAGTTATAAACAAACAATAATAATTTGTTTAAACAAGTTTGCAAGTTTTTTTTTGTATTTTTGTATTTTAGGGGGGTTTTTGGAAGACCCATAAAAAAGTTAATATTAAAAAGTGGTTAAAAAAACAATTTAAAATTATATTCTTTAAAGTCTTCTGAAGAGAAAGAGAGTTTAGCGATTGAGAAAATATTGATCTTCAAGGATTCTATACCATTTCTAAGTAAAAAAAAAATTTTTTTAAAGAAAAAATTTTCGGAACATTTAAGTTATACATAAATTTACTCTCCTTTAAAATTTTGAGTTGATCCTGAAGATATTTTTGGAAATAATAAACTTTAAAAATTGTCTTGTATTTCCAGGGTAAAATTATATTTGTTTAAACTTTGAAGGTAGTTTATCACGTTTGACGAGTATAGTTTTAACCTAAAAATACAAGACACTTTTTAAAGTTTATGGACCTACTCAAAACATTTAAGGAAAGTAAATTTATGTTTAATTTAAATTTCTCGTTTTTTTGTAATGTTTTCCAACAAATTTATTAGGTAAATTGAAAAGGACACGAAAATGAAGGAACTTTTTAATTGTAACTTAAAATATCCTCTATTTTTAGACAGAAAATTCCAAAAGTGACAAGAAAATTTGAGTTTCGCGGAATTACGTCAAATTGAGTAAAACTTGAAACTTATTTCAATAAATTCATATTCTTATAAATAATAATTTTTGAAATACGCTAAATTAGGTTATTTTTCAGGTGAACTTTGAAATCATATTCCATCAATTATTGCATACAATTAAGTGCTTTAATCTTTTAAAAATAATAAATTGAATAATTGTATACAAATGCAACTAATTAATTTTACATTTCTAAGGATAATTCTAGGTTTCTTTTTGCAATATCTACCAGCTAAAAAGTGACAGTTTTTTATAACTTCTATACTTGAAACTCATACTTTAAAAAAAATAATAATAATTTAAAACTAATTCCTTATACTGCTGTACAATTTAATTATCATATATTTTATAAGTTTTCACTTTCGCACTGTGTTAGGATCCCCTTTTTCTATTACGAATATCTTCTGTGGAGAAATGTGAAAACATGAAAATCCTTTTGAATTTTGTTCATATTAAAACCGGAAAAAAATTTAACGTGTTTTGTCTCGTTATTAATTTTTTTAACTTTAAAAATGAAGTGAAATTAACCTGATTTTGAAAGAGATTTTGTTTTGATGTGATGATTGAAGTTAATTACTTAAAATGTTCCACTTTTACGATTTAATTTTGAAATGTATATCAAAATTAAATTCAAAAATAATAAATTTGAAATTATTAATTTACAATGTTGAAAGAAATGATATAGTTATAAAATTTTAGATTTATTATTATTTATATTACGTAATTATTATTTTATTTATAATTGCATTTATAATTTATAAAAAACAATAATATAGGTATACATATAAATCTATATATTATTTAAAAGTAACGTACTTGATTTTGTGATTTGTACATTTTCTTGGCTAATTATTATTAATTTATTTTCCATTTATTTGAATTACATTTTAAGTTTAAAATAATTTAAAAAATATAGTAATTCAAGAATTGATATGCCTTTAGAGAATTAAATATTATAAATATTATTATTAAATATTTAGAATATTTTATATTTTATTAATTAATTTAATTCTTGAAATTTGCAATTTAATATTTTTATAAACTATAAAATAATATTTTTATTTCAAATTAAATAGTAATAGTGAGGAATTTTAAGTTATTAAGTTGAATCCTAACATCAAAACAAAATCTCTTTCAAAATCAGCTTAATTACACTTCATTTTTAAAATTAAAAAAATTAATAACTAGATAAAACCCGTTAAGTTTGATTCGTAAAAATGGTTTCTGGTTTCAATATAAATTATAAACAAAATTCAAAAGGATTTTCATGTTTTCACATTTCTCCACAGAAGATATTCGTAAAAAAAAGGAGATCTTAATTCTTAATACTGTGCGAAAGCAAAAACATAAAATATATGATACAATATTATTTTTATAAATCCCGATTATATTCGCCATTTTTCGAATTATTTTTCAATTGTTAATTATTTTTTTAATAGTTAATTATTGTTGTCAATAATTGAATTATTTTCGTTATATTTTAATTTTTCTGTTAATTATCAATTATTATCTTGAAATTTCTATTTAATTATTTAATTTCAAATTTATTTCTTCAATTTTTAATTATTTTCATCGACTTTTAATTAATTTTTCAATATTCAATAATTCTCGGATTTTTTCAATTATTTTTTGCACTCATAAAAATTATTATTTAAAATTTCAATTGAATTATTCAATTCTAGAACTATTTTCTTCAATTCTCAGTTATTTTCTTTAAATTTAAATTCCACTTTTCAATTTTCAATTATTTTCTTAAATTTTTAATTCCATTTTTCAGTTTTCAAATGTGTTCTTCTATAGTCATTAATTCTCGTCTTTTTTCAATTATTATTTTTTAATTTTTCAGTTTATTCTTTAAATTTACTCCTAGTTTAATACACCATATTATTGTTTATATTTTCATAATATTATATTTTTTATATTCAAATTGTAGTACCGAATAATTTAATTGCTTTCTTCAATTTTCAATTCTTTTTTTCAATTTTTAATCGAGTAGTTGAATGTGCAATTTATTTCCACCAATCATTTCCATATTTTTCTTAATTTTTCAATTTGCAATTATTTTCATTGAATTTTATATTTCTTGTTTAATTTTTTCAATTATTTTTTTCACTTCTCTGTTAGTCAAGTCATTTTTTGAATTTTGTTTTCAATTCACAATTATTTTCGTCATTTTTCACATATTTTGTGAAGAAGGGCTCTTCTTTGTTTTTTTTTTTGGACCGTTTATGTAAATAAATAAAATAAAATATTTTCTTCAATTTTTCAATTATTCTCGTCATTTTTCAACTATTTTCTTCAATTATTAATTATTTCCCGCAATTTTCAATTATTTCCTACAATTTTTTTAATTTGCAATTATAATCTTAAAATTTTATAATTATTCTTTGTGTTTTTAAATTATTTTGTTCGGTTGTGTATTATTCTAGCCGCATTTTTTTAATTTTCAATTATTTTCGTCATTTTGTAATTTTTTTTTTAATTATAAATTATTTTTTCAAATTGTAATTTAATTCTTAAATTTTCAATTTATTTCCTGAATTTTTTATTATTTTCTTCAATTTCAATTATTTTTTTTCGATTTTCAATCCAGATGTGCAAATTGCAATTATTTCCTTCAGTTATTCCTATAATTTTTTTTAACTATTCTGTTTAAACCTTATATTTATTGTTTAAATTTTAAACTATTATTGTGCAATTATCTTGCCATTTTTCGAATTTTGTTTTCAACAGTCAATTATTTTCGTCATTTGTCACATATTTTCTTCAATTTCGTAATTTTCATTATATGGGTGATTCTCTAGAAATATTCCTTTCTGTGCATTGGAAATGAAAATTTATTAAATACATTTTAGAATCTCTAAAATTTATAAACATGTTAAGCAATTAAAGATTTAACACCTTCATAACTTGATCATGCTAATTTGTAGCATTTAAAAAAGATTTTTAATATTAAAATTTATAGATAAATCTAAAGGTTAAAATGTAAAGCAGGTGTTTTTTTTTTAAAGTAAACAACAACTTCGTGTCATTTAAATTTATTTTATACAATATTTTTTATAGTCAGAAAGCTATTTAATATTATTAATTTATTATTAATTATAATTTAAAAAAATTGTAGATTTTAAAACACTTACCAAAATATGAAATCTTTTGACCACCAATAATTATTTGTCAAGATTTGAAGGTTTATTTTTTGTTGACAGTTCAAAAACAATTGATATTCATATTAATTTTTAATATGAGCCAGAGGAATGACGAGCCAGAGGAATGATGATTTCAACATTTTTTACAGTTTATTTAAAATTAAGCATTTTTTCTTAAACTTAAAATAGTTTAGCATGTTTGTATAAGTTAACTTTATTGTACAAAAATTGCAAAAATATTTTATCTACTGTCATTCTATTTTTAATTTGAGCCAGAGGAATGACGCTTCAGGTTGTGAATCGCTGTAAAAGCTTCAATTTATATATTTTTAACTTTAAATAATGATTTTTTTACAAAACCCACTTGACAAATTATTATTAGGGATGTCAATGTATTTAATAAGTATGAAAACAAATAAATAACTCATCTAATATAAAAAATATTGAATAATATACAACAAGCCAGAGGAATGATGCAAAACCAGAGGACAAATTTCATTTTCCATTTATGGAAAATCTATAAGATCTATTTTATTTATACTTTGTACAAATATTCTACAATCCCTTAGCTTCTAGAAAATATCTGTAAAGTATTGTTTTTCAAATATTAAATAGTTGTTTTACGTTTTGAAAGAATGAAAAATTGACATAGGACAGGTTAAAAGGCTCACTTTTAGTAGTTAAAATTACAAAAAAAAGTACTTTAAAGTTATAAAATAAATAAATTCTTTGCAGGATTTTTAGAAAAAGTGGTAAACTATTGACATATAGAGAGAAATTGTCATAAATTATTATTATTATTGAGAAAATCTTGAGGACATACAAAAGTAATATTTCGGGGGAATCATCCATATAAATTTGCAAAAATTTATAGTTTTCAATGACCGGCTCTAGACGATTTTCTCTGGACTGACTCAATTACTAAAAAATTCTTATGATTCTGTAACGATTAAAAGCTATTAAAACTATCTTTAAAATCGCACATTTAAATTTAAATATAAAATTATAAAAAGATTATAAACAAGATTATGAAAGATAACAAATATACGTTTAAAATGCACTAATGTCATGAAATAAAATAAAAGTCGGAATCTATCGTCAATTTATAAAATTATATTGTCAAAAATTAAAATAACAAATGAACATTCGACGTCAATAAATAAACTTAATGTAAAATAACCCGACACACACATACTTTTACATACAACGATCGTTGAACATCACAGGTAAATAAATTCAAAATTAAAAGCAATCATCAATGAAATTGAAGAAATAAATACATATACATATAAATAAATAAATTGGACCACAAAAACAAGACAAAATAGGAAAAAACATTGATAAAATATAAAACTTATCGCTCCGGCATTTCTTGCATTTTCTTGGAGGACTTAGGCGATTATTGCTGAATAGCGTGGTGACCGACGAGCTGACTTTTGCGACGCAGTACCATTTATTTTATCGTGGACCATTTTTAATTCAATCATGGGTACTGGTTCGAAATCGTCTGTATATTTCACTCTTATCTGGTCCCAAACTCCAACCCATCGTCCTCTCTTTCTTCGAAATCGTCATATTTAATAAAAAATCGCCACACTTCGTGTTGCCGGCGACACACAAAGTTGTGACGATTTCGGATTCATCGCCAGGAAACGATTGTGAGGACGATGGGTGCGGAAGAAATTTTATTAAATGGGAAATTACTCCCTCCCCTCGTCAGTCCCCACGCCCTTAACACTTCTTGGCGCCCAGGTAATGAAGAGATTTGTCATATTATTTAAAATTCAAATTAAATTATTTTTGTCATAAATATTGGATCCCTTCAATTCGAAGAAATTAGTACCTGGAGAGAAGGTGACTTTAGAAAAGTTTCTCCAGGCAATTTTTCCTGAATGCTGAAGGTATTTTTACGAGCAGAAGGAAGTCAATAAAGTGAGCTTAAAAAATTGCAAAAATGGAAGAAATCAGCGATAACGATAACCGCACGAACGGAAAGTGATAAAGTGAAGTGGGTACCGAGGGATGTAACGAGAGTAACAGGGTTAGTATTCGGTGTGATTTAGAGTCTACTTCCTATCAGCGCCCTCCTGTAGGAAGAGCCCGAGTGTTTCCATGAAATAGAAACATCTTGCAAGGGTCTTCATGGGCATAAGCCAGCCAAGGCGCGAGATATATTTTATGGAACAACATATCTCTGAAGTGCGACTTGCCACGCTCGTATGAAAGCAGCCGTTATACATCAAAGTCTACTCTGTGTCTCTACTACAACCCCTTTCCTCCCGTTATTTAAACCCTTAGATACCTTCTCACTTGCTCAGTTTCACAAGATATATTACTGCCTTCGCGAGGTGATAATGTTCACTAATTTATTAGTTTACCATGTACCTGACAAATTAATACACACTTTTGTTCATTAAATCATAAAATTCTATAGCTCCTCTTATGAACTTTTATTTCTTATATAACAGGGCTTATGATGCACTTGAGTAAATATAAACATTTGAGAAAATAGAAAAAATAATTACTTAAATATTGATGCTGAAATTCGCCATTTTGACTCACGACTAGGTAAATTGCCCGTGCACAAAAATATGAATAAAAGTAAAAAATTTTTTTTTTTATATGTTTTCTATAATCAATTATCTTGTTAATATTGAAAACAGAACTAGCTTTGAATACAAAAATATAATCTTTTTATCATAAAACTAAAGTTTCATAATCCACAGCAGTCCGACAAAAAATGGAAATAAAGTCTATAACAAATAAATAAAGCTTCTACAATTATAAAATAACTTATAAAAGTAAATTAAACACTGTAATAAATTACAAAAAGACCTTCTTGCTTCAAAATAGCGTGAGTTTTAGAAAGAAAACGAAAATTTTGACATTCAATGCCAAATGTGACAGGTTAATCCGCCATGATTCTTTATAGTCACGTGACTCACGTAATTCTCGCAATCGTATGTATTTTTTCTGCGCATGCGCACTTCTCTTGATTCATCCCGCGCTTATTTAAAATCATGTTTTAAAAATATATTAAAAATGATTCTTCAATGCATAATTATTATAATTATTATTAATATAAATACAATAATTAATATAATTAATTTGTTTAAACACTGGTTCTTTATACAGAAGTAGTAACAACTTGATATTTAGTTTCTATATCAAAATATACGTAAGTCGAGAGATTTTCCGTATCGTACGTACCTTGCTTAGAAGTTTTATAGCATATCAACTTAACCAAGGCAATTTACCCAAAAACACACGATGTAATTAAACTATTATTTTCATTTTAGAACTCATTTTTATAAATTAAATCAAAGGGTTTAGAAAGCTAAATGTTTAAGGATTAATTTAAAAAAAAATTATGGACGTCTGTGAGATAGAAGTGCATATTTTCTAAAAGTAAAAATGAAAAAATTATCTTTGGAAAGCATCATTTTCACAATTCTTTAATAAATTCTGTAATAATAAACTGATAAACATGAAACTTTGTAGAAATCATCTTTACCTTAATATACTTCATTAATAAAAACAATTATGATTAATATTTATTTTTTAATATTTATTTATTTTTTTTTTAATATTTATTTATTTTAAAATCTCATGTAGTGATTTATCTTAAATTTCAAATTCTATATTTTGGAATATTTTTTAAATTTTTATTATCAAGAAATTGCTATTGTCAAAAATATAAAGTCATAAATTCTATGTTAAGCATATTTTATCAGATTTATGTATTATCTTAAATACAGTGTTATAACTTTGATACTGTTTAATACTTTGCCTTATACTTAAAAGTTTTAACTTTTCATACATGTTTTATTGTTTTTTAGTTTTAAGTTTTGTTAAGTACTCTGTACAAAAGGGCCTCAAGCCCGTTAATACCTGAATAAATAAATAAATAAATAAATAAATTTTCAATATTCTCGATTATTACTGATATTCCGAAATATTCTTTAATATTCCCCAATAATCTTCAAATTTCTAATGAATTTTATGGTTTTTTCGTTATTTTTTAAAATACTAACAATCTAGAGAGTAAAATAAAATATTTTTACATTCATGAATTTTAATTTTGAGTATTTTTTTGTATAAATAAACATCTCGTTTTTGTCGTTTCTAGTGGTTTCCTTTATTCATTAAACAAAAAATTACATAAATAAGTGAAACCATTTTTTTAATAATGAATCAAAACATTGTTGAAGTAAAAATTAAAAAAAAATAGCAAAATTAAGAAAGTTATAGGAATAACTGTTGGAAATAATTAAAAATTGAAGAACGTAATAAAAAAATGAACAAATAAATTGAAAACTGAAAAATTAAATTCAAATTTGAAAAGATAATTAATAATTGAAAAAAATTACAAAGACAAAGGCGAAAATAATTGCCAATTGAAAACAAAATTTGAAAAATGGCTAGATTAATACACAACTAAAAAAAAATTAAAAAATAAAACAAAAATTAAATTTCAAGAAAGTTTAAGAAGAAAAAATATCAAAATTATAGGAATACTTGTTGAAAATAATGGTAAATTGAACAACTGGATTGAAAGAAAAAAGAAAAAAATAACAAAATTATAGGAATACTTGTTGAAAATAATTGTAAATTGAACAACTGGATTGAAAGTAGAAAAAAACTGAAATCGAAGAAAATAACTGAAAATTAAAGGAAACAATTAAAATTTTAAGAAAATAATTAAGAAATGAAGAATGGAATTGAAATTTAAAGAATATAATAAAAGATTGAAAAAAGTAACTAAATAAAGGCGAAAATTATTGAAAATTATTGAATATGGAAGAGAATTATTAAAAACTGAAAAATGGAATTGAAATTTAAAATAAAAATTGAGAATTGCAGAAAATATTTGAACAATTGAATTTAAAATCAAAGAAATTTATTAATAATCAACAAAAAAATCCCAAATACGAGAATTTAAAAATATTAATGAAAATAGTTAAAAATTGAAAAAAGAACCTAGTTTAAAATTTTAAAAAAATAATTGAAAAAACAGTTCAAAATGACGAAAATAATTGATAATTGAAAAATAATCGCAAACTGGCAAAAATAATCAACAAAAAAGAAAAAAACAACAAAAAATTGCAGAGAATAATTTTAAATTTTAAGAGAAGAAATGAAAATTGAAAAAATTTTAGGAAATAATTGAAAAACATAATTGAAAAATAACGATAACAATTGCAAAATGGAAGAAAATATTTGAAAAATGTCAAAAATAATTGACAATTGAAAAACAAAGAAAAAAAACAAAATTCAAAAAATGGCTTGAATAATAAACAATTTGAAAAAATAATTTAAAAAATTAAACAATAAACATTAAATTTTAATTAAATAATTGAAAAATTAAGAAAATTATAGGGATAATTTTAAATTGAACAACTGAATTGAAAATGGGTGAAAATTTTATGATTTTTAAAAACATTTTGAAAATCAGATAATTATTGAATATTGAAGATTTGATTGAAAATTGAAGAAAATATTTAAATTTAAAGAATGGAATTAAAATTTGTAGAATTAATTGAACAACTGTATCTAAAATTAAAAAAATTTTTTGATGTCGAGAAAAATAATTGACATAAGTCGAGAATTTTTTATTATTAAAGAAAATAATTGAAAATTTAAAAATGGAATTGAAATTTTAAGAAAATATTGAGGAATTGAAGAAGATAGTTGTAAAAAATTGAAGAAAGAAGAAAATTAAAGAAAATTGTTGAAACGAAATTTGAAAAGAATTTTTATGATTGAAAAAATTAGTTGAAAAAGACAAGAATTTTTTAATATTGAAGAGTTAGTGTAAAATCGTACAAATAATTGAAAATTGAAGAATGTAATTGAAATTAGAAAAATAAAATTAAAAATGAAAAAGTTATTGATAAAATCCGAGAATTATTGAATGTAGAAGAAAACTTTGAAAACTGAAAAATGGAATTATTAAATTAAAAAAAATAGAGAATTGAAGGAAATATTTGAACATTTGAATTTAATTGTAAATAAACATATTGATAATTGAAAAAAAATAATTAACCATAGGTCGAAATTTTTTAATATTTAAGTGATAATTGAAAATTAAAAATTGGAATGGGAATTTGAAGAAAGTAATTGAGAATTGAAGAAAATAATTGTAGAACAATTGAACAATTGAATTGAAATTTTAAAATAATTTTTATGAGAGAAAAAAATAATAAAAAACATTCGAGAATTATTAAATATTGTAGAATTAATTGGTAATCGATGAAAATAATTGAAAAACAAGGAAGTAATTGAAGATTTAGGAAAATAATTAAAATTGTGAAAATAAATTAAAAATTAAAGAATTAAATTGAAGCTGTATGATAATAATTGATAATTGTAGGAAAAATTACAAAATGACAAAAATAATTAAATATTGTAGAAAATAATCGTCAATTGATAAAAAATTCGATAAATGGCAAGATTAATGGGCATCAGAAAGAAATCATTTTAAACTTTAAAGATTAAAGAACAATTATAAAATTGAGGGATAATAATAAATTATCAATTTAAAACTGTATTTTGAAGAAAAAATTGTAGAAAAGAAATCAAAATTGTAGAAATCAATTGGAAATTTTAGAAATGTATTGAAATTTCAAGAAAATGAATACTATGAATTAGTACCTTTTTACTAATTTTACAAACAAGTTTACAAACTAGGTTTTTTACAAAGAATTATATAGTACTTATAATTTTTTACTAATTCTTAGTAGAAATTTTTTACTAATTCATTTTGTGGACGACTTTTTATTATTTATTTAGTAGTTTTTCACCATTTTAGATTTAGAGAGAAGGTCAAAAATTAATTATATCAAGAACCACTTTGCAAAAATTGCAATAATATATATGAATATTTTACTGAAAAAAGAAAAGTGATTTCTATTTACATTTTGGTTATATTAACTAAAGAAAATGGTCAATTTAACCTTAAAAATGGTCAAGTTATATTCATAGTTAATTTAACCTAAAAAAAAGTAGTAATATTTTTATTCAACCATTTGCATGGTTAAAGTTACCATATTTATTTTCAGCGTACTTTTAAGAAGAAAATAATTAGAAAATAAATAAAATAAATAAATAAACAAATCAATTTAAAAAGCTGATGTAAACTATTTTATATAAATTTAATTTTAAAAACATACTTTGAAAAAAAATAGAAATTAAGAAAGTAAGTAAAAAAGAATTAAAAATATACTTGAAATATGAACAAAATAATTAGAAATTGAAGAAAACAATTGAATAATAACGAAAATAATTGAAAATAGTTAAGAACATAGTTGAAAATATGGTAGAAGTTAAAATAGTATTGAAATTTTCAGAAAATACTAAGAAATTGAAGAAAATTTATTTAAAATTAAAAAAAAACTTGTTAGTAACTTGAATTAATGAAAATAACTAAAAAAAGATAAACGAAAGATATTTCCAGAAAGAAATAAAATTAATTAAGAAAATAATGAAAAATTCATATGCTAAAAAAAAATTGAAAAAAATAATTTAAATTTGAGGGGAATAATTTTTAAAAATTGAAGAATGTGTTTATTATCTGTAGAAGAAAATAATAAATTAAAGATCATTGCAAGAATTGGAAAATACAATTGGCATTTCAAGAAAGAAAATAACAATTTAATAAAGTTATTGAAACAAAAAATATTAAAAAATTAAGTTGAAGTTTTGGAGAAAGCAATTAAAAATAACGGCAATTATTTGTTGTCAGAAGAAAATAATTAAAAAAGAACGAAGTTTTTTAAAACATAATATAAATAATTATGTATTGAAGAAGTTAATTGAAAATTAAAGGATTTATAAATTGTAATTTAAAGAAAATATTTACATTGCATAAAGTAATTGAAAAATGTCGAAAGAAATTGAAAATGAAAGAAAATATTTGCTGAATGAAAGATTTAATATTAAAGAAAAAATTTAAAATAGTAATACAGATACAATTAAAAATGTAACAAAACAATTCAAGAATATAGTTGAAATTTGAGAAATCAATTAGAAATAAGTATTGGATTTGACGAAACTAATTGAAAATTTGAAAACCAATGAAAATAATTAATAATAATTGAAGAAAGTAATAAAAAAATGATAAAACTAGTTGCAAATTGAGGAAATTAATTAAAATAATAGTAGAACCAAAAAAATTAACATGGGGTTGAAAAAAAGTGTTTTGAAAACATTTAATGAAAAAAAGTGACGTTAAAACGTAAATTTCATGTTTTAATTTTAAGATGTAGATCTTGTCTATGAGCCCAATCTAAATACCGTCAAACGGGGCTATTATGGTACAAAAACTGCATTTTTTGTATTCTATGCTTCACCAAAAATCAGAATTATATACAAAATTTTTTTTAACTGACTAGTTAGCTAAAAAAAATGTTGTATATAATTCTGCACTGAGAAAACGGAATTCTTATATTAAGTAACTTTTACTATTTAAAAGTAAAACCTAAACCGACTGGAATTCTGCGCAGGTCAGCCAGTTTTTACTATTTCCGGAGTAAATTTTACTATTTCTGAAGTAACTTGTAGTAAAATAATTAAAACTTACTTCGGAAATTGTAAAAATTGCCAGATATGCGCAGAAATTTTGGTCAGTTTATTTTTTACTTTTAAATAGTAGAAGTTACTTTATCTTTTTTTTCAGTGTGATTTTTGATTCACGTTGTTTACATCCTTCTGAAAGTTTACTGTAGGTTTTACCATAAGAAAACATTTTTTCTTCTAGTTATAAAAACTGAAAGTTTGTATTATAACAATTTCGCAGTCGGGGCTGTTATGGTACAAAAATTATTTTTGTTTATAAAATAAAGAAAACATTTTATTTTTTGCATTAAACTATGTGGGAACCTTTTAATAGATATCCCAGAGACAAATTTTTTATAAATCGCCAAATAGTAATTATTATTATGGAAATTATTTATGAAAATATAAAGTTAAATAATGAAAGTCAAAATTTGTATTTTATGTTATTTTAATAATTAAACGGTTTAATATGGTCCATAATAACGTTTTGAGCTATTTTATGTCAAGTAATATTGAAATTAACTTAAAACCCTTGTAAATAAGATGATATTAATATAAGTGGTTTTTGAGGTTATGATGCACTCGTTGTCAAGTTTGACAAATTTGAGTTATTTTCAATTTTCTGACAAAAAATAAAACATTTACTTAATATAAACAATTAACTCAAAGCTCAGAAACATTTTTCACTTTTTTAATAAAACGAATTTCCATAAAATAATTAAAATAGTTTTGTACCAAAATAGCCCCGCTATGTGCTGAATTTTTAGTTTTTAACCATTTTTTTCTTAAATTCTCAATAAAAAGTTAGCCCATCACGTGAATATAGTCCCAACTAAATTCTCAACACGTACCTTGAGTATCTTTTACATTGAATTTGTCAATATTAAGATATAGGAGCAGATTTTTAGAGAACTTCAAATTTTTTAATGAAATTTGTATGTATATATGAATTTTTTCCGGATTTTTGACAAAGAATTTATTAGAAACAATACTGTTATTTTGTTTGCAAAATATCACACTATATTTACAAATAAAAATCATATTTATAAATTTCAAACTAAATATTTTAGAAATAAAAAACCAGCTTGTACCAGAATAGCCCCGTTCGATGGTATAGTTGAATATATCAAAAAATCAAAATACATTTCTTTTTTATTGAACTAAATCAGAAACACGTTTATTGCACCTTTTTGTGATACAATCTGAAAGTACTACCGGTGCCTTAAATGGGAATAAAAAGGCTACATTAGCCTGTGAAGAAGGTCCTGAAATATTGACTTGGCAATTGTTATATATCTATTCTCGGTTCTTTGAAAAAATTTCATTATCGTAGAAGAAGTGTAAACGTAATTACTTGTTCGTAGCCTGTAGAGTATAATTCCGGGATGTTTCATTTCCCTGAAAGGATCGTAAAAGGAAATTTCTCATCGCACTTACCCGTAAATGAATTTAAACTTTTTGCCGTAGTCTTTCGAAGCCCTTTGGTGCTGTTATAGTCTAAACGCATGGCAAGACATGACAATATGTTGTAAAACGTTTGGCAAAAGCGCGAGTAAAACAAGCAGTTTAACGAGCAGTTCGAGAGAAAATAAACTTTTATTGTACTCGAGGGCAAGGCGGTAGGGCCTGTGATGCGCGAAGAAAATGGAACACCGCAAAACTACTTTTTAACCGACGCGCCTTGTGTCTGAAAAAAAGTACGAAATTGAACCGATTTTATATAGTATATGAGAATACACAGTTACGTTCAGAATGTTCGAGACAAATTATGTGGCTGAAAGGTAAAAGAGCACAACTCCATTTTTATGGTTTCGAGATAAACGAGTTTTAATTTTTTCTTAATTCTGTGAAATCGAAAAATTAACAAATGTTTTTGGTGTTTTGCATTAAGTCTTATTATTTAATGGATTTTTAAAATACGTTTATCAAATTTAATAAAACGCTTCGATTTTAAAGAAATTTAATATTTTTTCACCGTAACATTATATTTTGTTGGAGTTGTGTCGTTTTAACTTTAAATTGTAATATCTGACTAACTTCAATTTGTTTTTAAATGTCATTTTCAAAAAATGGTTATGATTTTCTTTCTCTTAAATTCTTGCTTAAATAAGCCATTTTTAGGTTTATATATATTTTTATTATATATTATAATTATTGTATATTATATAAATACATAATGATAAGTCAATTTAATCAATAACTTAAAAAACATTTTGTAAAATCAGTGATTTTTTTAAAGCGTCAATTGTTTTTCTCAACCTGAATGGAGTTGTGTCGTTATACTATTCTATCGACAACAAAAATGGACTTGTGTTATTATATTATTCATTATTTTCTCTGTAAATAAATGTTTTACTCATTTTACAAGTCTTAAACTTTAAAAAGCATGTCTAAATGTTTATGAATCTGATGTTATCTCAAATTTGATAAAATGGCGCTTGTGCTGTTTTACCTTTCAGCCACAGAATTAATATTTTCACTGAAAAAATAGTTGGGAATTCAAATAAAAAATTTTGTTGCGGCCTAATCAAATGTTTTTGTTGATATACGAGCAACAAAATAGTTTTGTTGTGAGAACAAAATTCTTCTGTTGCAATGGAGAAAATCTTTAAAGAAACTTAAGGACGCTTATACCCTTAAACGGTTCTCATTCTATCGGACCATGATAGTCAATATTTTTTTAATTTAATTTCTTCTTATAATTTGGTTTCTAAATAGTATTTTGTAGTAAACATCATTACACAAACAAATTTTATTGAAAAAAAAATTTCCGTTGAAAATTTCAAACTATTAAAATTTTTTCTTCCTGATTATGTCAAAAAAGTGATGAATTATTAACCTTCAATAACATTTTCTTAACAACAGTACGATAAATTAATTGAATATTGTTGTAAAAGTTGTATTATAATACAGTTAAAAATATACTAGTTTTTTTAAAAAATTTGTAGAACCGTATTTTTTTAATTAATTAAAATATAGACATTTTGCGCGCTTTGTTACTGTTTCCATGTAAAAATCCCAACTTTATAAACTTATATCCTAAAAACAGAACGGTAAAATTCAATAAAATTGGAACAGTACATGTAAAGTAATGCATTTAATATGTCATTAAAATTTTATAAGAATCTGTAGAAATTGGTTTTTTGGGTAAACCTCCTTAACAAAATGTAAAAAAATGAAATTTTACAAAAATTGCAAACGTTTTTTAAAACCAGTATTATAAATTAACAGATAAGAAAGTTAAGGATAATTTACATTGAAATGGGAAAATTAAAGCAAAAGATGTAAAAAATGTAATAATTGAACAACCTGCAAAAAAGAAGTAAATTCTTCAAAAATAAAGAAGTTAAAAAAATCATTGAAGGCAGGAGAAGGAAAATTAAGAAACGTGGTAATAATGTTATTTTAAGAAAGATTGATTAAATTGATTTTCTAAAATCAAAATAGTACGCGATTTTTAAAAAGTTAAAATATTTGCGGATATGTTTTTTTTTAAATTAAGAAAATAAATAAGATAACAAGAATAAAACGGAGGAATGTTGCTAAAGATAAAAAAAAATTTTGAGAAAAAGAACCAATATTTCTAAAAAATAGAGAAATTATGATCAAATGAGAAAATTTATTATAAGATGAAACTTACAAAAAATTAAATAAAAGAAGAAAAGTCTTTAAAAACAAAGAAATTAATAAGTTATGACAAATGACAAAAAACCAAATAAATATTTTAAAAATTATAAAATTGAAAAAAATTATATTTGACAACTTCCAAATTATAATAATAAATAAAATTAATCACTGGAAAAGTAAATATATTTTTCTAAATATTGTACAAATAAAACTGTATAAAATTAACTGAAGTAATTTATGTAAAAAGAATAAAATTAAAAAAAAATCTAAAAAAAAAGTATTATTAAACGCATAAAAAAATGAACATTTTTAAAAAGAAATGAAAATTACCTAAGTGATTTTTTAAAAATAGAGAAAAGCAATATAAAACATAACCTACTCACAAAATTTGTTGAAAAAGAAAAAATTACAACAGTTTTCAATTTACAATTATTCTCCTTAAATTTTATAATTATTCTTTAATTTTTTTAATTATTTTGTTCTGTTGTAGATTATTCTCACCAGTTTTTGAATTTCTTTTTCAGTTGTCAATTATTTTCCTCATTTTTCAATTATTTTCTTTAATATTTAATTATTCTCGTCATTTTGTAATATTTCTTCCAATTATCAATTATATTTTAAATTCAATTCTTCTACAATTTTTAATTAAGTTTATTCAATATTCCAAAAAACTTGACTTTTTTCAATTAAAAACCATTTTTTCACATTACAATTTATTTCTTCAATTTTTTATTATTTTCTTTAAATTTCATTTCCATTCTTCAATTTTCAATTTTTTCTTCAATTTTTTTCAGATTTTCAATTCAGTTGTTCAATTAGCAATTATCACCATTTTTTTATAATTTTTTTAATTATTCAATTTTTAATTATTTAGTTTAAATTAAATTTTAACAGTTTAATTTTTTAAAATATTTTTTCCAGTTGTGTAGAATCTAGTTATTTATCGAATTTTGTTTTCAATTGTCAATTATTTTCCTCATTTCTTAATTATTTTCTTTAATGTTTAATCATTTTCGTCATTTTGTACTTTTCCTTTTAATTATCAATTATTTTCTTATAATTTCGATTTAATTCTTAAATTTTTAATTAAATTTTTTAATTTTTGATTATTTTCCTCAATTTTCGATTATTATTTTTAATTTTCAATTATTCTTTTCGATTTTCAATTAATTCTTCAATATCCAATAATTCTAGACTATTTCAATTATTTCTCATAAACATTGTTTTATAAAGTTCAAATCAATTGTCCAATTCTACAAATATTTTGCTCAACTCTCAATTAATTTCTTAAAATTTGAATTCCATTTTTCAATTTTCAATTATTTTCTTTAATATTAAAAAATTCTCGCCTTTTGACAATTATTTTTCTCGATTATCAATAAGATTCATTAATTTCAAATTATTTTCTTAAATCCTCAGTTTTGTTTCAAATTTCAATTCCATTTTTCAGTTATTAATTGTTTTCTTCTATATTCAATAACTTTCGGCTTTTTTCAATTAATTTTTCAATTTTTAATTATATTCTTTAAATTTAAATGTAATTTTTCGACTTTTTTATTCTATTTTAATTATTTTTTTCGATTTTCAATCCATTCGTTCAATTCGAATTCAATCTTCAACAATGATTCCTATAATTTTCTTAATTTTTTAATTTGCAATTATTTTCTTTAAATTTATATTTTTTGCAAAATGATATCAATTTTTTTTCATTTGTCTATTCATCTAGTCATTTTGTAGATATTTTCTTCAATTTTTCAATTATTCTCACATTTTTCAATTATTTCTTTTAATTATTAATTATTTTTCGCAATTTAAAATTATTTCCGACAATTTTTTAAAATTTTAATTAGTCTCTTAAAACTTTGTAATTACTTATTCTTTGAGTTTTTCAATTATTTTTTTTTCGTGTATTAGCTATTTTCGTGTTTTGTTATATTTTTTCCATTATTATCATTTTTTTTCAATTTTCAGTTTAATTCTTAAATTCTGAATTTATTTCTTTTATTTTTTATTATTTTCTCAAAGTTTTTATTATTTTCATCAATTTTCAATTTATTTCTTCAATTTTTTATTATTTTCTAAAGTTTTCAATTATTATCTTCGATTTCAATTTTTTTTTTTGATTTTCAATCTAGTTGTTCAATTTGCAATTGTTTTCAGCAATTATTCCTATAATTTTCTTCATTTTAAAATTTTTTTGTTTAAATGGAATGTTTATTGTTTAATTTTTTAGATTATTTTTTACAATTGTGTATTTATCTAGCCATTTTTTGGATGTTGTTTTCAATTGTCAATTACCTAGGGAATTAAAAGTAGTTTTATTAACCTAGCGAAAAAAAATAGTTTTTTGCAATTTAGGAAAATAAAAAGGGTCTTATTTACCTAGAGAGAGAGAAAGGGGTTTTTAATAACATAGGAATATGAAATTGGCTTTATTTATATAGTAAAATAAAAGAGCTTTTATTTATCTAGGGAAATAAAAGGGGTTTTATTTATCTAGGAAAATAAAAGAGGTTTTATTTATCTAAGGAAATAAAAGGGCTTTTATTTATCTAGGAAAATAAAAGAGATTTTATTTCTCTAGGGAATAAAAGGGTTTTTATTTATCTAGAGAAATAAAAGGGGTTTTATTTATCTAGGAAAATAAAAGAGATTTTATTTCTCTAGGGAATAAAAGGGTTTTTATTTATCTAGGGAAATAAATAAAAGGGGTTTTATTTATCTAAGGGAATAAAAGTGGTTTTTTTATCCAGGGAAATAAAAGGAGATTTTTTAGCCTAGGAAAATAAAGGAGTTATATTAATCTAGGGGAATAAAAGGGGTTTTTTATCTTGGGAAATAAAAGGGGTTTTATTTATATAAAGGAATAAAAGGGGATTTATTTATCTAGGGGAATAAAAGTGGTTATATTTATCTAGGGGAATAAAAGGGGTTTTTTATCTTGGGAAATAAAAGGGGTTTTATTTATCTAAAGGAATAAAAGGAGTTTTATTTATCTAGGTAATTGAAAGAAGTTTTTTTAACCTAGGAAAATAAAAGGAGCTTTATTCTGCTGCAGAAAAAAGGGTTTTAATTTTTGTTTACTCATAATTTTTTACGTTTCTTTAAATTTCATGGGCAATTAAGCAGATAGGATTTTAAATCAAATTGATTATAAAATCTACTACTTACTGTCAGAAAGTAAAGTTTTAAGAGAATAGGATAAAATAGGAAAGATTTTTTCTAGCTGTTTATTACCAAGTAATAAAATTCTCTCATCAATATGAAATATTTTATGAGAGAGAAAATTTTAATTAGATGCATAAAATTGTTAAAAAGCAGTCCAGTGTGAAAATGTTTCGTTGCTACTTTTGAATATGCCACCTTTTGAAACAGTTTTCAAGCTCTTTTTCTAATAATCCATCCATTTGCTTGCCTCAATATTCCCGGTAGGAAAATTAACGCGAAAGCTTCTCACTCGAGCGTTATTTCGACATCATATTTAATTTAAAACAGTTTCCGTACTAGATGGCCTGCAATTGACTCAGCAGTTGATGTAAAAAAAAAGCTGTTCCAGACTCTATTGATGAGGTGGCGATGACAGCTTATAAGAGGAACTAAAACACGGAGTTTTTTTCTCAAATATAAAATGAAATGGATTTGAAAATTCTGACGAAAAGATTTTCCAGCAGTAATTTTTGTGCCTCTTGAAACTAGCACTCGAGGATAAGCTTTAAATTCCATCTAACTTGAGGAAGTAGGTGAGAGGGATATACAATTTTATTTACAGTTGGTTATTTACCTTCAGTATGAAAGTAAATACGCTATTGACAGTTGCAACGTTTCCTTATATGTTTGAAGAAAAAAAATATATATATATTAAAAAAAAAAAAAGAAAAAAAGTAAAAAAACCGAAAGAAAACACCGAAAAGAATGAAAAAGTGCAAGAAAATCTTGGAAATGAAATTGCAATTTGAACGATTCTATCTCACAAATAAAAAGGTTTTTGTTGTCTCGACCCTTCAATAACATGTTCACTTTTATTTATCTATACTTTGTCATTCTACATCGTGTTATCACTTTATAAAATAAAAATTGATTCTCTTTGTGTGAAATAGAAATTTCTCCTAGCGCTGAAACAGTTTCTTATGATTTGATAGAATGAAAGGGCGTTTTCATGTAAGGGAATGTGAATTTGAAAATACGACAGTTGCGTTAGAATTTTTTATATGATCAGGAGAAACTATTGTTTTCAAGTGATTCGTTTTTAAAATCTTGAAAAATTATTTTATTATAATATATTAGTGACTATTATTTATTAAGGTCAATAAAATGTATTTTAATCACCTAGGGGAATAAAGCTTACTTTTTTATTTTTAACCTATGAAAATAAAGTTATTATTAATCAACTTAGGAAATAAACTGAACTTTTTCAAGGTGTAGAAAAAAAGAATATTTTATATAACCAAGTAAAAAAAGTGTGGTTCATTTACCGCAGGCAAATTTGCTTGGTAAATAAAGAGAATTTAATAACCTAGGGGAAAAAATGTGGTTTATTAACCTTGGAAAATAAAATGTGTTTTATCAGTCTAGGAAAATAAAAAAGGTTTTATTTACCCAGGAAAATAAAAAGGGTTTTTTACCTGGGGAAGTAAAAGGGGTTTTATTGACCTAGGAAAAAAGTGGTTTATTGGCCTAGGAGAATAAAAGGTGTTTTATTGACCTATTTTATTATCTAAGAAAATGAAGGGCATTTTATTGAATAGGACAATAAAAATTATTAGAGTCGGATAAGATAAATTATTAACTATCGATGAACCAAACTAAATACTTAAAAATAACTCAACGATATAAAAGGGGCTTTATTAATCCAGGAAAATAAAAGAGCTTCTTTTTATCTCGGAAATTAAAATGTGTCCTAATGACCTAGGAAAATAAAAGTAGTTTTATTTATCTTGGGAAATAAAAGGGGTTTTATTTACCTTTGGAAATAAAATGGGTTTTATTTACCTAGAGAAAGAAAAGTGTTTATATTAACCTAGAAAAATAAAAAAGCTTCTTTTTAACTAGGAAAATAAAAGGTGTCTTATTGACCCAGGATATTAAAAAGGGTTTATTTACCTAGGAAAGTAAAAGAGGTTTTATTGACCTAGGAAAATAAACGGTGTTTTATAAGCCTGTAAAAATAAAAGGTGTTTTATTTATCTAGGAAAATGAAGGGTGTTTTATTAAATAGGGCAAAAATAATTATTAGAGTCGAATGAGATAAATTATTAACTTTCAATGAACCAAACAAAATACTTAACAGTTCCGCAACGATATAAAAGGGATTTAATTAATCCAGGAAAATAAAAGAGCTTCTTTTTGTCTCGAAAAATAAAAGGTGTCTTATTGAACTAGGAAAATAAAAAGTGTTTTATTTATCTAGGGAAATAAAAGAGGTTTTCTCAATTTAGGATAATAAAAGTGGTTTTATTAACCGAGGACAATAAATAGGTTTTTGTCAACCTTGAGAAATAAATGGAGGTTTATTTACTTAGAGAAATAAAAGTGGTTTTATCTTCCTACACTGAAAAAAAGGTTTGTTTGGCTGAACAAAAATTTTGTTGGCTCAACCAAATTCTTTTGTTGATATACGCTCAACAAAATTATTTTGTTGTGCCAACAAAATTATTTTGTTGTGCCAACAAAATTCTTTTGTTAATTATTTAGGGTAATTTCAACAACAAAAATTGGTAGTCCCAACAAAACTTTTTGGAGCTTAACAAATATTTTGTTGGCTATTATAATAAAGAAAAAAAGTTAAACACAGATTGTGCAAATGGAAATTCTAATATTGTTTTAATTTGCTAAATAACTGAATGTTTTTATGTAAAAAATATTTAATATTTTTTGTATCTTACTGTGAAATATTCACTGTGAAATAATGTGTAGTTATAATAATATATGTAAATATTTTTAGGCATGAAATTTATTTAAAAACATGTGTTTATTTTTAATTTTTAAAATATTAATTTAAAGTAGTTTCGTACTATTAAAAATGGAATTATTTCTTATGCTAAATAAAGTATTTTCCACAAAAAACAGTATATAAAGTAAATAGTTTTATAGGTTATGTTTAGATTCTTGAAAACAACATATTGTGCTTAAACGTATATTAACCTGCCACATAAGAATCGAAATATAAATTTACTCTTTTAAAAAACCACAATATTTATTCACTTATATGACTAACTATCGACTTATTTATCATTCAGCAATACATTCTGTCAATTTTGTCACTAAACATAAAATCATAAGTAAGTCCCTTTTTATTATCTTCATAAAGTATATTTTATAGTTATATTTTTTTAATTTCAAAAGTCAACTTTGTAGACATTTGATTTAGTTATCATCCATTATATAATATTCTGTTTTTTTTTTGTTTTAAAAAACAAAAAATTCCAATTTCTATCGATGTCTTTATGAAAACCAGACGATAACATGCGTCAGACAGGATTGCACAAAATGCGCATGCGCTATCACATATTTGGTAATGCCAACAAAAGATTTTAATAAACTCAAACAAAATTTTTATTAAATACTACAAAATTATTTTGTAATTTCAACTGTTTTTTGGTAATTCTAACTCTGAAATTTGACAAAGCCAACAAAAAATCATCAACAAAACTATTTTGTTATGATTACATTGCTATTTTTTCAGTGTAGGAAAATGAAAGGGGTTTTGTCTAAGTAGAGAAAAATAAGTGGTTTTATTAAGCCAGGAAAATAAAAGGGGGTTTATTTACCTAGCAAAAAAGGTCTCTTATTGACATATTTATTCATTGGGAAATTTATTTATTTATATTTATAATATTATATTTATAATTTATATTTAAAATATTTATTCACTGAGAGAAATAGATGGTAAGAACTTTACTATATTTGATGGTAGAGAGGTTATGTTACACTCTACCATCAGAGATGCTACACCGTATCATCTAGATGCTACATCGTACCATCCAGATGCTATCAGATGCTAACCAGTACCATCTAGATGCTATCCCGTACCATCTAGATTCTTGTCCGTATATTTAAGATCAGATATGGTATCTGCTATCATCTAGATGGTACCCCGTAGCATCTATTTCTCTCAGTGTTGGGAAATAAAAAGGGTTTTATCAATTTAGGAAATTAAAAGTGGTTTTATTAATCCAGGACAATAAATGGGTTTTAGTCAACTTTGAGAAATAAATAGGGTTTTATTTACCTAGAGAAATAAAAGTGGTTTTATCTACCTAGGGAAATAACAGAGGTTTTATGTAAGTAGAAAAAAAGTGGTTTTATTAAGTTAAGAAAATAAAAGGGGATTTACTATACCTACACTGTAAAAAATTTTTCGGAAATTTTTCCGAAAAAATTCGGACAGCACGGAACCCCAGACGGTGGAAATTTTTCCGAAAAAAAAATTGGTTTTATTTCCAACTTTTTCGGAAACTTTTCCTACTGATGAAGAGGAATTTTTTCCGAAATTATCGGAAATTTTTCCGCATATGAAGTTGGACATTTTTCCGAATACGTCGGATATTTGTCCTGACATTAAGTTGGAATTTTTTCCAAAATTACCGGAAATTATTCAAATTTTGTACACGGAAAAAAAGGGTTGGGTTTAATAAACAAACGAAAATTCGTTTCTAACCAAAGTGGGTGGTTGACTATTATATGGCCTGACCCAACTCATATATGAAACATTACATGTACAGTTGTAATAAAGAAATATGTTTATCCTGATACAAAAAATCCCATTGATTATTCAATAATAAAAATCAAATCAACAGATTTAAAACATTAAGGAAATTTATATTTTACAGTATGGGATTTGGGTTTGTTTTTACATACTTATTTAATTCAATTGTTGTGTTGTGCTGAAATTACATTTGATTATTAATTAACATTTTATTTATACCTTAAACGCAACTAAACGCATACATACGAAATTTTTGAAAAATCCTAGCGACACTGAGATTCGAACGCACTAACCCTAACGCTAAACGCAAATACGCATATTACGATACGAGCACCTAACCATTGAGCCATCTTGGCTATGAAATTCTCTTTTCAAAGAACTTGGTGATCTCAAGTTTCGTTTGGTCGCCACGTGCAGTTAAACCCCCGCAATGGCATCGCCCGTCAACAATAGACTCTCATAAATTTTGGTCCTATGGTTTAGTTAGCATTACTGGCATGTGACACTCACACATATTTTCACCAAAAGGAGAATGGCAATAAATTCCTTTCGACAAATTTTTTGTGAATCCATTATTTTAAAGATTAAGACATTTTTTTGGAGAAGATTTTTAAGAATCTTATCCAAATAAAATTTAAAAATATTTATTTGAAATAAGATAATTTATATTCGGAGAAATTTTCATTTTTTGTATAATCTGTATATCTGTTTATATTATTAAGAAACATTCAAAGATAGAAAACATTTCTAATATTAAAATTTAAAATTTTATTACAATCATTACTAACAATGTTTACTTTTTTTCTGATTGAAATTAACATAAGATTAAATTTATTTGGTAAAAAAATTATTTATCGTTACTAAATTACCAATAAATTATATAAGTAAACATTCTTAACAATATTAACTGGTTCAAACAAAATAGTTTAAAATTAAATTATATGTATTAGGAAAAATAATTGAGAACAATAATTAATCGATATTTAAAAATGATAAAAGAATACAGGCTCGGATACAGATTATCAATAAAATGAATACAAACAAATTGATTAACTTCAATAAAATGAATACAAATAAATTGATTAACGTTTTAAACAATTTCATTTATTTATATTAATAAAAGTAATATTTTTAAAATGCAAACATTGCCCAAAACAATTTTTTTTTTATAAATTAAACAGAAGAATTAAATATTAAAATATAATAGTAATAAATATGTGAAACAAAATTTTTATAACAAAAACATGTTAGATCTATTAGTTCTGTATCAACAATCTTTTAGTAAAATTTTTGTTCTTCACATAAATAAATTTTTCATAATTATAATAAATAAAATAATTAGAAGAAACTAATTAAGTCATTTGTATTTTTTAAAAAATGAAACTAGGAGTTCCTTTTAGTAGGAGTACAAAATAACATTTGTTCTTCACATAAATAAATTTTTCATAATTATAATAAATAAAATAATTATGAGAAACTAATTAAGTGATTTTTATTTTTAAAAAAATAAACCTAGGAGTTTCTTTTAGTAGGAGTACAAAATAAAATTTTCTTAGATTGAGCAATATAATATGCACAAGTTAAAAATCCGTTTAGTTTGGAAATTTTTCTGAAGTTTGAGAAATAATTTCCGGTTTTTTGTGGAAAATGTATTTTTCCGACTGCATTCGGAAATATTTCCTTTTACTATAGGTTAAAAATCCGTTTTGTTTGGAAATTTTTCCGAGGTTTGAGGAATAATTTCCGGTTTTTTGTGGAAAATGTATTTTTCCGACTGCATTAGGAAATATTTCCTTTTACTATAGGTTAAAAACCCGTTTTGTTTGGAAATTTTTCCGAAGTTTGTGGAATAATTTCCGGTTTTATGTGAGAAAAGTATTATTCCGACTCCATTCGGAAATATTTCCTACTACCATAGGATAAAAATCCCATTTTATTGGAAATTTTCCCGAAGTATAAGGAATAAATTCCGGTTTTTTGTGGAAAATGTATTTTTCCCATTCCATTCGGAAATATTTCCTACTACTGTAGGTTAAAAATCCGTTTTGCTTGGAAATTTTTCCAAAGTTTGTGGAATAATTTCCGGTTGTATAGGAAAAAAGTATTTTTCCGACTCTATCCGGAAATATTTCCTACTACTATAGGCTAAAAATCCGTTTTGATTGGAAATTTTTCCGAAGTTTGTGGAATAATTTCCGGTTTTCTGTGGATAAAGTATTTTTCCTCCTCTTTTCGGAAATTTTTCCTACAAAATATTCGGAAACATGTGTTACCTACCAGTTTCGGAATAATTTCCTACTAATTCATCGGAGAAAATTCCGAAATTTTTTACAGTGTAGCAAAAAAGGTGTCTTATTTACCTAGGAAAATAAAAATGGTCTTATTCGCCTAGGGAAATAAAAGAGGTTTTGTCAACCTAGAGAAAGAAAAGTGTTTTTTATTAACCTGGAGAAATAATCAGTTTCTTTTTATCTAGTAAAATAAAGGGTAGTTTAATAGCTAGAGCAAAAAGAGAGGTTTTATAAACCTAAGACAAAAAAAATTTTTTTTTAACCTTGAAAAGTGAAGTTTGCTTTATCAACCTAGGAAAATAAAAGGGTTTTTATCTACCTAGGTAAATAAAACATATTTATTTCCCTAGGTAGATAATTATTTAATTATTTACCTAGAAAAGTGAAAAGTTTTTTTATTGACCTAGGAAAATGTAGGGTGATTTATTGACCAATGAAAAAAGGATGTTTTATTTGTCTAGGAAAAAGTAGAGTACTTTTATTATGTAGGGCAATATAAAAGGTATTATTAACCTAGGACAATAAAAATGACTTTATTAACCTAGGAAAATAAATATTTTTTTACTTACCTAGGGAAGTGAAAAGTTTTTTTATTGACCTAGGAAAATAAAGGGTGATTTATTGACCTATGAAAATAAAGGGTGTTTTATTTACTTAGGAAAGTTAAGGGTGTTTTATTAAGTATGGCAATATGAAAGGATTTATTAACCTATGACAATAAAAGGGGCTGTATTAACCTAGGAATCTAAAGTTTGCTTTATCAACTTAGGAAAATAAAAGGGGTTTTATTTACCTAGGAAGTAAAAGGTGTTTTATTGACCTATGAAAATAAAGGGTGTTTTTTTAGCTAGAGCAATAAGAAAGGAATTACATATTAACCTAGGAAAGAAGGGTATTTTATTTACCTAGGAAAATAGAGTGTGTTCTATTGATCTAGGAAAATAAAGGGTGTTTTTTTACCTAGGGCAAGAAAGCGTGTTTCATTTACCTACTAGAACAAAGTCCTTTTTATTTACTTAGAAAAATAAAGCGTCTTTATCGATCTAAGCAAATAAGAAGGTAATAATCAACAATAAAATAACAAATTGAATTAATAAGATAAATAAATTGGTTGAATTAATCTAAGAAAACAAAGCACTTTTATTGTTATAAGGTATATAATAAAGTTATCTAAAAGAAGAAAAATTGTTATCTTGAATTGAGCTCGTGCTAAATGTCAATAATCATTTTAAGAAAACCCACAAATTGGGAAACCATACGTGTTAAGAACGCAGTTAATGGTTTTCTGTCGGAAATTCCAACGTTTGAAAGATAAGCCCAATGTGGATTTCCGGATATCAATCATTTCAGGGTAACATGCCTCTTTTATCCTCAAGTGAAGAAAAGTGGACCAAAAGGGGCAAAGGTTCAAGTAAACACGGCGGGCTTAGCCTTTAAAGAAGGAGCTTATTTTATGACGTCCATGACCGGATATAGCTTTCTTCTTTACGTCATGTAGTACAAAGAGTCAGATCGTTGTATCAGAGCAAGTTACCTACGTTCGTTGGAAAACGATCTGATCCCCCTTTTAAGTTATATCAATCTGTAGCTGACAACGTCGATAGTCGTATAGATCAAATTTTATAACTCACGCGTATCCTTTTATTGCAGGTAATTTTTGCACACTTATTTTTACACTCTTGCGCATATACATTTCCCTTGGGCCATGTAAAAGAAATTATTTTTTAACTGCTTTTTATGTTGAAAATAATCATAAAATCAGTCTTTGGATTTTGTGAATTTATAAAAGTTGCGTGGACGAGCCTGTCTATTTTATGTTTAAACTAATATAGACTAATGGAAATTGTAGGTATGTATTTGTTACATAAAAAAAGCAGCATGAAAATGCGAAATGTTATTTGCGTTGAGATAGTATTTATCTCGCTTTATGTAATAATGTAGTGATTCTTTTATGATAGGGTTATAAGAACTAAAAGGACGGATATAACTGGTCATATCTTATCCTAGCATTTCAGTACTCTTGTCTATAATAAAAATCTTTATAACACTCCATATACTCATTCTAGCTTAACTTCCCTTTGTTAATGAATTCCTCCGAGGCTCTAAACTTCCCCAAGAATAATTACAGTATACGTCGTCTTTTAAGGGACATAAAATTCTATTATTCATATAAAACGTGATACACGAAATCCATACGTTATTATAAAATCATTCTATATTTCACAATTATTGAATTTTAAGACAACAAAAAAAAAAACAAAAAAAAGGTATTCAAAGTAAAACGAATTTTTAAATAAAACACCTTTATATAAAAATCCTTTTTACTCGAATTTGAATGAATGGTTGTTAACATCCATTCATTTATTCCAAATTCACCATCATTCACTTAAAATCTACTGCGACGTTCTTTTAAAAAGCACCATCATTCATTTAAAACCATTCCCAAAGATAAAGTTTTTATTTGAAATGTAATTTTCAAGGTAATAAATATTAATTTCGCGAGTTATATTTACGAAAGAAGAATGATGAAGTTTTCAGAAATTCGTAAAGTTTGCCCTAATGTCGAAAAAGTTGCCTTAAGTTTTTGTTACTTTCAATATTTTTCTTCCGTAATCTTTCGCAGATTTCATTTTGAATACACACACACACACACACACACAGAAACACACACGAGGCAAACAAACTTTGCTGGCCAGGAAAAGAGAACGAGGATGAATGCTGTTGGAAGTGTATCATGTGGTTCGACAAGATATTCTGCTTGAAAGGGGTTATTGTAAGCAGGAGGACAAGAGTAAAGCATTTCGAAGGACCTGTATCCGTATTATTCCAAAACTGTCGACCTCGGCCAAGTTTGGTATTGATCGTTCAACGCCCTGTCCGCAGGACTGTGACTAGGATAGGTCTAGGTGGAGCTCAATCTTTCACCTTCCCCTACATTCGGAATACCTCACATTAACTTCATCCTTCGCATTCTTCACCTGTCTGCAAATTTTTCCCAAGCTTGCTTTTAAAAATAAATCTTATACGTAAAATGCCCGATAAAAAAGTGATATTTGTTTATTTAACATATTTTGTAAAACGTTCGAAAAATTAAGTTTATCCAAAAAATATTTCTTGTAAATTTGGCTGTAAATTTATTGTCCGGAGCAATTAAGTGTATTTTAAATGCTTGGTCAATAATGGGGTCATCCATAAAGAACGTTCCACTGTTGGGGGAGGGGGAGGGTCGAAAAATGTAACCATTTGTAACAAGGGGGAGGGGGGTAGTTGAAATTTGGAACGTTCGAATTTTTATTTTTTTATTCTAAATTGAAAATTAATTAATTAATTAAAAAATTACATTATTTTTTAATTTGGAAATCGGAAAATATTTAGAGGTGGCTCAAAGCCCATGAAGTTTCCCATGTATTTTGCATGGAAAAAACGCAATTTTTCGTAAATTTGCAATAATAAAATCGTAAAAAATATCTTAAAACATTAATGCGCCAAGCCAAATCTTTAAAAGTCTTTAAAAAGCAGTATTCTATAATTTATTTGTGTACGTCCATATGAAAAGGGCCCAGGTTGTCGATTTTATTTATCGAGATATTCGCATTTTTTTAAAGAAGATTCAGATTTTCGAAATTTTTTTTATTGCTGAAAAACAAACTACGTAATGTCCTTCGTCGAATCATGCATTTACAATAACTTTACACGGAAAAAAAAAATACAACTGCATCAATGAAACTTTTTTCCATAATGGCTAAACATTTAGCCAAAAACGAACGAGCGATATTGCCAATATCACTGTTTTGGCGAAATTGAAAATCGTCGCTCAATTTTTCCAAATTAGAGAAAGTGTATTACTAATTTATATATTTGTCAGTTTAAAAGAAAGATATTGAAATTCTGTGATGGAAATATTTAAAATGTATAGCCAGAAACTTGATTTTAATAAATAGTTAAAAAAAAAGCATATGAATATGATTTTGCAATTAGACTTAATTTTAAAAAAAGGTTATTTAAAATTGTGTTTATGAAAAATCATCGGCCAAGACGCTCGATTGCGTAATTTTAATCTCATGTCATATCTCATCTCACTACCTTTCAAAATTTTAATTATTTTGACAATTTCAACTTGAAACATTCTCGTGGTTAGGTGTTGTTTATTTTTATTTTATCAGATAATAAATATTGCAATTTTTATTAAAACATTAAATAAATAATGAAAACATTATTAATTATTTTGAGTGAAATGCTGTGAAATGTAGTGACAATTAAAAAAGGAATCAAGAAGGACTGTGATTAAGACAAAATAAGTTGATAAAATTATAATTTTGTATTTGTATTTGTATTTTTATTTCTAAAACAATAAATAAATTTAAATATGTATTTAGTTTCGTCATTAATATGTAATTTAAGTTTAAATTGAAATGATTTTCTGGTATTTTTATAAGTAGTTTTTGTTATTCTTAGTTTCACTTAAATTAATTATTATTGAAAAGTAGGGTTATTAAAATTCTAAATAAACTTAAAAAGTTTTCAAACGACTAAATATATTATTTAATAAAGGTTTTTTTAATGTTTATTAATTGGATTTTAAATTTTCATTTTACGTTTTTTTTTCTTTAGGTATTTAATAGGTACTTATTATAGACAAAAAGTAACATATGTACTTCAACCTACATTAAATTTATTAATTAATTTAAATATAACAACATATTAGCTTTAAATATTTTATTATAAATGTTATTTTTTAAAATTAAATCATATGACTCGTTATTTACAGAATTAAAAACACTTTGATATTTGTAAACAAAAATTAAAGGTTATTTTAATAAACTTTAAAATAAGAAAACCTATTTATTAATCATTATGCAAAATTATATATTAATAATTAAAATTTTAATTAATAATTAATAGTAATTGATAAAACTAAATTTATATTTAAATTTATTTATTGTTTTAAAAATATTAATATTAATACATAGGTAATTACAATTTTCTGAACTTATTCATGTTTATATTTCTTCTTCTTTCTTCTTTTCACTTTAATACTATAATTTGGCTCAAGATAATCATTATTAATATTTGTCTTTAATTAATTGTAAAATAAATATTAAAATGTTTATTATTAGCAGGTTAAATGAATATAACCACGTGAATGTTTCGGACTGAAACTGTCAGTTTTCGACTGTTTATTTGTTTCGAAGATTTTCACTATCGCTAAATCACTAAAGTTCGTATCAAGAAATTAACTATACCTATAGCTGACCTAAAGGTGCGTTTCGCTGTTACATTTAAAAAGTTTTTCTATTTTGGTTATTTAAGAAGAATACATAATTTACTAAAATACGAAATTCCGAATTTCAGCAATAACAAAAGAAATACCAATTTATTAAAACAGCTTACTGAAAATACCAGAAACATTTATACAAATTAACAGTACATTTTCTTATTATAGCTCTATTTCCAAATTCGGTGGTTCGCCACGTTAAATTTTTTTCCGTGTATAGTAATTAAAAACACAAAGAAATCTTATTTTTAATTTTAAAAATGCATGGGCGCTAATGGAAATCTTGAACTTTAAACTCGTTTTTCTCAAAACTAGGATTTTGATACTTTTAACTTTGAATGCTTATAACTTTGTGAATTTTTCATCTAAAGGGGTCCAAGACCTCTCGAAATGTTCAAAATTTAATAAAGAATATGGTCATATAGATAAGTCCAATAGTGCCAAAGTGGGCCCTTTTCATATGGACGTACACATTTATTCATTTATCGATATTAACTATTATTTATTTTTTTTTAATTTTTGTGGTTTTTTTGAAATTGCATAAGAAATAGTCAGTTCCGATAAATTAATATATAAGTAATAGAATACTGTTTTTTCAACACTTTTCAAGAATTGACTTTGTACATTAATGATTTAAGTGATTTTTTACAATTTTATTACAAATTTTCGAAAAAGTGTGTTTGCCCATGCAAAATAGATGGGAAACTTCATGGGCTTTGAGCAACCTCTAAATATTATTCGATTTGAAAACAAAAAAATGGAGGTAATTTTTTTTAAACACATGTATTATCATAAGAGCCCATAATTATGACAAAAAAAAACAATTTGATTTAATTAATATATGAAAACAAATTTTGATTTTTGAGGGGGGGTATAAATAATTTTTGAATGTTCCATTTAGGGGGGGGGGGTTGTCATTTGTAACCAAGTGGAACAAAAGAGGGGGTGGGAGTCTAAAACCCCGAAAATTGGTGGAACGTTCTTTATGAATGGTCCCTAAAGAGTATTTTATTGACCTGGGCAAAAGGTGTGTTTTATTAATCTAGGAAAAAAGGGATTTTATATCACTAGGGAAATAAAAGAGGGTTTATTGCCCTAGGAAAATAAAGGATGATTTATTGATCTAGAAAATTATTCACCTAGAGGAATAAAGGTTACTTTTTTACGTTATGAAAATAAAGTTCTTATTAATTAACATAGGAAAATAAACTGAACTTTTTTCAGATGTGGGAATGAAGAATATTTTGAACAACTAAGTAAATAAAGAGTATTTCATTTACCACGGATATATCCGCTTGGTTAATAGAGAGAATTTAATGAGATAGGAAAAAAGTGTGCTTTATTAATCTAGGAAAATATAGTGTCCTTTATCAACCGAGAAAAATAAAAGGAGTTTTATTTACCCAGGGAAATAAAAGGGGCTTTATTTACCTAGGGAAATAAAAGGGGCTTTATTTACCTAGGGAAATAAAGGGGGGTTTATTTACCTAAGGAAATGAAAGGGGGTTTATTTACCTAGGGAAATACCAACGGTTTTCTTTACCTAGAGAAGAAAAAGGTGTTTTATTGACCTAGAAAAGAAAAAGGTGTTTTATTGACCTAAGAAAATAAAGGATGTTTTATTGACCTAGAAAATTATTCACCTAGGGGAATAAAGGTTACTTTTTTACGTATAAAAATAAAGTTCTTATTAATCAACTTAGGAAAATAAACCGAACTTCTTTCAGATGTGGAAATAAAGAATATTTTGCACAACTAAGTAAATAAAGAGTATATTCATTTACCACGGATATATCTGCTTGGTTAAAAGAGAGAATTTAATGAGATAGGAAGAAAGTGTGCTTTATTAATCTAGGAAAATATAGTGTCCTTTATCAACCGAGAAAAATAAAAGTGGTTTTATTTACCTAGGGAAATAAAAGGGGTTTTATTTACTTAGGGAAATAAAAAGGGCTTTATTTACCGAGGGAAATAAAAGTGGTTTTATTAACCTAGGAAAATAAAAGTGTCTTTTTTTTCTTGGGGAAAAAGGGGTTCTGATCATCTTTTAAAATATTTTTATTTACCTAGACAATAAAGTGTTGTTTATTTACCTAGGTAATAAAGAGTACTTTTTTATTAACTCTAAAGTTATCTTTTCGTCTTGATTTCGATTTAGAGAAATGAAATGGTCTAGGAACGATGTTACAAACTTTCCAGCATCCCAATTGCACTTCTTTCACTGTTAATATATTTTCGAGTAACGAAACAATACAACGATAGAAAATTAAATTCGGTGCGGGCCATTCGTAGCTTCGGAACAGATCTGTCCAGAAAAAAAAAAAACTTTCGGCTCGAGATTCGTAATCTAGTACCGCTTGCAATTAGTGGGCAGCTCACTTCTTTTTCACTCCGGTTTACTGCACTGTCAGTGCATTTAATGCAAGTACCATCTGCATAATATCCCGTCGTAAATTCACAAAAAGCCTGATTTCCTGTGAATATAGTGAAGGGAAAATTTGGAACATTCTCTTTTCTTTCTATTAGAGTGCACATGTGGCTGCGTATAAAGATATCCATGATTTTAATATCAGCAATTTCGGCACCTCTGAATAGATTTTCGTAACGTTTGTGTGCAATTAATTATATCCTGCGACTGAGTGACAACATTAAATGCAAATTTTAAATCTTTTAATCTGTCGGTGTAAAACTTTTTGACTGTTTTGTCAATTTTAAAATCCGCCTGAAAAACAGCGGATTATTCAGTTGAATCCAGGCTGTTTTCTCAATTCGATTTTTTTCAATTAGTTTACATTATAAAACAGGTTTGTTTTCAGTGGCGTAACTATTAAGGGGTAAAGTGGGGCAGTGCCCCGGGGCCCTTGACATTAAGGGTCCCTCAGTCAACCCTAATAAACCTTCTTTTATAGGACAAAATTTATAAAATTTTTAAAATTAAAAAAAAATTGCACGAAATAATTAAAATTAAACAAAGTAATTGCTGATTTTTCAAATTAATTGGAAAAAAAACGAAATCAATTAAAAATTGGGGAAGGTAATTTAAAAACTCATAGAAGTGTTTTAAAAATAAAGAAAATAATTTAAAATTGAAAAAATTACTTGAAAATCTTAAAAATATATTGAAAAAAATTGAATAATGAAAACTTAGGGAAAATACTTGAAATAAGATGATTGAAAACTGAGATAAATAATATAAAATTAAAAAAAATAATTAAAATGTGAGGAAAAAAGTGACAAAATTACATAATATATTTTAAATGAAGGGAAGTTAAAAAAAATTTCAGAAAAATACTCAAAACTTTTAGAAGTTCATTGAAAAAAAAGAAAATAATTAAAAATTAGAAAAAATAAATGAAACAAGATAAACATAATTTAAAATTGAGAAGAATAATTTTTAATTGAACAGAAATAATTATAAACTTTTTGGAAATTATGAAAAAGAACGAAAGTAACTGAAAATTGGAGAAAATAATTAAAAAATCATATAAATAATTAAAAATTTAATTAAAAAATTAAAATCTCAGATAAATAGTTTCAAATTTTGGAAATTATAAAAGACATGAAAAAAATTGAAAATTGAAGAATATAAATTTTGGAAAATAATTGAAAAATGATTTTATAATTTAAAACTTGATGCAAATAATTGAAGTATGATACAAACATTGATAAGTTGTAAAAAATAAATCACATTTGAATGAAATAATTGAAAAAATTACAGAATATTTTAAAAAAATTAAAAATTGAAGAAAATAATTGAAATTTGAGAAAAATACTTAAAAATTTTAGAAATTAATTTTTGAAAATGAGAATAATAATTAACATTAGAGGAAAATAATTGAAAAATGATAAAATGAATTTAAAATTGAAAAAGTAAATTCAAATATGCTAAAAATAATTGAAATTTATGAAGAAAATAATTTAAATCTAAAAGATTAAAAACATTAAATAAAATTTGAGAGAAATAATTGAAAAAATCATAGAATATATGTTTAAAAAAGGAAAATAATTACAAATTTACTTAAAAATTTTAATTAAAGAAAATAATTAAAAATCACAGAAATAATTGAAAATTGATGAAAAATATAAAAGAAATTTCAGATAAGCAATTGAAAATTTGAAAAATTATGCCAAAAGAATGAAAATAATTCAAAAGAGAAGAAAGTAATATAAAATTACAGAATTTGTTTTTAAGCAAAAGAAAATAATTCAAAAACCGTTAAAAAACTATAAAAATTGTAGACAATAATCAAAATTTGAGATAATAAGTAAAAATGTAGAAAATTAATTGAATTATATAAAAAATATTAAAAGATGGAGAAAATAATTGAAAAATGAGTATTTATTTGAAACTTGAAGAAAACCATTGAAATATGATAAAAACAATGATAAGTTCTAACAAATAAATCACATTTGAGTGAAATAATTGAAAAAATTACAGAATCTTTTTTAACTAAAAATAAAATAATTGAAATTTTAGAAAAATACATGAAGATCTTAGAAATCTATTTAGAAAAAAAAGAAAAACTAAAAATTGGAGAAAAGAATTAAGGAAAGCTGAAAATAAATGAACTTTGAGATAATTATTAAAAAAAAATTGGAAGTTATGAAAACAATTAAAAATAATTAAAAATTGAAGAAAATAATTCCAATTTGAGAAAAATACTTAGAAATTCTAGAAAATAATTTTAGGCAATGAGATAATAATTAACAATCGAGGAAAATAATTGAAAAATAATTTTAGATTGAGAAAAATAATTTAAATTTAAGTTGAAAATAATTTAAATATGTAAGAATGAAACAGTAGATAAAATTTGAGTAAAATAATTGAAAAAATCATAGAATATATGTTTGAAAACAGAAAATATTATGTAATTATAAAATTACTTAAACATTGTAATTAAAGAGAATAATTCTCAAAATAATTAAAAAATCGCAGAAATAATCGAAAATTGATGAAAAGAACAATTGAAATTTAAGATAAATTTTTGAAAATTATGCCAAAAGAATGAAAATAATTTAAAATCAAAGAAAATAATATAAAATTACAGAATTTACTTTTAAGCAAAAGGAAATAATTGAATAATCTTTTAAATAATCGAAAATTAAAGACAATAATTTAAATTTGAGATAGTAACTAAAAATTTAGGAAATTAATTGAAAAATAATGAAATTATTAAAAGATGGAAAAAATAATTGCAATATAATAAAAAGAAATGAAAATTGAACAAGAGAATTAAAAATTGAGATATATATTTGGAAGTTCAGTAAATTAATTCAGAAATTATGAAAATAATTGAAAATTGAAAATAATAATTGCAAAATGGCAAAAATAATGGTAAGTTAAAAAAATAAATTTTAATTTGCGATGAATAATAAAAAAGTAAGGAATAAATAATTAAATTGATTTAATGTCAAGGCAAAAATAATTGAATTTGAAAAAGTGATTGAGAAAACTAAACAAAATAATTGAAATTTAAGGAAGGTAAATTTCAGAAGGGAATTAGTTTAAAAACAATTAAAATAATTAAGGATTGTAGAAAATAGTAGAAAAATGATAAAAAATAGTACAAAATTGTATTTTAAGTAATTGAAATCATAATAAAAAAGAAGTATTAAAAATTGATGAAATTTTTTAATCACTTCAAATTTAGTATTTTTGAAACGTGGATTAATTGGATTTTTAATCAATGCAAGTTGATATTAACTAAAATTTGAAGAAATTAAAATTGCTATAAATTTAAAATTTGAGAACATTTTAAAAAGGTGAAATACGATTTAAAATTTTAAAAGAAAAAAATATCTAGTGGCAAATACCAGATGTGGGCAGAATGAATGAATGAAGTAATTAATCTTGTAAATTATTAAATAATAATAATCTCCGTAAACTTCTAAAGTTAGTTAGTATTTATATTTATTCATTTTTTTCTGTCCACGTTTTAAAAACTGAAGTGAAGTTAGTCCCTGTTAGTTTTTTGATTTTGACTCTCTTTATCAGGAAATATTTTGAAATTTGAATTGAAAGAATAAGGTAACCTTTTTCGTTAGTGTTATGTTGTTTTTAATTGTCATTTGTGTAAAAAAAAAGTTTTGAAAAATGCTTTAAAAATTTATTATTTTTTTTTGAAGAAGTTTAAAATATAGACACATTCTATTAATTTCCTAAATTTTCAGTTATTATCTCAAATTTAGATTATTGTCATCAATTTTCCATTTTACAACGATTTTTTAATTATTTTCTTTTGCTCAAAAATAAATTCTGCAATTCTTCTTGATTTTCATCACTTTATAATTATATTCATTATTTTGGCATTACTTTTAAAAATTTCAATTATTTATCCGATATTGCAATTATTTTCAATTTTCATTTCAGCGATTTTTTAATTATTCTCTTTAATTAAAATTTTTTAAGTAATTTTGTAATTATTATTTTTTTTAAACATATATTTTATGAAATTTTCAGTTATTTCTCTTACATTTTATTGAATGTTTTCAATTTTTCATATTTAAATTATTTTCATCATAATTCAATTTTCTTTCTCAATTTTAAATTATTTTCAGCGTATTTCAATTATTTTTTTCAATTTTGAATTAATTTTATCATTTTTTAATTATTTTTCTCGATTATTAACTATTAATTTCATATTCTAAAATTATTTTCTAAGATTTTTAAGTATTTTTCTGAAAATTCAAATATTTTCTTCAATTTTTAATTATTTTTATTTGTTTTCATAATTTCCAAAAAATTATTAATTATTAAAAATTTACATTACTTTTAGCATTCTTCCAGTCTTTTCTCCAATTTTTAGTCATTCTCATTTTCTAAAAATTTAAATATTTTCTTCAATTTTTAATTATTTTTATTTGTTTTCATAATTTCAAATTTTTTTTATTAACTATCGTAAATTTCAATTACTTAAACTTATTTCTTCGATTCTTTTCTCCAATTTTTAGTTAGTTATTTTCTTTTTTTTTTAATTGATTTCTAAGATTTTCATGTATTTTTTTCAAATTTCAATTATTTTTTCTTTATTAAAAAAAATTCTGTAATTTTATTAATTATCACACTTAAATGTCATTTATTTTTTACAACTTATCATTGTTTGTATCATATTTTAATTATTTTCGTCAAGTTTAAAAATTTAAAAACATTTTTCAATTATTTTCCAAATTTTATTTCTTTCAATTTTCAATTCTTTACATTTGTTTCATAATTTCAAGAATTTTTAACTATTTATCTGAGTTTTTAATTATTTATATTATTTTCTTTAATTTTCAATTACTTTCGTTTTTTTCTCGTTCTTTTTCATAATTGACAAAAAAATTTTACTTATTTCTCTTTAATTAAAACTTGTTCTGTTCAATTTTAAATTATGTTTATCTTTTTTCATTTATTTTCTCTAATTTTTAATTATTTTCTTTTATTTCAATGAACTTTTGAAAGTTTTAAGTATTTTTCTCAAATTTTGTTTAACTTTCCTTTATTTAAAATATTTTATGTAATTTGTTTAATTATTTTCTCAAATTTTAATTTATTAATCTCAATTTTTAATCATGTTTTTTCAATTATTTTCTCTAATTTTACATTATTCAATTTTGTTTTAATTTACTTTTAAGATTCTCAAGTATTTTTCTCAAACTTAAATTATTTTCTTTATGTTTAAAACATTTCTATGATTGTTTAAATTACTTTCCCTAATTTTTAATTGATTTCATTATTTTTTTTCAATTAATTGGTAAAATTTGCAATTGTTTTGTTTAATTTCAATTATTTTTTGCAATTCTTTTTAATTCTAAAATATTATAATTTTTGTCCTAAATAAATATTTATTTTATTTATATTAATTGATTTTTAAATATTATATTTAAAATATTTATTTCTTCTTATTAAACAAATATTATTTACCAATTTGTTATATTTATTATTGTATTTTATAATTTCTAAAATGTATAAAAAACTAATCGCGCGTTTGCGCGCGTTTTATTTTGCTAGTTATATATAATTGGGGTCCCATTTTTCTTTTTGACCCAGGGCCCTTGCACCCCGAGTTACGCCACTTTTTGTTTTTATTTTCACGAGATTTAAATTTTGGGATGAACTGTTAAAAATTGTTACTGTTTCGCTTTGAGATCACTTCCGCTCTTGAAATTGGAACGTAATTGACTAATCAGTTTGGAAATATTCTTTGAAATCATATTTTCCACAGGCAATACCAAATACTAATAGAGAGCGGTCTTTTCATTTGATTACTCTCCAACGTGCAGAATCTAATTAAGGATTTTGTCCTATTTACAAATTTGTGCAAGCAAATAAATACACAGTTATTCGCACTATTTTGATTCGTGCGATTCACGGTTATCTGCATACAGGTTCAAATTAATATTTACATAGTTTATTTACCCAATTTGTATAGAGAAGACAGATTTCAATTAGTGCCGATTGCCAATATCGATAATTGAAAGCTGTGCCGTGAAAATAAGACATAGAGAACAGTGAAAATTGCCACGTTACACTAATTACACTATTGACAATCAATTGACATTGTTTACTGTGAAATAAACTCATATAAGACACTTGAAAAGGTTGTTATGAAAACAAAAAGTGAGAATCAAGCTCCAGTTATATAAAATAGGATGAGCAGAAAAAAAAAAGAATGATTCGATATTTTTTTGCATATGGAGGTCAATGTATTATGTGTACAAAACAAGAATGGATAAGGGCTCTCGTGAAAAATCATTGACGGGAGAAAATCTGGTCCTATATCTGTTTTGCTGCAAATGAATCAACGAATGGAATTTTTTTTTTCCCAGTATAGCTACTGTGTATTGGAAAGAGCCGAGATGCATCGAATCGAATCGATTTGTTGACTGAGCTTTTTTCTTTGTTTTTCCTGCGAAAGTTGGTCGTCGTGCGTTTGACAGGAATTGAAAAATGCGATCGTTATAATTAAGTGACTGTTTCGAATTTTTCAAATCAGAAAAAATGTTAACTACTAACTGTTGTCGATTAAAAAAAAAAATTTTTTTTTTTTTTACTCACCAATAGATGAAAAGCAATAAATTTAGTCAAACTTACCTGAAACAAATAACAAAAATTCACATTAGGTACTTTCAAATCAAATATTTTGTCTTAGTCTATTGTAATATAATTCGAGTATCAATAAATTCAGAAATATCGGTATTAAGTAAATTTTTACGATTTTTTGTGATGAAATATTTTTTTCGCAACGTTCGTATAAAAGATTCTTTATACATAAGGGTTTTGGTGGAAATATATCTTGAGATGAAAAGTGAGCCAAAGAAGTCTGATGAGAGCGTAATTTTCAAGGATCTTTTATGATTTATGATTTCTGAAAATCATTCCTTTGAATTGCTTATTTCCCAGAAATGTAAATGAATCACGTAGTAAAGAATGGAATAAAACTCGTAAATTTATAAAGTTTAAGGGGAAAATAATATAGGCTATAAATTATATTTCCTTGGAACATTTTTCAAGAAAAAATATTAAACAGAGAGAAGTCAATAAAAAAAAGGGCCAAAAGGGATTTTTTCCTGTCAAATGTTAACAATAAATATGATTAATGTAAGCGAACGTCAGCAAACGTAAGAATCAGTTAAACGAGAGAAATATAACGCTCTATTAATTTACAATAAAATATGTTTCGATAAAACATGTTCGTGATACTTCATTGGTCTAGGGCTATAAAATTTAATTTAATTTTTCACTTAGAAAAAGAAACTACTTTTTGTTTACCTAGAGAAGGACAATAAAACTTAATTATCTTGGGTAATTAAGAGCCTTTTATTCACCTAGGGCAATAAAGTGTGCATTATAAAAATAGGAAATAAAAGGGGTTTTATTTACCTAGGAAAATAAAAGGGGTTTTTATACCTAGGAAAGTAAAGAGTGTTTTATTGACCTAGAAAAATAAAGGATGTTTCATTTCCCTAGGATAATAAAAGATGTTTCATTTACCTACGGAAATAAAGGGTGTTTTATTGACCTAGGAAAATAAAGTGTGGTTCATATTCCTAGGGTAAAAAAAGGTGTTTTATTCACATAAGGCAATAAAGTGCCTTTTATTCACCTAGGGTAATAAAGTGACTTTTATTTACCTAGGGAAACAAAGTGCCTTTTATTCCCCTTACGGAAATACAACAAACAATAATTAACTTGGTCAATTAAGTGTCTTTTATTCACTTAGAGTAATAAAGTGTGCTTTATCAAACTAGGAAAATAAAAAGGGTTTTATTTACCTAGGGAAATAAAAGGAGTTTTTTATACCTAGGAAAGTAAAGAGTGTTTTATTAACCTAGGAAAAAAAAGTGTGTTTTATTTACCTAGGGAAATAAAAGGTGCTTTATTAACCTAGAAAAATAAAGGGTGTTTCATATTCCTAGGATAATAAAAAGGTGTTTACTCACCTAGGGTAATAAAGTGTGTTTTATGAAACTAGAAAAAAAGGAGTTTTATTTTCATAGGGAAATAAAGGGAGTTTTTTTATACCTAGAGAAGCAAAGAGTGTTCTATTGACCTAGGAAAGTAAAGAGTGTTGTATTTACCTAGGGAAATAAAAGGTACTTTATCAACCTAGGAAAATAAAGGGAGTTTCATTTCCCTAGGATAATAAAAGGTGTTTTATTTACCTGGGGTAACAAAGTGACCTTTATTCACCTCGGGAAACAAAGTGCCTTTGATCCATCTAGGGAAATTAAACAAACATTAATTATCGTGGTCAATAAAGTGTCTTTTATTCACCTAAAGTAATAAAGTGTGCTTATTAAACTTAACCATTAAAATTAGAGGATGACAAGATAAAGAAATAAAATGAGTTTTTATACCTAGGGAAGTAAAGGGTGTTTTATTAACCTTGGAAAAAGAAGGTGCTTTATCAACCTAGAAAAATAAAGGGTGTTTCATTTCTCTAGTATAATAAATGGTGTATTATTTACCTAGGGAAATAAAAAGTGTTTTATTGACCTTAAAAAATAAAGGGTCTTTCATTTCCCGACGATATTAAAAGGTGTTATATTCACCTAGGGTAATAGGTTATTCTAGATAAAAGTTACCTTAATTCACCTAGGGCAATAAAGTGACGTTTTTTCACCTAGGGAAACAATGTGCCTTTGATCCACCTAGGGAAATACAACAAACATTAATTATCTTGGTCAATAAAGTGTCTTCTATTCAATTGGAGTAATAAAGTCTGCTTTGTTAAACTAGGAAAATCAAAGGGGTTTTGTTTACCTACGGAAATTAAAGGAGTTTTTTTTATATCTAGAGAAGTAAATAGTGTTTTATTGACCTCAGAAAATAGAGGGTGTTTTATTTGCCTAGGGAAATAAAAGGTGCTTTTTTAACCTAGGAAAATAAAGGGTGTTCCATTTCGCTATGATAATAAAAAGGTGTTTTATTCACCTAGGGTAATAAAGTGTGCTTTATTAAATTAGGGAAATAAAAGGGTTTTTATTTACCTAAGGAAACCAAAGGAGTTTTTTATACCTACAGAAGTAAAGGGTCTTTTATTTACCTAGGGAAATAAAAGGTGATTTACCAACCTAGGAAAATAAAGGGTGTTACATTTCACTAGGATAATAAAAGGTGTTTTATTCACCTAGGGAAATAAAGAGTGTTTTATTATCTACAAAAATAAAGAGTGTTTTTTTTTTACCTAGGAAAATAAAGGGTGTTTGAGTTACCTAGGGATATAAAAGATGCTGTATTAGCCTAGGAAAATAATGAGTATTCTATTGACCTAGGAAAACAAAGAGTGTTTTATTTACCTAGGGAAAAAGAAGGTGCTTTATCAACCTAGAAAAGTAAAGGGTGTTTTATTTCCCTAGTATAATAAAGGGTGTTTTATTTATCTAGTTGGAATAAAGGGTGTTTTATTTTCCTAGGATAATAAAGGGTGTTTTATTAACCCAGGCCAATAAAGTGCCTTTTTTCACATAGGGCAATAAAGTGCCTTTTTTTCACCTAGGGTAATAAAGTGACCTTTATTACCCAATTTATCACTGATTTATAACACTTTAAACTGATAAATTTGAAAGCAATCACTCTACTTGAATTTACAATAATTTCCTAAAACTAATTATTGAAAAATTTTTGTTCAAGAGCGCAGAGAAAAAAAATTGTGATAGCAATAGAAAGATGGTCTAAGGGAGACTAGAAGTTGACTCGAACTTTTCTTCTCTGTCGAGGGCAGACGTGAAAACAATGTGATTCTCATTGTTTCATGACGTCTAGAACAAAGGAGAGTCGAAGAGCTTTTCCTTCAAAAAGATGAAGAGATAGAGAAAGAAGAGAGAGAGAGAGAGAGAGAAAAAAAATGAGAGGAAAGGAACCAAACTGAGGAGTCCCTTATCACTGACTGTTTTTATTATTACCTAACCGTCCCAACTCGTCGAGTTATCTCTTACTTTCTCTCAATTTATATCTTGGTTTCTTTATTTTTGAATTATGTTTTCTCCACCTTTCTCTTTCTTATACGTCTGCACTTCTCGACTATACGAAAAGGCAAAATCGAGCTTTCATCACAGATAAAGAAGCTTTTCTGTGCGAGAGCTACCATTGCGGTAATTCCCAACGATAAAATTCCCAATATTAATTTCCTCGGTGCGCTGCTCGAGTCGCTATCGAGGAATCCATTGCACTCTCTTTCCCCGAGACTATAGAAGAAAGCAGAAAGAATCCTCGAAGCCAATTTTCTTCCATTTTCCCAATCCCTTATGTTCTATCTCTTTTTCTTTAGTAGGCTGCAAAATTTTTAGCTGACTCAGCCAAAACCAAGAAGTCAAATTCCTCTCTTACAAGGAATATTATATCGATATTCGACTCTCTCTCTCTCTCCTTGCACATTCTACAGAGATTTAACTCATCTCCTTGGGAAATTTAATTTGCAGATTCAACCGAAAAACAAGAAAATGAAAACGAATTCAAAGTTTACTTTAAATGTAAATTTAAATATCTCAAGTCGAAAAGTTTGTTATTTTTAGAATGAATTGAGATAAAAACGTTGAATTACACATAATAAAGAAATAAGAGAGAAATTTTGAAATTTGTTTAACTGTGATTAATTCAATGCATTCAGTTTAATGTTATAATTTAAAATCCGGGGATTATACATTCTCTTTACAAATAAATGATACACTAAAAAAATCAACATTTCGAGATATTAGGTTTTTTTTTAACTTTAAGGGGATATATTTTGCAATATGTAACTGCTTGACGAGTTTAAAAGCTCTGTTAAAAATTATATTCACTTCTAAAAAGGGAATGCGTGTAGATTGAAATGTAGAAAAAAGAGAAATCAATATTACGAGTGGAAACATTTCACAACTAAAAGCTCGTGAATTTAAAATTGATTTCAGATTAACAGTGAATGGCATTCCGGTTCACTTTTAAAAAAATGATTTAGCGTTATTTTATATTCCTTTGTTTTGAACCCTTGAAACAGAATAATGTAAAAATTGCCAATTGCTACTTGAGGGACTGAAAACCATCAAAATTTCGTTGAATATTGTTTTGATTCATCTAATTTTAAAATATATACAAATAATACAGGATATAAACTACTTTATTAATCTAGAGAAATAAAGTGTGCTTTATCCAACAAGGGAGATAAAGTACGCATTATCCACCAAGGAAGATAAAGTCTGTTTTATACACTAAGAAAAAAAAAGTGTGTTTTATCGAACTAGGGAAACAAAGTGGGCATTATCCACCTAGGGAAATAAAATGTGCTTTATCTACTTAGGGAAATAAATTGTGCTTTATCGAACTAGGGATGTAAAGTGTGTTTTATCGATCTAGGAATATAAAGTTTGTTTTATCCACTTAGGGAAATAAAGTGTGCTTTATTGAACTAGGGATGTAAAACGTGTTTTATCCACTTAGGGAAATAAAATGTGCTTTAGCGAACTAGGGAAACAAAGTGGGCATTATCCAACTAGAAAAAAAAAATTTGGATTATCCACTTAGGGAGATAAAATATGTTTTATACACTAAGGAAAATAAAGTGTGCTTTATCGAAATATGGAAACAAAGTGGGCATTATCCACCTAGGGAAATAAAATGTGCTTTATCCACTTAGGGAAATAAATTGTGCTTTATCGAACTAGGGATGTAAAGTGTGTTTATCGATCTAGGAATATAAAGTTTGTTTTATCCACTTAGGGAAATAAATTGTGCTTTATCGAACTAGGGACGTAAAGTGAGTTTTATTTACTTAGTGAAATAAAGTGAACTTTATCGAACTAGAGAAACAAAGTAGGCATTATCCACCTAGGGAAATAAAATGTAATTTAGCCACTTAGGAAAATGAAGTGTGATTTACCGAACTAGGAATATAAAGTTTGTTTTATCCACTTAGGGAAATAAATTGTGCTTTATCGAACTAGGGACGTAAAGTGAGTTTTATCCACTTAGTGAAATAAAGTGAACTTTATCGAACTAGAGAAACAAAGTAGGCATTATCCACCTAGGGAAATAAAATGTATTTTATCCACTTAGGGAGATAAATTATGCATTATCCATCTAGGTAAATAAAAGGTGCTTTATCAACCTAGGAATATAAACTGTGTTTTATCCACTTATGGAAATAAAGTGCGCTTTATCGAACTAGGGAAACAAAGTGGGCATTATCCACCTAGAAAAATAAAATGTGCATTATCCATTTAGGGAAATAAATTGTGCTTTATCGAACTGGGGATCTAAAGTGTGTTTTATCCACTTAAGGAAATAAAGTGAACTTTAGAAAACTAAAGAAACAAAGTAGGCATTATCCACCTAGGGAAATAAAATGTGCTTTATCCACTCAGAGAAATAAACTGTGCTTTAACCAGACCTAGTGAGGAAAATATATTTTATCGATTTAGGGAAGTAAAAGTATGCTTTACTACCCTAGGGATATTTTCTGGTGCACCGATTATTAAAATTGGATTTAAATTACTACACTTAAATACTGATTGTTTTTTATCGCAAGAAAATAGAAATAAATCAATTTTTCAATTGCACCGGCACGTAATAGCCGATTAAAATCGATATTGGATAAAAAAAATTAAATAATTCTCTTGACACAAAAGCGCAATCGTATCGGCTATCTTTTTAATAAAATTTTATTATACTGTTTGGAAATGATGGTATCTTTTTCTCGTGATTGCTCTATTAATCGTGATTGATCAAAAGGTTTGATAGCAAAAAAAAAAAAAAAAAAGACAGTTCGATTGAAAACAAACTGAATGAAAAATGAGATACGGTTTTACTTGTGAAAGGAAGCGATGACTGCCAGCTGACTCAATGTAATTTTTCATACGATTGGTCAGAGCTCTTGAATGCCAGTGACTATCCCAAGGATAAAATGAATGGCACCCCGCTATGGAGATCTGCAAGATCCAGTGGCAATTCCATTTCTGACAGTCTCTTTTCATGCCCCTCAGTAAAAATCGGCTGGAGATGATCCGGAAACTAAAATGCCGATGTCTTGATGTCACCAAGGCGAATGGTCAGTGACATCTTTCATATCTTGGGCATTTTACTCAATGTCACACTTATGATCAAGTCTACAAATCGTTTTCAGATTCAGTCAATACGATTTCATTTCAAGCGGAAAATTATTTTCCTTTCTTGCGCTGATAAAAAGTTTTTATCACTTTTGATTGAAAAGGTCGTACTTTTATTAATGCATTTCCAGAAAGGAAATATTACTTTTTGTTTTTTATTTCTTTATAATTTTAAAAAAAATTTTTTGAATTTCAAATAAGAATGGGTTGTAAGATGTACTATGGGTTAATTATTTTTATTATTGACGAAATATGAATTAAAATTTACACAGGAATAAATCCAGAATTGCTAATGAATTTTAGTAGGTGAATAAAGAATGTTTTATTCCCCTAGGTGAATAAAGAATGTTTTATTTCCCTAGGTGAATAAAGCATGGTTTATTTCCCTAGGTGAATAAATAATGGTTTATTTCCCTGGTTCCATAAAAAATGTTTTATTGCCCTAGGTGATTAAAGTATACTTTATTTGCATCGGTGACTAAAGTAAAGTTTATTTTACTCGATACATACTCTTTATTTCTCTTTAGGTGAATATAGTATATTTTATTTTCCTAGCTGGACAAACTACATTTTATTCTTCTAGATTATATTTTACAAAAATCTAATTTTAGCTTTGTTGAATTTATAATAGTCGAATTTATTAAAAATTCAAATGACGTTATTTTACTTTATTGGAAAAAATTAAAATTAAAAAATTAAATACAGTTTAAATTATTCTGTAATTTTTTAACTATTTTTGAAGTTCCGAAACTTTCATTAAGTTTACTGTAAGTTTGAAAACTTCCAGAAAGGTTGCGATTCTGAATTTAATTTTTTCAAATATCAATTATTCTCTTCAGTCTTTAAATTATTGTCATAAATATATAAATTTATTACACAAGTTTTCATTTACTTCTGTCATTTTTCAATTATTTTCTCAACATTTCAATTATTTTTTTCTATCTTTAAATTATTTATTTATTTATTTATTTATTTATTTAGAAAAATATACGGATAAATATCCCATTTTACAGTAGTTGGTACAAAATTTATAAACTTAAAATTATTATAAGAAAAAAAAAATGAAAGAAAAAACCAAAATGCTAGACCTTAATTTTTTTTAAAATTGTAGCAGGAAAATTATTGTCAGGAATATTTAAATTTTCAACATCAGTTTCTATTCTACTTTTGTTTATTGATTTAAATAATTTTCTTCAAATGTCAATTATTTTTGTCATTTTACGATTATTTTCTTTATATTTCTATTATTTTTGCAATTTTTGAATTATTTTCTACAAATTTCAATTATTATTTTATTCAAATTATTGAATGCGACCTATTAATATTTAATATAGTAATTATTATTATTGTTATATCAAATTTTAATTTTATTGTTACTTGAAATAAATTTTTAAATTTTATAATGTGATGGGCTTTTGACTAAAAATAAATAAATAAATAAATTCTTATTGCCATGAATTTTTAAATTTATTATATTATTTTTCAATTATTTTCTACAAATTTCAAAAATTTTCTTTATTATTTCTATTATTATCATGAGTTTATTAAATTTGTTCATTATTTTTCAATTAATTTCAACAAATGTCAATTATTTTCTTTAATCTTAAATTATTCTCTATAATTTTTTTATTTATTCACCAGCTTTCAATTACTTATGTCATTATTCAATAAGTTTCTTACGATTTCAATTGTTTGGTCAATTTTTCAAGTATTGTCTTTAAATTTTACATTTTATGCACCAGTTATCAATTATTTTTTTCAAATTACAATTATTTTTTTATTGTTCAATTATCTTCTTGTAAATGCAATTATTTTTTAAACTTTTCAATTATTTTTTTAAATTTAAATTGTGTTCTTCAATCTTCAAACTATTGTCAGGAATATTCAAATTTTTTACACGAGTTCAATTCACTTTCATTATTTTTCAATTATTTTCTCCAAATTTCAATTCTTTTTGTCATTAATCAATTAACTTTGTTATCTTTCAATTATTTTTTCATATTTTTGTTAATTTTGCCATTTTAGAATTATTTTTTACAAATTGCAATTATTTTATTCAATTTTTTTTATTGTCATTGACTTTTAAATTTCTTACACCTGTTTTCAATTATTTTCATTATTGTTACGAATTTATTAATTTTTTTTACATCTCTTTCAATTATTTTCTTCAAACTTTAATTATTTTTCTCATATTTGAATTTTCTTGCCATTTTTGAATTATTCACTTCAAATTGCAATTATTGTCTTCAAACTTCAATTAATTTCTTCAAATTTCAATTATTTTTCTTAAACTTATAATCTTTCCTTTTTAACTTGTTTTATTATTGTCTCTAATTTTTTAATTTTTACACCAGTTTTGAATTATTTATTTCAATATTTCAATTGTTTTGTCAAGTTTTCAAGTATTTTCTTCAAATTTTTAATTTTTTCAAAACTATCAATTATTTTTGTCATTTCTCAATTATTTTTTCAAGTTACAACTATTTTTGTCAATATTTAAATATTTTTGACATATTGGAATTATTTTCTTTAAATGTCATTTTCTCCAATCTTTTTATTATTGTCCTGAATTTATTAACTTTTGAAGATCAGTTTTCAATTATTTATGTCATTATTTAATTAGTTTCTTTACATTTTAATTATATCGTTAATTTTTCAATTATTTTATACAATTTTTCATTAATTTTTTTTCTAAATTTCAGTTATTTTTGTCATTATTCAACCATTTTCTACACATAGACAGTTTTTTTATATTTTTTAATTTCTTTTTTCAAGTTTCAATTCTTTTCTTGAAAATTCTATTTTTTTTGCAATTTTTCAGCTATTGTCTAAAAGGTTTTATTTTTACACCAGCTTTTATAATTATTTATGTCATTATTCAATTAGTTTTTTTACATTTTACTTATTTTTTCAATATCTCAATTAATTGTGTGAAAATTTAAATTTTTTACACCAGTCTCAAACTTTTGTTTCAAACTTTAGTTATTTTTGTCATTCTTTAATTATTTTTTTGTAACTTCAATTATTTTTTAAACTTTTCAATTATTTACTTTAAATTCCAATTATTTCGTTTCAATTTTTGTCATCATTTTTTGATTTTTAATCAATTTTTCAATTAGTTTTGTCATTTACAACATTTTTTTCAAATTGAATCTATTTTTGTCATTATTTAATTACTTACCCTTTTCACTTAAAAACTCATTATTTACTTACTTTTTAAATTACCTAACATGGATAAATTTATAAGTGCACTTAAATCTGTATTATATTAATTGTTATTTTTCGGTCTTAAATAAGATTAAACTTTATAGTTTACTTTTGTTAATTACCTAGAGTTCTACTAGGTTTAGTTTTAGTTAGATACTTTATCTATTAAAGGTCATTGCCCGTTATTCTGAAATTAATAATATAAATTAATAAATAAATTAAAAAATCTTTTTTTCACTATTTTCAATTTACAAGTCCACTGGCAGCCCTCCTTATTAGATAAATATTATTCATCGAATTTGTTTATTTATTATTATAGTTTAATTTCTAAAATACATGGAAAACTAATCGAGCGCTTGCGCGCGTTATATTCAGCTAGTATTAAATAATTTTACAAAAAATACACTACTTGTAAAACCTTTAGCTGATGTTTTTTGAACAATAAAGTTTTTATCATATTACATTTTGTCAAGATAGAAAATTTAATATTTTTCTCGAGTACTGAAATGTCCTGCTTTTACAACAGCGTGTAATAGGAAGTATAAAGTCAAATTTATATAACTTCTCTTTTACATTAAAATAGAAATTTGCAAATTATAATGAATTCAAAATTGTTATGCTTTGTTGTATCCCTCTCGTAATGAAAACTACACTGAAGATGTACTTTAATTATAATATAACTCAAACTACGACAGTCTGTAATTTCCAACATTCTACGAAAGATAAAACTAGTAAAACGAGCCCTTTATAAAATTGAATTAAACTATGTACGAGGAATGTAACTGTTTCATAATTTTATACACGTGAAATAATTTCAAATCTCGTTTCAATTATAATCAAATAATTAAAATGAAAAGTAACGTCTACATAAAATACTTTTTCGAATTTTTTAAAAAAAGGAAAGTCGGTATCGAATCGTGATCGCATATATACATAGAGAAGTGGGAATAAAAATTGTACCGGGAATCCTCTTTTTTATGAGATAGTTGCTTGAAAATGGTCGAGAGTTTGAGAGGAGGTCAGGCGAGAATTATCATAAAAATTAATACTATTCGGCTGACTTGATGGTTTCGAGAAATAGGCGAGAAAAGTGGCGTTTTAGGCCGGGGTTTAATTATTATTGTACGGCGCTGTGAAATCGACTGGCAAGTTTTAGTGCTGACCGTTAGAACCTTTACCCAATGTAAACCTAGGACATCTCGTTCCATCATGCACGTTCGGGTAATCATCAAGGCGGTGCGGAATCGCTAAATTCCTTTTCCTGCAAACGAGTTCCGCCTTCTATTTTCCTCTAGAAAGGTAGAAGATTAAAGAAAGAATGAAAGCATTATCGGATAGACAAAATGGGATTTATTTTCAAGGCGATTTTTCTTCTTACGGAATTTTTCTTTAAAATTCTTCAAAGTTGTTGATTAAAAATTAGTAAATAGTGGTTGTTTTTCGTGATTTGGAAATTATTTGTTTCATATCTTTAATTTTAAAATTTTGAAAAAATTTTAAAATCGATGTCGGTTTTGTAAAATATTTCATTTTGGAAAGTTTTATAAAAATCGGTAATTTGGATTTAACATTTCAGTTTCCGAATTCTACATTCCGGTTTCCGAATTCTACATTCTGAATTCTGAATTCCACATCCCGGATTACACAAATAAAACTTGTTTAATTTTTAGAATATAATTCCTATTAGTAATATTAATTTCATTTTTAAAAATTGGTCGAATTGTGTAAAATATAAAAAAAGACTAGATTTAACAAATTATTTTCTCCTAATAATTTAATCCAAAATGTGAAATCCGAGATATGGATTTCGAGGTTTAAAATCCGTAATGTGAAATCCAAAATATTAATTTCATAATTCATCATCTGAACTCCGGATTCCAAAACATGGAACTCAAAAATCGAAAACTGGAATTCCGAATTCAGAATGAATCACGTTTAATACGGAATGTGAAATTCAGGTTTTAGAATCCGGAATGTGAAATCAAGGCTAAAGTACTTAATATCTACGTAACTAAAATATGTATAATATTCATATAAATAATAAATAATAATAAAATAAATAATTAATTCTATTCATCTCTCTTTTTAAAATTTATTTTCATTTCACCGTAAATCAAATGTTTACATAGATTCAAATTTAATGACCATTTGTGTGTAAAAAATTAAAAATTCGTGGGATTTATTAACTAAATCGCAAATCACGTAGATAACTCGAAACCATCAGAAGAGAATTGCAGATATTCATAAAAGCTGTTATTTTGTTCAATACCCCACATATGCATTTACGTGTATACTTTACGCAGCATTTACGTGCCAACGAACGCTTGTGTAACGGTCACGCAACAATATTCAAACACCTAGTAACCAACCCTATCCCAATCTCACCAGGAAGTGTCACAGGATGCAATGAACTCACGTGGGATAATAAAGTTCACGCATTAAACCAAGTCAAATTCATTCCAGTAAACATTTTTTTCAGATTTATGCTTGTTTCGAAACTTAGTGAATACTTAATACCAACAGGATATAAAAAAGTACAGAAGCATGTTATTCGTGTAAAAAGAGTATTTTTATATCTTCTTCTATCTACTTTTTATATAATGCAGCAGGGACCTTTTTTTAGAGATGAAAGTTTATGTATTTAAAAAATTTATTCATGATTTCTGAGTACTTATCGGAGATTCAAGGTCGGTGACTTGTGTATGTTCTGCAAATTTCATAGAGCAAAAAAATCGCTGTGTAAATTTCCATATGGCAAAATTACAGAAAAAAGATAAATTTCTTAATAAAAATGTGGATAAATAAATTTATAGAACAAGAAAAAAAGAAAAAGATTAAAATTTAAAAAACAAAAATCATATTTTGCAAAAATAATTGAAAAATGTCGAAAAAAATTGAAAAATAATTAATAAATAACGAAACTAATTTGATATTGAAGGTTATAAATAAAAATGAAAAAGTTTAACTTGGAAAAATTAAAGAAAATAATTAAAACTTGTGAAAATTTTGAATTTCAACTTTAGAAAAAAATTGAAAAATAATGAAAATTCGTTAGAAATTGAAATTTTTTTTTTGGAAAAAGATAAAAATAGATGAAAAATGTAGCAAATAATTTAAATGATAATAGAAAAAAAATGTAAAAATTGAATAAATTTTTAAATATTTTTAAATTTATTATTATCAATGCGTAGACAATTTAAATTTTTAACCAATGAAATATCAAAATTAATTGAAGATTAAAGAATTGTAATATATAATTGCAATTGTAGTCTTCTTCATCTCAAATATATTCTGAATTTCTTTCAATTATTTTTTACAAATTTTTATTAGTTTCTTCAATTTAAAAGTATTTCTAAACTTCTATCAATTATTTTTTTATTAAATTTATTTCACAATTAATTTACAATTACTTTTTGTCATTTCCAATTATTTTCGATTAATTTTGTAATTTATTTATATTTATCTCAAATTCCAGTTATTTTTTCAATTTACAATTATTTTCATCATTCTGCAATTTTCTTTTATAACAAATATATGTTGTAATTTTTTCAATTATTTTTAACAAATTAAAATTATTTTCTTCAATTTTTAATAATTTTTATTACTTTGCAAATATTTTCACGGATTTGTTATTACTTTAATTATTCTTCAATTAATTTTACAGATTTAAGGAAATTTTTCTCAAATTTTAATAATTTTCTTCAATTTCCAATTAATAACGTTATCATTTAGCAATAAATTTTTTCAATTTTTAATTATTCTCAAATTATATTCCTCAATTAGATTCCAAAGTTTTCAATTATATTTATCATTTTTTATTTTCTTTTATCTTTTTGCAATTATTTTCTCCTCCAATTAATTAAATATATTAAGTATTTTTGAATTAATTTCCTAAATTTTTATTTACTATCTCAAATCTAAGTTACTGTATCCACTTTTTAATGTTTTAATCATTATTCAATTATTTTTCTCAATTTTTATTTACATCATCAATTTTTAATTATTTTTTTCATTTGCAATGATTTTCACAATTTTTATATTATTTCAAATATTTGTTGATTAATTCCGAAAATTTCAATTATTTATCTCAAATTTCCATTACTCTCTTCAATTCTCAATTATTTCTATTTTTTTCAATTGCTTTTTGTCATTTTCAATTATGTTTTAATTCATTTTCAAATTTTTTTTAAAATTTATCTCTAATTTCAGTTATTTTTTAAATTCAAAATTATTTTTATTATTCTGCAATAATTTTCTATTATTACAATTTTATGTTGTAATTTTCTCAATTATTTTTAACAAATTAAAATTATTTTCTTCAATTTTTAATTATTTTATTACTTTTATTTTCTCGAATTTGTTATTATTTTCATTATCTTTTAATTAATTTTCCAGATTTTAAAATATTTTTCTTAAATCTAAGTTACTGTATCCATTTTTTAATGTTTTAATCATATTTCAATTATTTGTCTTAAATTTCAATTACTTCGTCAATTTTTAATTATTGTTTTCACATTTTTTACATTATTTTGAATATTTGTTAATTAATTACGAAAATTACAATAATTTATTTCAAAATTCCATTATTTTCTTCAATAAATTTTCGTTTATTTTTATAATGTTGTAATTATTTCCCTGAATTTAAAATTCTTGAAATAATTTTGTAATGAGGTAATTTTTTTTACTTTACAAATATTCTGTATTTTTTAAAATTATTTTTCTGAAATTGCAATTAGTATTTACAAATTACAACTATTTTTATCATTTTTCAAAAAATTTTTAAATAATTTTCATTGTTTTTTAATTTTCTCCTTAAATTTTAAATTCAAAATTCCTGAAAGTTTCAATTATTTTCTTTAATATTAAATTAGTTCCATTATTTATTAATTAACTTTCAATTTCTTCCGTCATTTTCAATTATTTTTACGAAATATGATTTTTGTTTTTTTAATTGTATTTTTTTTAAATTACAATTAATTTCTTCAATATCGAATTATTATTATCAATTTGTAATGTCAAATTATGAAAGGATATAACTCATTATTTTTGGTAATTAAATTATCAGTTTCATTATTTTTATCGTTTTCCATAATCTTTTTCCAAATAACTTTCAATATTAAAAAACTTTTTTCATGGTCCACCAATTTTTATTAAATTTTTATTTATTGTATTTGAATTTTAGTTGTATTTTTCAAGTATTAAAATAATGCTCTTTGATTTTCAATCACTTTCTTTTTATATCAAATAAATTCTTCAATTTTTTTCATTTTTGCTCTTAAATGTCCATAATTAACTTTAATTTGTAATTACTTTTATTCTTTTTCAAATAGTTTTGTTTATATCTCAAATAATTTTTCGAATTTTTAACTATTTTCAATATTCTTCAATCATTTTCCTGAATATTAAAATATTTTTCTCCGATTTTAGAAATTTTCTTCAGTTTTTAATAATCATTGTTATCATATGCAATCAATTTCTTCTATTTATAATTTTTGCGTTACAATAATTATACGCTAATTAAGAAACTCTTTAATTTAATATTCTCCCTTCTTTTTTGATTTTTTAACAAGTGAGTTGAAATAGTTAATTATAAGTCTTGGGTTTAAAGCATGATGTAACTTTAAATTAAATATTTACATACACTTTAGGGATCAGTTTAAAAGTAAATTTCTATTTTTCTTCTGAAAATCGAGGGAAATCGGTCAAGTCGATGTTTTAGTAAATTACGCCAATCTAAAGTATACTGCTTTGGTAGTTTTAGTTTTCGCAACTTTTGCTACAGTTGTATAACTTTATTTCCGAAATTTATTCAGTTCAAATTTAGTTCAAGTCCGCTAAAATCAGGGGAATGTAGTTGCTTTGAATTCAGTTGAAATGCCTAGGATATTTACATTGAATTAGTTCTATTCAATGGAGATGATTTAAATAAGCTTGAATGTAGTGGAATTTCATTGAATCGAGTAAAATTATTTCACGTTACATTTAATCTTCAGTGAATGTTTTATACACGAAATTAATCAATTCTTGTAAGATCACTTGTAAACAGTGTTTACATTTTCAGTTTAAACTTCTCAATTCTAATCGTTCTCATTTCAAAATTCTTGTTCAAATAGTCAAATTGTAATCATTCGGAACTTGACAATTCTAATCTTTTCAAACTTTCTGACTCTAATGATTCTTTAATTTCAATATAAGTTTTCATCATTCTAAACTTCCAAATTCAAATATTCAATTTATAAAATATAATCACTCTATAAGCTGTAGTAAAATAATGTTAATTATAAAATCCAGACGAATCTTAAAAAAAAACAATTCAAAATTGTATTTCTCTTTCAATAAATTTTACTTCAACTCTTCGTTATAGTATTGTGCTCGTATTTCCGTTAATTAAAGAAGATCAATTCAGTTCACTTGCACGCTGTGAAATATTAAGTTGACACGTTGATCTAAAAATAGAAGATTCAGATATTTTTATTTTTATTTTTTTTAATTAAAGAAGACAAATTTAGTTGAGCTGAGCTGTGAGATATTTAATTGACACGTTGATCCACTCCGCTGTTTTATTCACGTGGAATGTAAAATAAAAAAGAATTCTAATTATTTTATTAACCCGTCAACATCCGAATGGTTGCACCTATTGTACAATTTTTTCAAAAGCTCAAAATATTCGAAAAATTCATCTGCTAAAAATTATAATTAAACAAAAAAAAGTTATTTCTGGTAAAAGAACAAAAAATTTGGAATTCTTCCATAATTTAAAATTAGTACGTTATAATATTTGACGTCAGAATAAAAAAGATATAATAGTTAATAAAGTGTATTTTATTCATTCGGGGAAATAAGGTCTACATTATTCACCTAGGGTATAAAAGTGTCTTTTATGCACCTAGGGGAACAAAGTGCCTTTTATTTACTAAGGGATATATAGAGACTTTTACTTAGGTAAATAAAGAGCCTTTTATTCATCTAGGGAAATAAAGTGCCTTTTATTCACCTAGTTAATCAAAGTGTCTTATATTCACTAAGGGAAACAAAGTACCCTTTATTCACCTAGGGAAATAAAGTATCTTTTATTCACCTAGGTACATAAAGTACCTTTTATTTACCTGGAAAAGCAAAGTGCCCTTTATTCACTTAGGGTATCAAAGTGTCTTTTATTCACCTAGGGAAACAAAGTGCCTTTTATTTACTAAGGGATATATCGAGCCTTTTACTTACCTAGGGAAACAAAGTGCCCTTTATTCACATAGGGAAATAAAGTGCCTTTTATTCACCTAGGGAAACAAACTACCTTTTATTCACCTAGGGAAACTAAGTGCACTTTATTCATATAGGGAATCAAAGTGCCTTTTATTCACTTAGGGAAACAAAGTACCCTTTATTTACTAAGGGATATATCGAGCCTTTTACTTACCTAGGGAAACAAAGTGCCCTTTATTCACATAGGGAAATAAAGTGCCTTTTATTCACCTAGGGAAACAATGTGCCCTTTATTCACCTAGGGTATAAAGGTGCCTTTTATTCACCTAGGGAAACAAAGTGCCCTTTATTCACCCAGGGAAACAATCTACCTTTTATTAACCTAGGAAAACAAATTGCCCTTTATTCACCTAGGGAATCAAAGTGCCTTTTATTCACCTAGGGAAACAAAGTACCTTTTATTTACCTATGAAGTAAAAGATTCTTTATTCTTTCACTCTGTGTATTAATAAAAATATGATCTATGAACGATTAGACGGTAATAAAATTTTCAGTAATATTTTGTTGATTTTAAATGTTTCCACGATACGCTTTTGTTGTTTCTTGGATGTTAATGGAGCCTTCATTTGTCTTCTCACTCCAGTTCCACATTCACGCTTTCTCTGAATTGAACGGCCTATTGCCCCTTTAACAATGATCGGCCTAATACCAAATGCTGTTTCCCGGCCTATCATTTGTGTTTCAAACCCTGCTTTGGCCAGGGCATCTGATGCTCTTCCATTATCTGCGATTCCTGAGTGTCGAGGTACTCAGGTCAATGAGTGACTTAATATTTCAAAGCGCAAGTGAACGGAATTGATCTTTTTTAATTAACCCTGAACTCCTCTAAAATCTCTCATGCATTCCTAATTCAGCTATTTGATTTGAAAACATTATTTTTCAATTCCCTCTTGTACACTATTCTAGGAACAAATTATTATTCAACTGCAATTTTTTTTATCAAATCAGGTCAACTTTGAGGTTATAAAAGTCACGAATCACTTGAATTTTAAATCTTCAACTTTGGATTTATGATCTGCTATCTACTCAATTCTTCAATGTCCGCGGATACTATTTCAAATTTTCTGATATAAAATCGTGACTTTCAATGTAATTATTATTGGTGAAAATTGTCAGCTATAAAAGAGAAATTTTCTAGCTTGGATCTGAGTCTATAAAAAGTGTGATGTTATTATAGAGAGATTGAACGAGACTGGTACCTTTCCACTGAAACGGACCACTTTAATAATTCATATTGGTATTTGGGCGACTGGCCAATCGCCTTCGATCGCCCGATATACTGATCATACGATGTTTATCGCTATGCACGGTCTCGCATAGTGCTACTCGTTCGCACGCTTGGCTAGACTGCTGAGATGTCACGTGGGATTGCAATTTATGCGAGCGCATCGTTCGAGAGCGCCATAATAATTAATATATGCCGAGTGCTATCTGTTAAAGCAGCTGAGCAGTTGATTATCCCGGCATTGTGTTGGCTGAGATCAGAACGGAAGAGTAGAGTATAGTAAGAGGCTCGACGCGACAGCGGAGAATGAAATTGACGTTACTTCCTGCGAATATTGATGCCCACCCACTCATCGTCCGCCTCTCGGATGAGACTTTGCACAAAGTGCTCGCTCATTACGCACTTCTCATTCATTCTTAAATTATCTACCTTTTTACGCTCATTCCTCAAATTTGCCAATTTCTGTTCCTTTTTTTTTTCTTTTAATCCTATTTTGCACTTTTTATTGCCAATTTTCGTCAGGAGCTGTGGAACCAAAAGACTGTCATATAGTATTAATTACCATATAAACTACACGGAAGAACTTTTGGTTTTAATAGTTAATATTATAATATGTATTTGTACAAAATTTCGATTGTAAATCAGGATATAACTGTAAAATGGTATTTTATACTACAGGACTAGAAGAATATACTTTTTTAAAAGTTAATATTTATATATTTTGAAATTAAAATTTACTATTTAAAACTGAAAAGATTGCTTTTTTTTAAAAGGAAAATGAAACTAGGAAAAAGTATAATCTAAAAAAAATAATTAAAATTATTTAATTTTTATTAAATAATAATTTTTATAAAAATATTTACAAAAATAGGTTAAAAATATTACTATATTCAATAGGAAGCAACAATAAAATAAGCTCATCTTGAACATCTTACTATTAAAAAGATTATATTTCAAAATAATGCTTTGTTGAAATTCCATTAACTATTGGAAAATTGTCGGCCATGACAGTTTAACCGTTGTGCGCGTCTTGTCACTGTTGATTTGCTTATTCGGATTATATAATTTCTCTCTTAAAAGAAACGATTAAATCATTAACGTTGTCGTAAAGTGGGTGAAAAATAACACAATAAATACTTTCTACGTGATAGTTTTATTCAATATAAACCGGTTATATCATGTAAAAACTTTTAAGTGAAGTTTGAATTTGGCGGATGTCAAACTTCAACTATTGTTCACAGATGGAAACTTGTGATTTTTGTGGATTTTTCTCAAAAGTGGTAATGTATTATGTCGATTAGTATATAAGAAAACTTTTCCCTTCAAACATTATATGTATTGTGCGATTCGTTAAGCATATATATGTGCGTGCGTATGATCGTTAGTGTTTAGGTTATGTTAGGATTTCGTTTGTGACGGTAATTGTGTTTATATGTATATAAAAGTGTTAAAAATATATGGAATGTCAATTACCACAGGTAACCTATAATAATATAATAATCATAAAGATCGGTTTATTTGCCTTTTTATAGGAATTACTTATTAATCTCGATTTGACTAATTCCAAAACTCAATAGCAATTTTCCCAACAAAATGTCGATTCAAGTTTCTTTTAACATTTCCTATCGAAAATAGTAAATATTAAATAGAAATAGTAAATTCTGAAAATATAACGATATATCCTGGTTTCCTATCGAAATTTTGTAAAAATAAATACTATAATATTAAGTATTGAAAGCGAAAGTCTTTCCGTGTATATACAGGGACGGTGACTTATAAGTTTATTCCATCTGCTTATTTAATATTGACCAGGAACGGGGAGAAATAAAACAATATTAATTTAGCGTAATTATTGTAACGCAAAAGTTACAAAAAGAAGAAATTCATTGCAAATGATAACAATGGTCATTAAAAATTGAAGAAAATTTCTAAAATGTAAGAAAAATATTTTAATATCGAGGAAAATGATTGACGAATATTGAAAATAGTTAAAAATTTGAGATAAAAAAGATAACTTAAATAAACAGCACAGAAAGCAGGCGCATTGCGCCTACAATCTAGGGTTTCGTGGTCTTCTGTTACTCTATGTTTCCGTCTGTCTCACATGCAATCTGAAAAGCTGAATAACATAGGAAACTTAAAGTGACACAGGTTACTTGAAGTGATATAGGCTATTTGAAGTGAGATAGGCTACTTGAAGTGTGACATAGGGTACTTGAAGTGACATAGGGTACTAGAAGTGTGACATATGCTACTTATAGTGACATAAGCTACTTAAAATGTGACATAGGCTACTTAAAGTGTGACATAGGCTACTTGAAGTGTGACTTAGGCTACTTAAAGTGACATAAGCTACTTGAAATGTGACATAGGCTACTTTAAATGATATAGACTACTTAAAGTGACATAGGCTTCTTGAAGTGACATAGGCTACTTGAAGTGTGGCATAGGCTTCTTGAAGTGACATAGGCTACTTGAAGTGACATTGGCTACTTAAAGTGACATAGGCTTCTTGAAGTGACATAGGCCACTTGAAGTGACATGGGCTACTTGAAATGTGACATAGGCTACTTGAAGTGTGACATAGACTATTTGAAGTGACATAGGCTACTTGAAGTAACATAGGCTATTTGAAGTGTGACATAGGCTATTTAAAGTGACATAAGCTACTTAAAGTGACATAAGCTACTTGAAATGTGACATAGGCTACTTGAAGTAACATAGGCTACTTAAAGTCTGCCATAGGCTACTTGAAGTAACATAGGCTACTTGAAGTGTGACATAGGCTATTTGCAGTGTGACATAGGCTACTTGAAGTGACATAGGCTTCTTGAAGTGACATAGGCTACTTGAAGGGTGACATAGGCTACTTGAAGCGACATGGACTACTTGAAGTGTGACATAGGCTACTTGAAGTGACAGGCTACTTGAAGGGACATAGGCTACTTGAAGTGTGATATAGGCTTCTTGAAGTGACATAGGCTACTTGAAGTGTGACATAGGCTACTTGAATTGACATAGGCTACTTGAAATGTGACATAGGCTACTTGAAGTGTGACATAGGCTACTTGAAGTGACATAGGCTACTTGAAGTGTGACATATGCTACTTAAAGTGACATAAGCTACTTAAAATGTGACATAGGCTACTTAAAGTGTGACATAGGCTACTTGAAGTGTGACATAGGCTACTTAAAGTGACATAGGCTACTTGAAGTGTGACATAGGCTACTTAAAGTGACATAGGCTTCTTGATGTGACATAGGCTACTTGAAGTGACATAGGCTACTTGAAATGTGACATAGGCTACTTGAAGTGACATAGGCTACTTGAAGTGTGACATAGGCTACTTGAAGTGACATAGGCTACTTGAAATGTGACATAGGCTACTTGAAGTAACATAGGCTACTGTGTACGACGGACGGACGGACGGACGGACGGACGGACGACAAAGTCTCACTATAAGGGTTTCGGTCCCGAACCACGAAACCCTAAAAAGGATAAAATTAATTGGAAATTATAGTTAATTATGGACATTTAAGAACAAAATTGAGAAAATTACAGAAATTATTTGATGTAAAAGAAAGTAATTGAAAATCGAAGAACATTACCGTCAAGTGGGGCTATTTTGTGCGCCGTGGGGCTATTTTGTGCACGCGAGGTTTTTAATAAATAAAATCTTTATATTCAGTTGCTTATGATTGCTACTTGGTATAAATATTTTCTAATATCTAGACTACAGGAAGTACTAAATGAATTTACTTAATTCTTTATCAAAAATCAGAAAAAATCGTAAAGTCGTAAAAATTAAACTGAAAAATTCCAAAGTTCTCAAAATTCTGTTTAGATCTCCGGAAGTTTAAAAGTGTTTCTAAAGGTATTAATAATACTTTTTGACCATTTAGTTGTGATGATGTATACGTGATGCGCTAACTTTTAGAAAAAAGTGTAAAAAACTGAAAAACCAGGATTTGGTGGGTTATTTTGTGCATTCTTTGAAATCAAGTTTTTTTTAATAATTTGTTTTGTATTTAGTAAAAATTACTTTAGAATTTCGCTTTGAAACATTTTTGTCTTATTTTTGTTATAAAAGATAAGAAATAAAAATAAAATTTCAGTTTTACACATGGTGCCTTAAAAACCTCAAAAAAGTAACATAAACAATTACATGCTTTTCAAGTTAATTTTGAAACTTTTTCTCTTAAAATAACTAAAGAATTGTAATAGAAGTTATTTTAAGTAAAATTTTGTTAAGAGATAACTTTTTTTGTAAATCTACATTTTTGTGAAATTTTAGTGTTTTACTTTCAAATTAGTTAAACAATTCCTAGAAAAAAATATTTCTGGCTTCTTTTTTCTTTATTGTACTCTAGAATATCTAAAAATAATACTTCATACTGCAAAAACGTTCAAAAAAATTTTTTTACACAACTTTATAAATAAGCAAACTTTGATGCACAAAATAGCACCACCATGGGGTTTATTTTGTGCACAACTTTGAGTTTCTATAACTCAGACAAAAAATTTTTTTTGTCGGCTAACTCATAGGACAATTGAAATATAGAAATATAGAAACAATAAATAAAAATTCAATAAAAATTGATGGAGCATGAAACAAGTTTTTTAATATTAAAAATTATTCAGAGAAAGATTATGGAAAATGATGAAAATAATGAAACTGATAATTAAATTAACAAATTTGATGAGTTATGCCCATCCATTATATAACATTACAAATTGACATTAATAATTCGATATTAAAGAAATTAATTGTAATTTGAAGAAAAAAACTACAATTTAAAAAACAAAAATCATATTTTGTAAAAATAATTGGAAAATAACGAAAGAAATTGAAAGTTAATTAATAAATAATGAAACTTATTTGATATTGATGGAAATAATTAAAACTGAAAAAATTGTATTTGAAAATAAAATTTAAAAAAAAAATTGAAACATGAGGGAATTTTTAATTTAAAATTTAGGGAAAAAATTGAAAAATAAAGAAAATCAAGGAAGAAAATTTTTGAAAAATGATAAAAATAGTTGAAACTTGTAGATATTAATTGCAATTTTATACAAATAATTTTAAAAAATATTTATAAAGTAAAATAAAGTACCTTATTACAAAATGATTTCAAGAATTTTAAATTCTGGAAAATAATTACAACATTATATAGAAATAATCGAAAATTTATTGAAGAAAATAATGGAAATTTGAGATAAATAATTGAAATTTTCGGAATTAATTAACAAATATCCAAATAATATAAAAATTGTGAAAATCATTGTAAACGAAAAAAAAAAATTAAAAATTGACGAAGTAATTGAAACAATTTACGACCAATTTAATTTTTCTAATTTTTCGTCCGCGAATTGGTCGTAAATTGTTTCTTTAAAATTTTTGAAATTTTTAAAAAATATTTTTTTTACAGGAAGTTAATTGAAAGATAATGAAAATAATAAAAAAAATCGAGAAAATAAAAGTAGTAAAATAATTAAAAACTGAAGAAAATAATTTTAATATGTGAAAAATAATTGAGAATGTTACAACATAAATTTGTAATAAAAGAAAACCATTGAATAATGATAAAAATAATGTTGAATTAAAAAAATAACTAGAATTAAAGATAAATAATAAAAGAAATCAAAAAATAAATTGAAACGCAATTAAAAATGACAAAAAGTACCAAGTTGAAAAAAGATAGAAATAACTGAAAATTGAAGAAAATAATAGAAATTTGAGATAAATAATTGAAAATTTCGGAATTAATCAACAAATGTTCAAAATATTATAAAAATTGTAAAAATCATTGCAACTTAAAAAAAAAATTTTAAAAATTGACGAAAGTATTTGAAAATTGAGAAAAGTAATTGAAGAATGATTAAAACATTGAAAAGTGGATACAGTAACTTAGATTTAAGATAATATATAAAAATTTAGGAAATTAATTTAAAAATAATTAATATATCTAATTAAAACGTGGAGCAATATTGCAAAAAAATAAAAGAAAATGAAAATTGAAGAAAATAATTGAAAATTTAACAATTTAATTTAATGTAATTTAATTTAACAATAAAATTGAAAAAAGTGATTGCAAAATGATAACAATAATAATTGAAAATTGAAGGAAATTATTAAAATTTGAGAAAAATATTCTTAAATCTAGGAAATTCATTGAAGAATAATAAAAGTAATAAAAATTGCGAGAAAATATTTGCAAAGTAATAAAATTAATTAAAAATTGAAGAAAATAATTTTAGTTTCTTAAAAATAATTGAAAAAATTACAACATACATTTGTAATTTATTTATTTATTTATTTATTTATTTATCTACACAACATTCTTCCCGCGGTCATGAGACCATAAATGGGGTACAAAAGTATGTTATTACATATATTTATATTTATAATACATTAATTGTTAAAAATAATTATAATCACATTGCTGTTACAAAAAATCAATTTCGCATAATATGGTCGAGATAAAGATTTAATTTCGCAATGAATTCAAAGTTCTTATCAAAGAATAAATTGGTTTTGACCTTCAAGGTAGAAAACATTCGATTAATGTGATATGTTGCACAATAAATTGGGGTTGTTGATTCACTCAAAGAACTGCAAATTGGTAAGACAAAAGGTTTATAATGCCTACTTTCAATCCTCGGTAGATTGAAATAATTTAAGAAAATAATAAAAATTTGTTTAAAATAATTGAAAGAATATCAGAATATATTTGAGATAAACAAGACTACAATTACAATTGTGTATTATAATTCTTCGAACTTCAATTAATTTAAAATTTCATTGATTAAAAACTTAATTAATCCACACGCTTTGAGAATAATAAATTTAAAAATATTTAAATATTTCTTCAATTTTTAAAAATTATTTTGTATTATGATTTTAGTTATTTGCTACAATTTGTATCTGTTTTTATATAATTTTTCAAAAATTTTCTTAAATTTCTATTGAATTTAATTTTTTTTCAATTTTTTACCTAAACTTTAATTTCAAAATTTCCGCAAGTTTCAATTATTTTCTTTAATTTTTTGTAATAAAACTTTTTCATTTTTAATTATTTACTTCGATATCCAATTAGTTTCATTATTTATTAATTAATTTTCAATTTCTTTCGTCATTTTTTAATTATTTTTGCAAAATATGATTTTTGTTTTTTAAATTTTCTCCCTTTATTAATCACAATCAGAATTTTAAACATTCGTAATTATTTATGCAAAACAGTTGCAAAAAATCTTGATAATAAAAGAGGATAACTAAAAAGTAAAAAAAAAAAACAGTAAAAAAATAACTATAAAGGTTGTTACTAATATGTGAAAGTAGAATTTGAAATTTAAGAAGTAAGTTTAGAATAAAGTATGTTCTTACTTAGCAAGTTAAAAAAAGCTTAACAATTTTAGAAATGTAACTAAATTTAAAAACAAATTTCGGAAAGAAAAAGTAACTATATTCAATAAAAAAATTGTTAGTTATGTTTCTTAAGTAATTTTTCATTTAATCTTCTTCTTGTGATTTTTTCCCTTCTATTTCTAATTGTACTTTAAGTTTTTAATCACATTTCTTCCTTTTCTAGTTATTTTGTAATTTTTTAGTAATTTTATCCACTTTTAGTTATTATTTTTTACTACTCGCTATTTACTAGAAAGTCGAAAGCATTTTAAAATTAAAAGATTAAAGAAAAAAAAAAAAAAACTAAAAAATAAGACAATCACTAGAATTGAGTAGTCACAAAATTTTATGTGTAGAAATTTCCTTGACATTTTCTTGACTTTTCTCTGACAGTAAATTTTTTTAAAGGTAATAATAATCTAACATCTTAAGTAAGAAAAGAAAAGTCTTCATTTCTAAATAATTTTTAAAAAATTACAAGAATTTTTTTTTCCTGCGAATCTTTTCGTTCCTGAACTAGATTAACGTATACCGATAACATGCTCAAGATTTTAATTTTCCCCAATTTTTTTGGCATTGTGACCACCCTATAAAAATTAAAAAAATATCTAGCAACTGGAAAAAATTACAATACAGTAAAAAAAAATTAAAGATTCAAAGAAACAACTGAAAAATGGTAAAATCTACTACAAAGTTGAAAATAACAAGAAAATAGAAAAAGAGAAATAAAAAAAGAGAACCAAAAGTTGTTCCAAGTGTAGGAACTCCGTACTCTAAAAAATTTACTTTCATATGCTCTGATTCTATTCTTTCTTCTCGATAGTTAAATCACACCAAGTAAATTACAACTTAATTATTAATTAATGAACATGTTACTCAATTAAGAATCTCATTTACGATAATTAAACGTAAAATGAGGAAATAGACTAGCGATTGCGAGTAATTCGGTGATAATGAGATTGTAATTCGTTTTGTGATTGAGCGTTGATCGAAAATATTTAAACAATTTTTAACCATTTTTCGTGTTTCTGTTTTCCTCAATAAACATCTGATCTTATTTTTATTTTTTTTCAAAAGCATACCTATCGATCAAAACTTTAAAGTGATCATATTCTTATGAGAACATCTTCAATGTTCGCATATGTTACCATAGCATGATGCAAGGACGAAATTCATCTTTCGAAACATCTGATAAGAGATGGATTTTCTCATAAACACGATATAAAATGGTCAAGCGAAATTTCATCGTCAAAACACAAATTTTATTCGAGCTTTCACATCAAGCAGAAATAACTTTATATGTAACTTGGAACAATAATTTTGAACATCTCATCAAATTTGGAACAGAATGATCAAACTTGAGGTGTTTTACGTGAAGAGCAAGAAAGAAATAAATTTTTTACTGTTTTACTTCTTTTACAATTTTTTTACTTTCTCACAGAAAGTTTTCTTCTTGATTTTTATTTTCAGTTTCTTTTCACAACATTTTATGTTTACTCAAGATCAGTTTTATTAACAACATTTTCATATAGAAAATATTTTTAATTCTTTTAATAATTTTTATAGCACTTATTTAATTTTATCTTTTGTATACCTAGCAGGTAATGAAACAAAGTAAACGAGATGGGAGTTTTTCGAGAAAGTAGAGAATAAAACAAAAAGGTAGGCGTGATCCTCACAAAAATAAAAGAAAAAAAAAGTCTTGGCACCGAAAACCTTGTCTCCGGGTCGAGACCTATATATATATATATATATACATAGAAAACTTTTTGCCCGCATTTACTAGTTCATTTTTCGCACTTTTTTCCCATCTTAATATTTTACTTTGTCGGAAACCTTATTTCAAAACGAAAAAAACTAGCTCCAAGACTTTTTTCCGTATATACTTTGTGTTTTTAGGATTACAAAACTATAAAATGATCTCTGGTCTATCTTTCACGTTCCCTCTGTATTTTCATTGTGCGTGGGTGTGTCTATGACTTTTTACGTTTTCCTCTGAAGCTGAAGAAAAACACACAGGAGCTTGAAGAGAAGGTGGAAGAATGAGATTGTTTGTCTTAAGGTAAAGAAAATGTAGGACTTAAAACAACAGAGAATTTTCATAAAAGCCCAGAGTCACTATTTCAAGATAAGAAATAAATGAGACTGGTAAGATTATAAGAATGAGAAAAAGCCGAGAGAAATTATTAATAATGAACTTTTCGCTATCCTGCATTAATTAAGCAAACTACTTTATTACATTTTAGGCTCCGGAACAACATCGTGTTTCACTTTTCTTGCTTCTTTATTTCTCTTGTGTTTTATAGCAAGGAAAAAAAAAAGTTTTAAAATTATGTTTGGTCAATTTTAAAATTTGCAACGAAATCTAGTTTATTCTGGAAAAATGAAAATTCTATGAAATGATGATTTTGGAATTTTAAAAATTGTGTATGAAAGGGTAAAATAAAAGTTTGGATATATAGTAGGACTGACAGCGGACTTGCAGATTAAAAATAGTAGAAAAAGTCAGTTTTTAAGTAGAAAAAGTAAATAGTGAGTTTTTAAATTAAAAAAGTAAGTAAAAAGTGTGTTTTTTAAGTAGAAAAACTAAGTAAGTAATAATGAGTTTGAAATTACTGATATTAATTTGGGGACTGCTAGCAGGGAAAGACATTTAAATTTGAAGAAAATAATTCAAAAATGTCAAAAATAATTGAAATATGAAGAAAATAATTTAAAAATGAAAAAATAATTAAAAAATTGATTAAAAATTAAAAAAATGAAGACAAGAAAACAATTTAAGAACGACAGAAATAAATGAAATTTTAAAAAGAAAATTGAGACTGGTGTAAAAAATTAAAATTTTCAGTACAATAATTGAGATATTGACAAAATAATTAAAAAAAAACAGAAAATAATTGAAGAATGACATAAATAAACTTGATAGACAATAGTTGAAAAATTAAAAAAAAAATCAAGGTTATAAGAAAATAATTGAAATGACAAAACAAATTGAAAAATTGATTGTAAATCAAAAAATGAACACATAAATTAAAAAATTGAAACGAAATAATTTAAATTTGAGGAAAATAATTAAAGTTACAAGAAAATAATTGAAGAACGACAAAAATAAATAAAATTAAAAAAAATTGAGACTGATGTAAAAAATTAAAATTTTGAGTACAATAATTGAGATAATGACGAAATAATTAAAATAAATAGAAATTAATTGAATAGTGACATAAATAATTGAAAGCTGGTGTAAAAATTAAACTTTTTAGACAATAGTTGAAAAATTTAAACACATAATTGAAATATGAAGAAAATAATTAAAAATGACAAAACTAATTGAAAAATTATTCAAAAAGCAAAAAATTAAGATAATAATTGAAAAATTGAAACGAAATAGTTGAAATTTAAGGAAAATAATTGAAGAATGACAAACATAATCAAAATTTGAAAAAAAATTCAGACTGGTGTAAAAAATTAAAATTTTGAGTGCAATAATTGAGATAATGACGAAATAATTAAAATAATTAGAAACTAATTGAATAGTGAAATAAATAATTGAAAGCTGGTGTAAAAATTAAACTTTTTAGACAATAGTTGAAAAATATAAACACATAATTGAAATATAAAGAAAATAATTATAAAATGCCCAAAAATAGTTGAAAAAATAATAAGAAAGCAAAAAATCAAAGACAAAAATTGAAAAATTGAAACGAAATAGTTGAAATTTGAGGAAAATAATTGAAGAATTACAAAAATAATCAAAATTTGAAAAAAAATTGAGACTGATGTAAAAAATTAAAATTTTGAGTACAATAATTGAGATATTGACGAAATAACTAAAATAAAAAATAAAAATAATTGAATAATGACATAAATAATTGAAAGCTGGTTTAAAAATTAAACTTTTTAGACAATAGTTGAAAAATTTAAAAACATAATTGAAATATAAAGAAAATAATTGTAAAATGACAAAACTAATTGAAAAATTAAACAAAAAGCAAAAAATCAAGATAAAAATTGTAAAATTGAAATGAAATAATTGAAATTCAAGGAATATAATTGAAAAAATACAAAAATTATTAAAATCTGAAAAGAAATTGAGACTGGTGTAAAAAATGAAAACGTTTTCAGTATTTTTATTGAGATATTGACAAAATAATTAAAATAAAAAGAAGCTAATTACATAATTTAACATAAATGATTGAAAGCTGGTGTAAAAATTAAACTTTTAAGACAATAGTTAATAAATGGAAAAAACAATATAAGTTTTAAGAAAATAATTGAAATGATAAAACTAATTGAAAATTTGATTAAAAATCATAAAATTAAGACAAAAATTGAAAAATTGAATCGGAATAATTAAAATTTGAGGAAATAAATTGAAGTTACAAGAAAATAATTGAAGAATGACAAAAATAATTAAAATTTGAAAAAAAATTGAGACTAATGTAAAAAATTAAAATTTCGAGTTCAATAATTGAGATATTGACGAAATATTTAAAATAAAAAAATAGTTGAAAAATTGAAAAAAAATAAGAAGTTTCAAGAAAATAAATGAAACTAGAAGAAAATAATTTAAAAATGTAAAAATGTCTTAAATAAATAAATAAATAAAATGTATTCATATATGTTGAAAACAGTTAAAAATGACAAAAATAACTGAAATTTAGAAAAAAATTAATAAAAAATGAGAAATATATAATTCAAAAATGAAGTAAAAAATAAAAATTTCAATAAATTAATTTAAAAATTGTATAAAAGAAATGAAAAAATAACGATATAATTAAAGTGTAAAGAAACTAATTGAATAATGACATAAATAATCGAAAACTTGTGTTCAAAAGTTAATAAAAATTCATGACAAAAATACAAAGATTTAAGAAAATGACATTTAAAGATAATAATTCCAAAATGTCAAAAATATTTGAATTTTGAAAAAAAGTAATTTAAAAAAAATTGAGAAATGACAAAAATAGTTGATAACTGGTATCAAAAATTAAAAATTTGAAGATAATACTTGAAAAATTTATGAGACAATTGGCATTTTAAGAAAATAATTGAATAAGGACAAAAATAATTGAAAGCTGGTGTAAAAATAAAAAATTTACAGATAATAATTGAAAAAGGTGTAAAAAATTAATAAATTCGAGGCAATAAAAGAAATGAAGAAAATGATTAAAATTTCAAGAAAATAAATGAAAACTAGTGTAAGAAATTTAAAAATTCATGACAATAAAAAAAATTCAATAAAATAATAATTGAAATTATTAGAAAGTAGCTCTAAAATGGCAAAGATAATTGAAACATAAAGAAAATAATTGGAAAAGGACAAAAATACTTGAATAATGACAAAAGTAATTGAAATTTGAAGGAAATAATTGAAAAATAACAAAAGTAAATTGAAACTTGTGTTAGACAAAATTTTAATATTCCTGAGAATAATTTAATGATTGAAGAACATAATGGAAATTTAAAAAAAAATAATTGAAAAATGTCAAAAATAAATTAAAACTTGTGTAATAAATTTAAATATTCATGACAATAATGTAAAGACTGAAGAAAATGAAATTGACATTTGAAAAAAATTAAATTCAAAATCACAATAATACTAGAAAATTGACAAAAGTACTTCAAAGTTGACAAAAGTACTTTAAAAATGACAAAATTAATTGAAAAGTGGTGAAAAAAAAATGTATTTGTAGTTTGTAATTAAAAAATTGACAATGTAATTGGATTATAAACAAACTAATTGATTTAGAAGATAAATCATTTATTAATCAGGCATCTAATATAAAAAGACCTCCCCCCCCTCCACCCCGGAACTGAAATAATAAAATTAAAAGAATAAAAAATGTATTTTATTAAATGTAAACAGAATAAACTTAAAATATAAAATAAATAAATAAATTAATAAATTAATAAAATAGAAAACTAAGTATAATAATAATAATAATAATAAGGATCCCCCCAAAAATTAGATTTTATATAAAAAGATTTATATTTATTATATTTATTAATAGATAATATAATGTATATATTATAGGCTATTTATTAATTATATCTTCTGTAGAGTTTATATTATTTTATATAAAAATTTTACTAAAAAAGTGGGAAAAGTGATTTTTTTTTCAAAAAAGTGAGTAATAGTGAACAATTTTAAAAAAGTGATTAAAACTGAGAAAATTAAAAAAATTAAGTCACTTGTAACCCTGATATTGAATCATTTTAAAATTTGCCAAAGATTAGAAAATTCAAAAAGCTTTTTAAGAATTGAAAAAACGTTAATTGAAAGATAAATTTCCGAGAAAGTGAAATGAAAAGTGTCAACGAGGGTGATATTTTTCTCCCCTGTTGCTTTCTTACATCTCCAGTGAGATGTTTTGTACTGGTATTATTCACTATAAACATCCACGAGGCAGTAAGTACGTTTGTTGGTTCGTATTTGAAGCAAGTTTTTATTCATTTGCAGCTCATCTGGGAATAACCTCTTTACTACTCGCTTCGTCCTCGGTTTCCGAGACCAATTCAAATCCCTGACAGAACCATAAAATTTGCCTGAACAATGCTGCGAGTGTTTTTGCCAATTCAAATTAATTACGAATGCTATTAGAACTCGAGAATTTACATTTTCCACCAAGTATATACGTCGCACAAGTAAATGATTTTATCTCGCACCTTCACTGAATCAATCTTCTTTATTTAAATTAAACGAAAGAAAAAACAAACATGAAACAGTTTAATCAATTTTACTATCGTATAATGAAAATATTAAAAATTAAAATTAATAGAAATTCGAGTTAATTGAAAAAACGGTTGTTTTTTAAGGTGAATAAAAGGCATTCTTTAGACGAAGAATAAAGAATATTTTTCTTCCCAAGATGACTAAAATTCAGTTTAATTCTCTAGGCCAATAAAAAGTAGTTTGTTTTCCTAAGTTAATAAAATTCACTTAAATTCTCTAGGTGAATAAAAGGCACTTTATTTTTAAGTGACTAAAATGCACTTTAATTCTCTAGGTCAATAAAAGGCAATTTATTTCTCTAAGTGACTAAAATTCACTTTAATTCTCTAGGTGCATAAAAGGCACTTTATTTCCCTAAGTGACTAAAATTCACTTTAATTCTCTAAGTGCATAAAAAGTACTTTGTTTTCTTAGGTGACTGAAATTCACTTTAATTCTCTTGGTGAATAAAAGGCACTTTATTTTCCTAAGTGACTAAAATTTACTTAAATTCTCTAGGTGCATAAAGTGCTTTATTTCCCTAAGTGACTAAAATTCAATTTAATTCTCTAGGTCAATAAAGGCACTTTATTTTTAAGTGTCTAAAATTTACTTTAATTCTCTAGGTGCATAAAAAGTATTTTGTTTCCCTAAGTGACTAAAATCCACTTTAATTCTCTAGGTCAAAAAAGGCACTTTATTTTTAAGTGACTAAAATTCAATTTAATTCTCTAGGTCAATAAAAGACACTTTATTTCGCTAAGTGACTAAAATTCACTTTAATGCTCGAGGTGCATAAAAAGTATTTTGTTTCCCTAAGTGAGTAAAATCCACTTCAATTCTCTAGGTGCATAAAAAGTATTTTGTTTCCCTAAGTGACTAAAATTCTTTTTAATTTTCTAGGTGCATAAAAAGTACTTGTTTTTCTAAGTGACTAAAATTCACTTTAATTCTCTAGGTGCATAAAAAGTGAAATAAAGTGAATAAAAAAGTACAAAATATTTTCCTTGGTAAATAAAGTACTTTTTATTTCCCTAGTCAAATAAAAGACACTTTTATACTTATTTAGATAAAAACATGTTCTAAATCTTGTAATTCTATCCTTAATAAGAGGTAAGTTATATTTTTGTAATTTTCATATGGATCTTTTCTACTCTAGTTTTTACTTGACTGTAAAATATACATTTTATTTTCTTGTGTAAAAAATATTTTTTATTACCCTAGATTAAGAAAGTAGACCTTTATGTTCCTAAAAGAAGAAAATAAACCTAAATCTTATATTTGCCAAAGTAAAATATTTTAAAAAATTTAAACTGACGTAACAATGTATTTTTCTTTACCTTTTTTCCAAAAATAGCTTCTTTAAATTGAAATTGAAATGGATATAAGAAAAAATCGGTTTATTGCTAATTTTAAGGGCATGTGATGATAATGCTAAATTTGTCCGTAAACTTTCTCTTAAAGTACTCAATGTTTTGACACCAATCTTTGTAGAATTACTCAAAAGACCATTAAAATGGTCTCTCAGACCCAAATTTATTTCATCTTTATCTTTAAACTAATTTTTTTTTCAATTTTACAATTTTTGGAAAATTTTGAAAAAAAAGTAAATTTGAAAAATATTTAGTTTAAAGACAAAAATGAAACAAAATTGGGTCAGAGAGACCATTCAAATGGTGTTTTGAGTAATTCTACAAAGTTTGGTGTCAAAACATTGAGTACTTTAAGAGAAAGTTTACGGACAAATTTAGCATTATCATCACATGCCCTTAAAATATAATAATCAGCGAGAGAGAAATATTTTTCCAATCTTTTCGCGTGTCTTAATGAAAATTCAGCAACTGGAGGTAAAAAGTTAAAACTATTTTAGCATTTACTTTTTCAATTAATAAGTTTTGAAATTGCAAATATTTGAAGTGGTTTAAAACAGTTTATGATTGAAACTCTATTGGCATTGGGCAAAAAGTAAAAGAAAAATATTTTTCCCCAGAATGGAAAAGTTTTCTTAACTCGGCGGATAATGGATATAACGATCTCAATGGAATTTTAATAAGGCCGGTCCTGTCGTTAGCGTAGATAACAATTTTCTCGCTGCCTCATGAGGATGAATAAAGCAAGTTATATTAATTTTTTGTCTAACCCCGAAAATTCATCATGAAAACTGGTTCGCCTCTCGTAAAACTAAATTTTAATTAATATGAGTAATTAAAATTTTAGAACTCGTATCAAGTTGGAATATTTATACGTGTTACATATTCAAATTGAGAATAAATCATTAGTTCTTTTCTCGTCATTTCATAAATTTTCCAGTTTTATATCAATTAAAATTTCGGTTATGAAAATAGTAATTTTTTTTTAAATGAAGAAACTACAGGGTGAAATACAGCCTTTAATTCAGAACGCTCTGTTTTTATTCTCTCGAGAATACTTGGTCATAACGAAGGACGCATTTTAATTATCCAGTGTTGCACAATGCCTTCCAACAATGAGTGTATTACTATATAGGTATAGTACATGCAAGTATATATGTAAAAGACATTTCTTCTTGAGAAAATGTGCGCTTATTGATCGATCATTTCGACAAATTTTAGAGAATATTACACAATTGTTAAAAAGTCATTTTCTACTCGTCAGAGATCTTTCCATTGTGTCACGCTTTTGTAATTTTAACATTATTTTCGAGTACCTCGACAAAAAAAATATTCATTTATTCTCATGTACGCTTTTAATAATCACATTACGATAATTGCAGTAATTTGATAATTTTAAAATGAAACGCTTCAACGAGAGTATTTTAAAAGGTGCATAAGGTTATATTTCATTATTTTCAGTTTTAAAAAGGGACATTAAAAATGCAATTTTGATAATGAATTATGTATTTTAGGATTTATTTTAGTAAAATAGATGAAATTTTTTTACTACTGTTACGGAAATTGCCATTTTTCGCATTAGTGACGAAATATAGATGGGAAAAAAGTAAAGTCGGAATTTTAATGCTCTCATCCCTTATTAGGATTTTTCTATGTCAAAAAAACAAATACCCCTCTTTTTTTATCAAAAAATAATTAGAGGTAGCTCAAAGCGCTCAAAATTTACCATTTTTTTTTACATGAAAAAAAACTGTTTCGTAGAAATGGTATAGAATTCTTATTATTTATCAATCGCCAATCTCTGTTTCTCTTCAGGAGACTTTAAAGAATAATGCCAAATTGTTTATTTAACCATTTTTTCATATTAACTATTTTTTATAATAGCATAAATCAATCAATTTATTTATTGTTTACTTTTAACAATTGTTTTATTTAATAGCTAGTTTTTTTAAACAAATTATTACAAACTAAAAATAACAATTGTATGAATTGTTATTGTTTAATTTAAACTTTTTTGAAATTAACCTATAGGGTTGCAATTCTTTTTAATTTTGCAACTTTTCAAGCTTAATGATATCAATTAGTAACAATAAACTAACAACCAAAATTCTACAAATTGTTTAAACAAATTATAATTGTTTCATTTCAACTTTTTGTTCAATTAAGCTATAGAGTTGCATTTTTTTTCAGTGTTGTAAATTTTTTACCTAAAAGATACCAATTAAAAACAACAAACTGAAAATAGCAATTCCATCAATTGGTTAAACAAATTATTATTGTTTAATTTCAATTTTTTATCAAATTAAGCTACAGAATTGCAACTTTTCTCAATTTTGCAAATTTTACGTTAAATGATCTCAATTACTAACGACAAACTAAATATAACAATTCAACCAATTGTTTCAACAAACTATTATTTTTTAATTTCAAATTTTGATCAAATTAAACTACAGAGATGCAACTTTTTCTCAATTTTGAAATTTTTGAAGGCGATTGTAACCAATTAGGCAATTACTATAACAACAAACTTAAAAGAACAATTCAACCGATTGTTTAAACAAGCTATTATTTTTTAATTTCAAATTTTTATCAAATTAAACTACAGAGATGCAACTTTTTCTCAATTTTGATATTTTTGAAGGCGATTGTAACCAATTAGGCAATTACTATAACAACAAACTTAAAAGAACAATTCAACCGATTGTTTAAACAAACTATTATTTTTTAATTTCAAATTTTTATCAAATTAAACTCCAGAGATAATTTTAAACAAATTATTATTGTTTAATTTCAACTTTTTAACAAATTAAAGTACAGGGTTGTAACTTTTCCTCAATTTTGCAATTTCTAAGCTGGATGATCCCAATTACCAACAACAAACTAAAAATAACAATTTTATAATATGTTTAAACAAATTACTAATTTTCAATTAGAAATTTTTATCTAATAAAAATACAGAGTTTGAACCATTCCTCAATTTTGCAACTTTTGAATACAAATGTCACCAATTAGGCAATTACTAACAACAATTTTAAAATAACAAATCTACTAATGGTTTAAACAAATTATTATTGTTTAATTTCAAATTTTTATCAAATTAAAGTACAGAGTTGTAACTTTTCCTCAATTTTGCAATTTCTAAGCTGGATGATCCAAATTACCAACATTAAACTAAAAATAGCAATTTTATCTTTTGTTTAAAGTTTAAACGAATTACTAATTTAAATTTTTAATTTGTATCTAATTAAAATACAGAGTTTCATGTTTTCCTCAATTTTGCAAATTTTAAGCTGCATGATGACAATTACTAACAACAAACCAAAAATAACAAATCTACTAATCGTTTAAACAAATTATTATTGTTTAATTTTAACTTTTTATCAAATTCAACTACAGAGTTGTAACTTTTCCTCAATTTTGCAACTTTTTAAGGTTGGTGATGCCAATTGCTAAAAATAAAATAAAAATAACAATTTTATCAATTGTTTAAACAAATTACTAATTTTCAAATTGAAATTTTTATCTTATGAAAATACAGAGTTTCAACCTTTCCTCAATTTTGCAACTTTTAAATACGAATGTAGCTAATTAGGAAATTACTAATAATAAACTAAAAATAACAATTCTACCGATTGGTTAAGAAGGTTCTATCGTAAAAAGAATTAACATTACCATGTTAATCACATTTGGTCAAAGATTATGGTTTTATAATGATGCAGTTAAATTTTTGAGACCTCAAGGTACTTTTGAAAATACATGTAAAAATATGGGTGTATATGACAAAAGATAGATCCTCCTTAAACATATTATTATTGTTTAATTTCAACTTTCTGGGAAATAAAACTACAGAATTGTAATTTTTTCTTAATTATGCAACTTTTTAAGCTAAATGAATTGATACCAATTACTAACAACAAACTAAATTTCAAAACTACCAACTGTTTAAACACATATAGTTATAGTTTAATTTGAACTTCGTAACTTATGTAACTTGTTACTGACAGCAAACTAAGAATAACAATTGTATCAATAATTGTTTAAACAAATTTTTATTGTTTGACCTCAATTTATTAACAAATTAAGCTACACAGTTGCAATTTTTTTTAATTTGACAGGCTTTTATTTTTGAAGAAATTAGATCGACTGTAAAACGGCATCATTAATTAATAACTTTTACCTAGTGATGCATGTCGAGCAAACGATCTGATCGATTTTGATATCGATCGTCAGTTGTTTGCTTGGATCGTCTCGATTTTATTTTATATAATTAATTAATTTTATAATTAATTATACAGGCTTAAATAAAACTTTTCTTTAAAAAAGAATGTTAATATATGTGTATTCTAAAGATTTGTTTGTAGTAATTTATTTTATATAAAGCATAATTATAATAAGTAAAATCGATTTAAGATTGATCTACACGGGGAAAACGTTTGAGGTAATCTTTCCCATATTATATGCAGGACCTCGGATCAAAGTTACAATTGAGATATTGTGTTAAAAATTCTGATAGTTATTTTCAAAAAATAAGAAAAATTTTCCCATATACGTGGTACTTGAGAGTCAAAAGTAGACTGAAAAAGACTACTCGCTTAAAGCTGTAAAATGTGCATTAAAGTTGAAAAGAGTTTGCCGAGAAATGTGCAGAAGTTTACCATGCTACGGGTAATCGGAGTTCGGGCTCAGCGTCAAGTCCAATGACTCTCCAGCATGGTAAACTCTCCTCAAAACTCGCAATTTATTCCTATCGCATGATAAATCAAACTTTCTCCCTCTTTTTCCATTTTTAATTTGCAGATGCGATCACATATTATTTGTCTGTTAATTCCACAAGAACTCTTTCTATTAAAAGGAAAAAGAATGATCTTTAAATTATTAATTTTAATACTTATATTAGAGGCTACACTGTTAAAAAAAAGAAACGCACTTTACACCAAAAAGTGCGAAGAAAATGCAATGCATCCTTAAAAGTGTTGATTTTTTGTAAGTTACACTTTTAAATTGCAACGCCAGTGTTACGGTGCGAAGTTGTTATGACACATGAGACATCAACACTGATTGGTGCGAGTGCCACTCGCGATTACACATAACCTACAATCACATCCATAAAAACACAAATTCTAAACTATCAATACACATTTTTACTCAAAAGTCATACACTCAAGTTAATATTTAAAATTGTCAAGAGCACAAATGATATTACACACAGCTAAACAACAAAGCCACAAACGTTTTAATGGTTATGCTCAACAGAATTGACAACGCAAACATAACATATGACCATATGACATACCAATTTTTTGTAAAAGAGAATATATTTTTCAAATTCTATTCTATGTGGCACTTAAAGATCCTAAGTATTTTTTAAATTCTTGAACATATGTTCAAATAAAAACAAAATTTAAGAAGAAATTAACAAAAATATATTCATAATTTATGGAAACAAAAACGGTTTTAAGACTAGAGGCAACATATCAATTTTTGTAAAGCACAATATTTACTTGAAATTCTATTCAACATGGCACATAAAGTTGCTAAATATTTTTCAAATATTCTTAAAGATATTCTAATTTTCTAAATTCAAAACTCTATTTAATGATATTCTTATAAATTATAGAAACAAAATCAGGTTTTAGAATAAAGACAAAATATAAATTTTTGTAAAACCGAATACTCTTTCCAAATTCTATTCTATGTGGCAAATAAATTTCTGAAATATTGTTTTAAATTCTTCAAGATATTTGTATTCAAACCTGTATTTAAAAAAAATAAGAAGATATTTTTATCATTTATGGGAACACAATCAGGTTTTAGACTACAGACCAAATAAAAATTTTTGTAGAATTGAATATTTTTTAAACATTCTATGGCAAATAAATTTTCCAAATATTATTTTAGAATCTTTAAGAAAATCCAAATTTAGAATTGTATTTAAAAAAAAAATAGATGATATTTTTATAATTTATGAGAACAAAATCAGGTTTTAGACCAGAGACCAAATGTCAACTTTTGTAGAATCGAATATTTTTTACACATTCAAGGGCAAATAAATTTCCCAAATATTATTTTATAATATTTAAGAAAATCGAAATTCAGAACAATATTTAAAAAAAAATAGCTGATATTTTTATTATTTATGAGAAGAAAATCAGTTTTTAGACCAGAGAGCAAATAACAATTTTTGTAGAATCGAATATTTTTTACACATTCTATGGCAAATACATTTCCCAAATATAATTTTAGAATCTTTAAGAAAATCCAAATTCAGAATTGAATTTAAAAGAAAATAGCTGATATTTTTATAATTTATGAGAACGAAATCAGGTTTTAGACCTGAGACCAAATATCAATTTTTGTTGAATCGAATATTTTTTACACATTCTATGGCAAATAAATTTCCCAAATATAATTTTAGAATCTTTAAGAGAATCCAAATTCAGAATTGAATTTAAAAGAAAATAGCTGATATTTTTATAATTTATAAGAACGAAATCAGGTTTTAGACCAGAGACCAAATGTCAATTTTTGTAGAAGCGAATATTTTGTACACATTCTATGGCAAATAAATTTCCCAAATATAATTTTAGAATCTTTAAGAAAATCAAAATTCAGAATTGAATTTAAAAAAAAAAGCTCATATTTTTATTATTTATGAGAAGAAAATCAGGTTTTAGACCAGAGAGCAAATGTCAATTTTTGTAGAATCGAATATTTTTTTACATTCGATGGCAAATAAATTTCCCAAATATAATTTTAGAATCTTTAAGAAAATCCATATTCAGAATTGAATTTAAAAAAAAAATAGCTCATATTTTTATAATTTATGAGAAGAAAATCAGGTTTTAGACCAGAGACGAAATATCAATTTTTGTTGAATCGAATATTTTGTACACATTCTATGGCAAATAAATTTCCCAAATATAATTTTAGAATCTTTAAGAAAATCCAAACTCAGAATTGAATTTAAAAAAAAATAGCTCATATTTTTATTATTTATGAGAAGAAAATCAGGTTTTAGACCAGAGACGAAATGTCAATTTTTGTAGAATCGAATATTTTGTACACATTCTATGGCAAATAAATTTCCCAAATATTATTTTAGAATCTTTAAGAAAATCCAAATTCAGAATTAAGTTAAAAAAAATAGCTGATATTTTTATTATTTATGAGAAGAAAATCAGGTTTTAGACCAGAGAGCAAATGTCAATGTTTGTAGAATCGAATATTTTTTACACATTCGATGGCAAATAAATTTCCCAAATATTATTTTATAATCTTTAAGAAAATCCAAATTCAGAATTGAATTTAAAAAAAAATAGCTTATATTTTTATAATTTATGAGAACGAAATCAGGTTTTAGATCTGAGACCAAATATCAATTTTTGTTGAATCGAATATTTTGTACACATTCTATGGCAAATAAATTTCCCAAATATAATTTTAGAATCTTTAAGAAAATCAAAATTCAGAATTGAATTTAAAAAAAAATAGCTCATATTTTTATTATTTATGAGAAGAAAATCAGGTTTTAGACCAGAGACGAAATGTCAATTTTTGTAGAATCGAATATTTTGTACACATTCTATGGCAAATAAATTTCCCAAATATTATTTTAGAATCTTTAAGAAAATCCAAATTCAGAATTAAATTAAAAAAAGATAGCTGATATTTTTATAATTTATGAGAACGAAATCAGGTTTTAGACCTGAGACCAAATATCAATTTTTGTTGAATCGAATATTTTGTACACATCCTATGGCAAATAAATTTTCCAAATATAATTTTAGAATCTTTAAGAAAATCCAAATTCAGAATTGAATTTAAAAAAAAATAGCTGATATTTTTATTATTTATGAGAACGAAATCGGGTTTTAGACCTGAGACCAAATATCAATTTTTGTAGAATCAAATATTTTTTACTCATTCTATGGAAATGAAATTTCCTTAATATTATTTTATAATCTTTAAGAAAATTCAAATTTAGAACAATATTTAAAAAAAATTGCTGATATTTTTATTATTTATGAGAAGAAAATCAGGTTTTAGACTGGAGAGCAGATGTCAATTTTTGTAGAACCGAATATTTTTTACCGATTCTATGGCTAATGAAATTACCAAATATTATTTTAGAATCTTTAAGAAAATCGGAATTCAGAATTGTATTTAAAAAACTATATATTTTATTTTTATAATTTATGGGAACAAAATCAGGTTGTATACTAGAGGCCAAATATCAATTTTTGTATGACTGAATATCTTTTCTAATTTCTATTCTATGTGTCATATAAATTTCCCAAATTTTATTTGTTATTTTTTAAGATATTTAATTTTTAATACTGTATTTAAAAAAAATTATATGATATTTCTATTATTTTATGGAATCAAAAACAGGTTTTAGAATAGAGACAAAATATTAATTTTGGTTAAACCGAATATTTTTTTCGAATTCTATTCTATGTAGCACATAAATTTCCTAAATATTATTTTAGATTCTTTAAGATATTTTAAATTCAGAAATGTATTATATAAATTATAAAAATATCATTTAATTTTTTTAAATACAATTTTAAATTTAAAATATCTTTAAGAATCTAAAAAAATAATTGGAAAATTTATGACACATAGATTAAAATTTGTAAAAAATATTCTGTTTTACAAAAATTGATATTTTGTCTTTATTCTAAAACCTGTTTTTGTTTTAATAAATTATAGAAATATCATCCAATTTTTTTTAAATACAGTTTTGAGTTTGGAATATCTTAAAAAAACTAAAACAATATTTTGGATATTTATTTGCCACATAGAATACATTTTGTAAAAAAAATTCGATTCTACAACAATTGATATTTTTCTCTATTATAAAACCTGTTTCTGTTTTTCTAAATTATAAAAATAAATTCCAATTGTTTTTAAATACAATTCTGAAATTAAAATATCTTAAAGAAGCTGAAATAATATTCGGGAAATTTATATGCCACATAGAATAGACTAGAGAATTGAATAAATTGATATGACATTATTTTCAATACTTTGTTTAGGTTATGTCGTCGAATAATCTTTTTTTGTTTTTATTTACTTCTGTGTTTTATTGTTTTTCACCTTATATATTAAGTTACATTAGGTATATTATGTTTTTGATAAACTGGATTTATCATATTTAAATATTTAGTAATCATTTAGTTTACTAATAATGGCCTGTTTCAATTTTGAACGTGGGAAAAACACGTCGCGCGTTCGCGCATCGGAAACTTCTAGTCATGTCATATATATAGTTGTCTGCTAGTGGATTCAGTGAAAACGAAAATTAGAAGAAAACGTAAAAATGGCTATTCTCAGATGTTGACAAAGGGGGCGAAGAGAGGGACAGTTAGACAAAGAAACTGACAATCGCACTTTTTGGTGTGATTTGATAGTCCGTTTACACCGCTTGGTTGTAAATGCCAATTTGTTTTAAGTTTACACTCGGCCGGTGTAGTGCACGGCCAAAATCGCACCGATTTCTTAACACCGGTGTAAAGTTGTAAGAGCATATACCATTTTTTTAACAGTGTAGCCTAGCTTACGTTGAATTATATAACATGCAATAATGACAAACAAATTTTAAACGAAAACTTGTTAGATATTTCATATTTTACTGACTACTCTTTCAATTAGTTTATTTTTTAAATTCTTATAATATTTTGATTCTTTAATTGTGTATTTCTGTAAATAGTTTAATTCTTAATATTTATTTACATTTAATACTAAAATAATAAATTTTATAATAAATTAAACAATATTTGTATTTTACATTAATTAAAAAGAAAATTACCTAAAATATTTCAGATATGATGCTTTTCTTGGTTTTTTTATCATTGTAAAATTAAACTATCAAACATATATTTTACAACTTCTAAACTTCTATGTTTGTAAATTTTTTTAAATAAAAATTTCTTGTAATTTAAAGGCAGATTTTTTATATTTTAAAGTTTCTTTCTTGCTTTGAAAATTTTCAATTATGGTAATTTTTACTCTTTACTATTTTTAAATAGCTAAATGTCATTTTTTAAAATTATTATTTTTCTTACTTTTCATTTATTATACCTTTATAAGATCTACTTAATTCATTACTTTCAATTTTTAGTTGTAATAACTTTTATTTATTCAAATTCTTATTCAAAATAATATTTATTTTCGTAAATAACGTTTAACAAATTCTCTAAATCTGAGTTAGTTAAAAATAACTAGCTTGAAATCAAAAAGTTAGCTATTAATTCAAATAGCTATATTTCTACTAATCATTTAGTAAAAAATAAATAATTATTAGTTTAGTTTATTTTTAAGTTATATCAAAATAGATAATATTTTAGTAAAATTCTGATTATTATTAATAATTAATTATTTTTAACTAATTCAGATTAAAAGAACAGATAGGATTTTCTAGGTTATTAAACTTTTAATGCAGAAAATACAAATATAAAAATTATTATATTAAATAACATTTATATTAATATTTTTATATATAATACATATAATATATTTTTAATAAATGAATATTTGGTTTTTTAAACATTGTAAGAATTAAAATTTTAATAAATAAGAATTTTTTGTCTAATTATTAAATTACTTTATTTAAAAATTATATAATACAGGAGTCTCGAAAATCGAAATTAACACAAGTGAAATTGATCTAAAGTGAATAAAAGATAAAGTCAAAGATTTTGTTAATTAATATTATTTTGTTAATATTTTAGTAAAATTCTGATTATTATTAATAATTAATTATTTTTAACTAATTCAGATTAAAAGAACAGATAGGATTTTCTAGGTTATTAAACTTTTAATGCAGAAAATACAAATTTGTTTCTATAAAAATTATTATATTAAATAACATTTATATTAATATTTTTATATATAATACATATAATATATTTTTAATAAATGAATATTTGGTTTTTTAAACATTGTAAGAATTAAAATTTTAATAAATAAGAATTTTTTGTCTAATTATTAAATTACTTTATTTAAAAATTATATAATACAGGAGTCTCGGAAATCGAAATTAACACAAGTGAAATTGATCTAAAGTGAATAAAAGATAAAGTCAAAGATTTTGTTAATTACACCTATTTTTAATATTTAGATAATTGTTAAATTTGTACACATTATAAAAAATATTTTTTAAAATATCTACAAGTTATTTTTATAACAAGACCTTTAAGTTTTATTTAATTAATGAACTGCATAATTATAACTTTATACATTAAATAAAACTTTTTTTAAATTAAAAAACTATTTGACATTAATATAATATTTTAGTCGTACTTTTTAGAATTTAAAATACAAAATAAGTTCTAAATTAACATTTTGAATTTGATTCACAGATTATTGCAAGACAAAAAAGAAAGATTTAATAGAAATTACCAAAATTTTGAAACTTGATTTATATAAAAAATTGATCAAGGAAGGAAGCAATAATTAACACATAATTGTTTTAAATTAAAATTATTCAGTCTAAAGATATAAGAATTAAAACCGTTTCTCATAAAGGGATACAATTCTACTCAGTTAGTATATAAGGAAAGTTTGAATCTCTAATTCCAAATGTATTCGAGCGTGTTCGGTGTGCGTGAATGTGTATTTAGATATTTGTATATTGCGGCGTAAGTTTAGTTTAGGTAAATCGCGTCTTGTATATAGTTCAAAAGAATATTAAATTAATCTTAAGGTTAAAACTATGATCGTAATTGTATCGTTAAATGTAATTATAATTAGCGAAATAAGTAATCTCTATAGGAAATAAATCTGTAATTAATATGAAGGAAATCTTTTTATTTTTTGGTTGAATAGAAAAGATCATCTAGTTAGCAAAACTTTACCATGCTGGTGAGCAGGAGCCTTGACAAGAACATTGTCAAGAATTCGAGCTCAGCGCCTTGTCATTCAGCATGGTAAAGTTTTCCCACGTGCTGTGTATAATACTACTCAACTTTCTGGCAATCGAGGAATCGCCCTCCGACCATCAAATTACCATGCTGGAGAGTGATGTGTATCCATATTTTTGTATAAAACATTTCTAATTCTTGAATAATTTCTATTATAAATTGAATGGTAAAGTTTTCTAAAAATCACTTTGATCCGAGGTGTATCATGCTAACATGGTAAACTTTATCTGAAACATTTTCTCCGTGTAACCTATCTGAATTATTTAAAGTTTTAAATTAGAGAAATAATATCTTCCATGCACCCTTTTCATTTTTAAGCTTTAGTTTAGAAATAACAGTTTCTATTCTTACATTTTGGACATTGGGAACAAGTGGAAAAAAAATTATTTACAATATTTTTGTAAATTCGAACCATGGCTGACTTTTCCCTACAAAAGTAAAATTTTTAGAAAAACTGATTTTTAATAAAATTTAATAAACCAATAAAGGTTATTTTTGTTTGTAAATTATGTCGGAGACACAAGCAACGCCATGTACAGTTTGATTTGGCATAAAAAATTTTCAATAATAATTTACAACTACCTTTTTCACACTACTTATTTTTTAGATAAAATAGGCATGCACACAAAAATATTATTTTTATTAAAACTAACCCATGAATTTGCGTCAAGTATTTTTTAAATTCAAGTTTGACATGTCTATTAACAAAAACAAAACAATATTTTTAATTTTTCTTTCTAAAAAAAGGATAATTAAATACTTTAAAAATAGGTTACCGGATGGCCGACTTTTCATGACTGGCCGACTTTAACCCATTTTACGGTATATATTTGTTTAAACATTTTGTAGAATTGTTAATTTTAATTTGTTTTAGCAATTGGTATAGAATTTGCAAATCTGAGAACAAGCGCAACTCAGTATATCAATTTAATAAAAAATTGAAGTTAAGTAATAATAATTTGTTTAAACAATGGACACAATTGTTATTCTTAGTTTGTTGTCAGTAACAGTTTACATTCGTCTTAAAAAGTTGCAACACTGTGACTTAATTCAAAATAAAGTTGAAATTAAACAATTATTATTTGTTTAATTAATTGGTAGAATTGTTTTTTTTTACTTTGTTGCTAGTAATTGTTAACATTTAGCTAAAAAAGTTTCAAAATTGAGAAAACATTGCAACTCTATAACGTAATTTGACAAAAAGTTGAAATTAATCATTTGTTTAAACAATTGGTAGAATTGTTATTTTTATTTTATTGGTAATGATTGGTATCATTCAGTTTGTAAAGTTGCAGTATTGAGAAAAAGTTGTAACTCGCATCTGTAGCTTAATTTGATAAAACAATGACATTAAACAATAATAATTTGTTTTAACAATTAAAGCAATTTTTATTTTTAGTTTGTTTCTAGTTTCTGGTTACATGTCGGAAAAGTTCTATGGAATCTTTGTAAAATGATTCTAAAGAATTTCGATAGAACAGTTCTCTAGAATTTTTATATGAATATATATACAATATTCTATAGAACATTCTGTAGAAAAAAATTATTTGACATTTCAAAATACACGTGAAGTTTGTTGTGCAAATTTATATTATCTGTTTTTAGTTTATTTACAAACTTCACATATATTTTTAAATATCAAACAATTTTTTGTACAGAATATTCTATAGAATTCATGTTGAAATTTTAGAGAACTATTCTATAGAAATTCTATACAGGTATTCCATAAAGATTCTATAGATCTTTTTCGACTGAGATTCGTATATTGAAAAGTTGCAAAATTAAAAAAAAATTGCAACTCTGTAGTCTAATTTGATAAATAGTTGTAAATAAACAATAATAATTTGTTTAAACAAATTGGCAATTACATAAAACAATAGTTAAAAGTCTATATTTATGCTATTTATTGAAAATGGTGTAAAAAATTGTCAAAAAAATAGTAAAACATATTTTTTAACGCTTGTTTTTGGATTTTTGGGGAACCTATAAAAAATAGTTAATATTCCAAAATCGTTAAATAGACAATTTGCCATTATTCTTTGAAGTCTCCTAAAAAACAGAGTTTGGCTATTGAAAAATATTAAATATTATATATTTTAATTTTCAAGGATTCTATACCATTTCTAAGAAAAAGTTTTTTTACCCAATTTTTTTTACATAACTTTTAGCGCTTTGAACGACCACCAAATATTTTTTGATTTAAAAAAAGGGGTATTTTTTGACACTTTTTTTTAAATTTTATATCTCAAAATTAAAGTCATCAGATACTATATTGGAAAAATAAAATTGTAATTAGATATACGCTGGTGTAAACTGAAACGTTTGCCCGAGGATTATTAATCATCGGCAACTTTTCTCGCATAAACCTCATCTTTCCGAGGTTTTTTCTTTTATGTATTCGCTGATATCTTTTTCCGCGATACATCATAAACTGCGCGTGTTGTGATCTTTTCAATGCTCTACTCATTTTTTCGCATCAGTTGAATCATATCACTTCTTCCTGAGGCAGGACCTTTAACAAAAGGGTAATTTTCTCGTTTTCAGAGTTCTTTCAAACGACTAACCATCGATTCCAACTTTTTCGGGTCTTTAAGAAAATACCTTTGATCCTTGTAGAAGAATTTATCTAGTTTAAATCTGAGTTGTCTTTTGTGGAAAAGTTTCCAAGAGAGAGAGAGAGTAAAAGAAAAATGAAACCTTCTGTTAATCGATAATTCAGGAACTAAGATTGATAATTTATTTTAATACGAAAATGTCATTTATTTGAAATAATAAGTGTAATCGGAAGGTTTTCCAATGAAGGATCTGAAATGGAAGAAATAAATTGAAGAATTTTTCTTAAGTAGTTAACGTCGATTGCATTACTGGAAAGTCGCTATTCGGCCACGACATAGAAAATGCGATTACCATGTTAATGGCATACTTCGTCTCTTTCTGATGTTAAGATTAAAGAACCGTCTGACGTCAATTTTAGCATTATCCATATTCACGTTTTTTGAAATCTCATATTTACGAGGATATTATTTTTCCTGGAATATTCGAATCGAGAATGCATGTGTTTGAAGGATTTTAAAAAAGATGTCGAAAGGTTTTTTACCGAGGGAAAATACTTTTGTCAAAGTAATTTTATTATAAAAAATAAAATGGTAAATAATAAATTCATCCTCGTAAAGTTGATGCATTAAAAAAAATCTGAAAGAATGAGAATCTCTTGAGAAAAAAGCAAAATGAATGTTTTTTGTTTGAAAAATGAAAAGATTCTTATTATGCAACATTATAAAAAATGATATTTCAATAATGATCTCAATACAATTGAATTTATAAAGAAATAAAATGTATAAAGAAATTTGCGTAATTTATATTCTAAGATAAATTTTATGAATCAATGATGAGGAATATAATTTTATTCAGAAATAGAACGTTTAAGAGTGCAGATAGAATTGTTATCTTTCTATTATAAATACGAGAATTAAATATTTGATTACGTACTTTTCCATCAATTCATATTTTTTATATACGAATGGTTTTGAAAAATTTATTTACCTTCTGGTAAATGTTTTTAGATAAAATGGGGTCATACTTATTTACGTAACATTTTAGGCGGAAGGAAGGAGTCTAAGAAATTTTAACACCTGTATTAATTTATAATTTTATACAAAAGTTACATAAGTGAAGAAGATTGGGAATTAATTAAAAAAATCATTACCCAATCAAAGTACAGATGCTAATTTAATTAAAAAAAACTTAGAGAAACAAATTTCGAATATTATTTTTTCAACTTACTTTTTCGTGCCTGTTATCAAAAAATGACTCTGTAATAAAGTAGTTATAACTCGGTAAGAATTAATCTTAGTAACTGCATATTTGAAGTGCATAAAAAACTTAATTATGAAAGTGAATTATCAGAAAAGTATTAATCGACCATCTGTAACACTTAATTCAGAATCATGGAGCACTTTTTTGCTTCCACAAAATGCCTCATTTTCTGCTCTTGAACTTCGAAACACGATATTAAAAAGTACAATAAAAATGAATTCAGATTGTCATAAAAAATAGGTTTTGAAATCTAGGTCAGAAATATTTTTAAATCTTAGAAAAGTATATTTAAATCTTTGCAAAAATAGATTGTAAAATAAGCATTTGATAAAATTGATACTATAAAACAATTTTAATAAAACATGTTCGTGAGAATGATCATCAACTCAATATTAGCAGCTGTTTTTTTTATACATGTAATAGAAGCTAATAGATACTTGTCATGTTTAAAAGGGTGAGTTTTAAAATTTACATTTCCTTTCTATAATATTTATTTTATATTTTCTACCCTCTGGTTTTATTTTTGTTTCACTTTTGTTTTATTTATTCTCTTGTGTTTTGTATACATGAAATATCGAATTTTATATAATTAATTGACATTGATTGATTTTTATCATAAACAGGATGCAGGGAATATCAATCACGTGTGACAGTGAAGAAAAACTGAAATTAGTTTTACGACACCAGAAACAAAAAGGTTTTGATTTTATGAAAGTTTCGCGATTCCCACGAATTAATGTCGAATTACTGGTAAAAGCGAGTAAAGTGTCTACTTTCTTAAAAATGCTTGAGACTCAGAATATTAAATATCAAGTATTTATACGAGATTTTCAGACAATCGTTCGAGAGGAATCTGAGTTGCAAAAACAATTTGAAACGACTGAACCTCGACGTGTCAATAGGACATTCTTCTTTGATCATTTTCCACGCTACGCAACAGTGAGTTTATTAAGTCCAATTTTAGTTAATCCTTATCTAGCTTATTTATATTTCAAGCTTCCTTAGTCAATATTGACAAAAAATTGAAGTAAAAATGTGTACCTACTTAAGTTTAATGTATTTAAAGAATTTGTCAAAATTTAAATTGATCCAAATTTGACTAAATCAAAATTAGAACTAACCCAAATTTTAATCGTTTAACATTAATTTTTTCCAAGTTTGAATTAAACCCAAATTAAATTACTTCAAATCAAATTTAAATTTAAATAAATAAAAATTTGAACAAAAATCTAAATTTTTACGTTTTAGTTTTGAATTGAACCAAGTTTAGATTCATCCAATTTATAATTGATTCAAGTTAGAATTGATCCAAAATTGATCGCGGTCTGAATAAATCAAAATTTAAATTGATCCAAATTTAAATCGTTTTAAATTCCAATTAATTCAAATTTGAATTAATCGAGGCTTAAATTTATCTAAAATTTATTTTTTCCAAATCTAAATTGTCGAAAATAGAAATAGAATAGATTTGAAGAGATTAGAATTTTAACTGGTCCAAAATTTAAATCTTCCATGTCTGATTTGATCTAAGTTTGAATTAAACCCAATTTGAATTATACAAATTTGAATTTATCGAACTTTGAATAAACCGAAAATAAAACTAATCCAAATTTTAATATGACTTTAAGTTTGAGTTGATCCAAGTTTGAATACTGATCCAAATTTGAATTTACTAAAATTTAGATTGATTAATAATTAAATTGATCGCAGTTTGAATAAATCAAAATTTGAATTAACCTACATTGAAATGGATTTAAAATTCAATTAATTCAAATTTGAATTAATCAAAGTTTGAATTCATCAGAAATTAAGTTGATCCGAAAATGAAAAAATTAGAATTCAAACTAATCCATACTAGAAATGATCCAAGTTTGATTTGGTCAAAGTTTGAACAAATCATAGTTTGAATTTGTCAAAATTTGAATTTATCAAAATTTGAATTTATCCAAATTTGAATTTATCCAAATTTAAATAAATAAAAATTAGAACTAATCCTAATTTGGATTCTTCAACATTAATTTCATCCAAGTATGAATTGAACCCAATTCAAATTGGTCCAAATCAAATAAAAATTTAAATAAATCAAGAACAAATCCAAATTTTTATCGTTCTAATTTTAAATTGAACTAAGTTTAAACTCATCCCAATTTGAATTGAATTAAGTTCGAATTGATATAAATTTGAATTGATCTCAGTCTAAATAAATCAGAATTTGAATTCAGTAAAATTTAAATTGATTTTAATTTCACTATATCCAAATTTGAATTAATCGAAAATTAATCCAAAATGTATTTTACTTAAATTTGAATTAAATCAGAATTTTAACTGATCCAAAATTAAAATTTTCCAAGTTTGAATTTACTAAAATTAAAATTGATTAAAAATTGAATTGATCGCAGTTTGAATAAACCAAAATTTTAATTAACTTAACCTAAATTTAAATCGATCTAAAATTCAATTAATTCAAATTTTAACTAATCAAACTTTGAATTCATCAAACATTTAGTTTATCCGAATTTAAATAGATCAGAATTTGAATTAATTTAAATTTTTCAAGTTTGATTTGACCTTTGAACAAATCTAAGTTTAAATTTGTCAAAATTTTTAATTTATCGAACTTTGAATAAATTGAAATTAAAACTAATCCAAATTTTAATATGGTCGTAAGTTTTAGTTAATCCAAGTTCGAAGTTTTGAGGTGATCCAAATTTGAATTTACTAAAAATCAAATTGATTATAAATTGAATTGATCGTAGTTTGAATAAATTAAAATTTGAATTAAGCTAAATCTAAATCGATTTAAAATTCAATTAATCCAAATTTGAATTAATCAAAGTTTGAATTCATGAAAAATTTAGTTGATCCGAATTTGAATAGATCAGAATTTAATTCATATTAGAATTTATCCAAGTTTGATTTGATCTAATTGTAAGTTTGAACAAATCGCAGCTTGAATTTTTCGAACTTTGGATACATTCAAATTTTGAATTCAAATTTCAAATAAATAAAAATTAGAGCTAATCCAATTTTTGGATTATTCTAAGTTTGAATTGATCCAAGTTTAAATTGATAGAGTTTAAATTGATTGCAATTTGAATTGAATCAAATGATTTAATCCAAGTTTTGATTCACCCAAATTTGAATTTACTGAAATTTGAATTTACCCAAATTTGAGTTGATTCAAGTTTGAATCGGCCAAAAACTAATTGATTATTTTTATAAGATCAAACTTTGAATTCATCAAACATTTAGTTAATCCGTATTTATATAAATCAGAATTTGAACTGATACAAATTAAAAATTTTCCAAGTTTGATATGATCTTTGAACAAATCTCAGTTTGAATTTGTCAAAATTTGAGTTTATAATTTATCGAATTTTGAATAAATCGAAACTAAAACTAATCCAAATTTTAATATGGTCGTAAGTTTTAGTTGATCGAAGTTCGAAGTTTTGAGGTGAACCAAATTTGAATTTACTAAAATTCAGATTAATTAAAATTTTAATTGCTCTCAGTTTGAAAAAAATGAAAATTTGAATTAATCTACATTTGAATAGATTAAAAATTCAATTAATCCAAATTTGAATTAATCAAAGTTTGAATTCATGAAAAATGAAGTAATCCGAATTTTAATAGTTCAACATTGATTTGATCCAAGTTTGAAATAAATCCAATTGAAATTGGTCCAAAACAAATCAAAATTTTAATAAATCGAATTTCAATTGTTTTAATCCAAGTTTTAATTCACCAAAATTTGAATTCACACAAATTTGAATTTATTCAAATTTGAATTTAATCAAATTTGAGTTTACACAATTTTGATTTCACACAAATTTGAATTGATGCAAGTCTGATTTATTAATCAATTAATTGATTAATTTATATAAGATCCTAAACGTGTGAAAAAGAATTCTGTATAATACATTTTCGATTAACAAATAAATTCATAGCGTAGTTTAAATAAATGAACAAATAATGCCAAAACTTAAAAATTGAACAATAAAGTTCTCAACTTAGAGATAATCTCTAAACATTGAATTGATCGCAGTTTCAATAAATCAACTCTCTAAATCTGAATTAGTGATTTTCAACTAATGAATTAGAGAAAAGAAGGTTACTGGTAAGTAATAAAATTTTTTACTAATTTCTAGTAGAAAATTACATATTTGAAAGTAAAATATCTATTAATTGAATTAGTGAAAGCTTAATTTTTCAATTAGTAAATATTTCACTTTCCAGGGAGTAATTTTCTACTAATAATTAGAAGTTTTCTTCTAACAATTAATAAAATTTTTTATTACTTAATACTAACCCATTTTTCTCCAATTCATTTGTAGAAAATCACAAATTCAGATTTAGAGAGAATATTTTAATTGATTTAAATTTAAATCGTTTCAAATTTGAATTGATACACCTTTGATGAATTAATATAAATTTTTACAAATTTTAATTTTCATTAATAATTGTTCATTTTTAGATAAACAATTTCTTGAGTTACATGGCCGAAAAGCACAGAGAAGTTAAAATACTTGATATTGGCACATCTTACCAAAATCGTCAAATAATGGGTGTTAAAGTTTCTTCTGGCGGAAGAAATAAACCGGCTATTGTAATTAACTCTGGGATTCATGGCCGAGAATGGATCGCTCCAGTCACTACACTTTTTACTCTTAATGAGCTTCTAAAAACTAAAAACGTGAATCATTTTCAAAATGTCGACTGGTATTTTATTCCATTGATAAATCCGGATGGATACGAATTTTCTCATACCAGAGTTAGTCATTCATTGAATCAATCAATCAATCAATCAATATTATATTTAAAGTTAAAGTTAGAGTAATTGAAGTTTTAGAGTCGATTATAATTATAAAAATATTATAATAAAATAAAAAATAACATAAATATAACTGAATAAATTAAATCCAATTAATTATAAATATTTAATATTATATAATAAAATATTTTTCTGTTGCAGAATCGACTGTGGAGAAAAACAAGATCAAAAATGAGAGGTTCTTTGTGTAGAGGTGTTGATGGAAATCGAAATTTTGAGTACATGTGGATGGGTAGGTTGAAAAGAATTATTTTATTAATAATTATTTATTAACAATTATTGGTATTAAAATTATTACTATTTTATTATTTTATTATTTTTACTAATATTTCTTTATTTTTCTCGTTTGGACATTTTTAATATTAATTTACTACTATTTAGTTTTTTTTAAGAATAATTTACTATTTTTATTATCATTACTACTACTATTATCAGTGAAAAGTTAAACAAGCGTAAAATCAAGTTTTAATATTTATTCATCATTTTCAATCTAATTTTCAGTTAAATAATCCAAATAGGGATTAATAATCCAATAGATAAATAATCCAATAGATTTTTACAGGTAAAAAATGCCTAACTCCAAAAAGTGATTAGAATATTGACGATTAATTAAAAAAAAATTAATTTAAATAATTATTAAAAAAAAAAAAAAAATGAGGAAAGAGTCAACTTTAGAGAAAAATGTAAAAATATTATTAAATTTAAGAAAACGAAGAAATTTCTTCTTTCTTGAAAGACAAATAATTTTCAAAAAGATATAAATTCTTAAGGGCATGTGATGGATTATGACGTCAGTGGTGAAGGAAAAATTTGTCCGTAACTTTTCTCTTAAAATATTGAATATTTTTTTATGAAACTTGGTAGAATTACTTAAAATGTCATTATGAAGGTCTCTTAGACCCGAATTTGTTTGAATTTTGTCGCAAAATTAATTTTTAAAAAAGTTTGCAATTTTTCGAAAATTTCCTAAAATTAAGTTTGGGCCAAAATTTAAACAAATTCGGGTCTGAGAGACCTTCATAATGACATTTTAAGTAATTCTACCAAGTTTCATGAAAAAATTTTCAATATTTTAAGAGAAAAGTTACGGACAAATTTTGCCTATGCCAGTGACGTCATACTCCATCACATGCCCTTAATACACCATTTTCTTTAAAATTAATATAAAATTTATAAAAAAGTTAATAAGTTGTAATAAAAATTAAAACAAAGTTTAAAAAAATCAGAGAAAATCTGGAAAAATATGAAGGAGTTTATAAGTAATCAGAACATTGGAAAAAAAATCCCTCCAATTTATTTAAAAATAAAAAAAAAACTGAGGAAATTTTTCGAAAAATGATAAATTTACAAAAGTATGAAATCAACTTTAGAAAAACAAAAAATACCTTGAAATATCAACAAATTAATCAAAATTGTTTTGGATTAAATTAATATGCAACGCTTTTTTTTCTAATACAAAATTGAATTTAAATAATCTGAAATTGGCTTAAAACAATCGCGCTGCAGATTATTTTATAAACATTTTCAGTGAAGTTTTTAAAAAGAAACTCTTAAAAATTGAAAAATGAAACAAAGTTTAAAATTTCAGAGAAAATCTGGAAAAAGATGACGGAATTTAAAAGAAATCGGAACATTGGAAAAAAATTTGTCGAAAAATGATAAAGTTACAAGAATGAATTTTTAACATAAATTAATAATAATTTTTTTATAATCGAATTTGCAGAAGTTGGAGCTACCAAAGAACCATGCGATTCAATCTATGCAGGAAATAAGCCATTTTCCGAAAATGAGACTCGAAGTTTGCGCAATTTTATAGTATCCTTGAATCAAAATATCAAAGTCTTTATATCTCTACACTCTTACGGAAAGGTAAATCTCTAAAACAGTATTTTAGTCACAAACTCGTGAAATTGCAGATTAAATATTAATTTCGTTTTAGTACTTTTTACATCCTTGGGGATACACTGAAAGGCTTCCACAAAATGAACCCATTCTTGTGAGTATTTGACGTATGTTTCAATTAATTAAATTAACTAAGTAGAAATACTTTCTTTTTCATTTGAAAAATTAAGTTCAGTAAATATTAATTGTAATTAAATAAAGAAATTATTCCTAAAATCAACTAGGAATATTATTTCCAAGATTTAATAATTAATTAGAATTTCGATTAATTAGGTTTGAAAGGAAAGTTCTTTGAGAAATTTTTCTTTTAATTTTTTTTTCTCTTTTTAGAGAAAAGTAGGACAAGATGCAGCTGACGCTGTAGCAGAGCTCCATGGGACTCAGTATATTATTGGTAGTTCCAGTTTATTACTTCGTAAGTATCAACTAATTAAATTAATTAATTAATAATTTGATATTTACGTGAAAATTGGATTTAGATTAATTTTGCCCGTAAAACAAAATTTTAAAACATTAATTTGAACATTTAAAGAAAGTATTAAGTTCAAATATCGGTTTAAAAACTTTTTCTACATTTTTAGAAACTATTTTTAAAAATAATGTAATTTTTTGTAGATCCAGCAGCTGGCGGAATTGACGACTGGGCAATGGCTATGGGTGGTGCGGAATTAGCATTTTCCATAGAACTTCCGGGTTATACATTTGTCATAAATGCAACACGAATTAAACCTATCGGTTTAGAAATCTTTGAAGCTTTGAAAGTTTTCGCTAAATTCGCCGAAGTAGGCATTAAATATGGATAAAAATTATACAATAGTAACTAAGGGGTCATCCATAAATTACGTGGTCTGTTAGGGGGGAGGGGGGGGGTCAAGCAAAATGCTATGCTAGACTACATGGGGGGAGGGAGGTGTTCGAGTCCGAGCAACGTAGCTTTGTATTTTAATTTCACAGATATTTTTTTTTAAATAGCGTTGGCAACTCAAAAATCATTTCGAGAGAATTGAATTGAACCGAGTCTATGCTTACCAGAAAACCTTGAAGTTGTTAAAAATAAGAATTATAAGGGGAGACTGCGACATTCTCAGCTATGTATGTGAAAGAATTCACTTTACTAATCGTCATTATAATTTTTATAGTAATATTTTACAAGGAATTCAACGGCCATAAAAAAGATTGGTTAAAAAATTTGTTGACTATATTCGAATTTTTATTTTTTGTCAAAATTAAAAGATTTTAAAACCCATGAGTATTTTTTTGAAAATATGTTTTTTAATAGAAAAAAATTGGGGACCCAAAAATTTAAATTTACAATTTTTGAAGCAATATTTCTGTAAAAAATTAATTTTTTTCTGTAGAAAAGGGTTATATCTGACAATCTTAATGAAAAATAAGATCGAAAAAAATTTACAAACTTCTGAAGATGTTTAGGAAATTAAAAAATCATTTACGAATTTCCGTCATTTTAGCTGCATAATTAGTTTAGAAAAGTTTTCTTTTGCAATATGTTAAGTTTTTCCTAAGCCATTTTTGTTTTGTTTGATTTACATTTTACAGCTCCCCAAATTTGGATAGTGAAAAGTGGACCACTAATTTTTTGTAATATTTAACTACTTAATTTAGTAGTTTTTACCTTTAACTCAAATTTTAGTGAAAAGTCAATACAATTTAGGGGGCGTCCACAAATAACGTGACATCTTTTTTTTTATTTTTTCGACCCGCCCCTTGTCATAACTTATCACACATTTGTCAATCACCCTTTTAAAGTTATGTCAAAATTTTTTGAACCCCCTCCCCTCTCTATTTTATATCGTGTTAAAAAATTATTATTAAAATTTTTTTATTGTCTTGAAGTTTTCGTATTTTGAACTCCAAAAAATTACTAAATTTTCATAAAACATACAAAAAACACATTGGGATATAAGATCTACATAAGCATTTAACATATAAAAATCAAATAATAGTCATTAAATCTGAATCAGTTAAATATGACTAATTATTAGTAAAAAATTAACTTCATTATAAAAAGTAAAATTTGACTAATTAAATTAGTAAACAGAATTTAATTAAACTATTCGTTATTTGACATAACCTAAAAGTGAATTTAACCAATTAATAGTTATTTTTTACTAAATGATGATTAGTAGAAATATAACTAAATTAATTATGAATGTGAAAAGATAAAAAATCTTTAATGATTTTTTAATTTCCGAAACATCTTCAGACGTTTTTATATTTTTACCCTTTTCTCCAAAAAAAATAAAATAATTTTTTTACCAAAAAAAAGGTTCAAAAATAGTAAAATCTAAAATTTTGGGCCGCAAATTTTTTTTCTATTAAAGAAACATGTTTATCTAAAATAATTAAGCATGGATTTTAAAATCTTTTAATTTTGACAAAAGACAAAAATTCAAAGATTGTCGAAAAAATTTTTGGCTGATTAAAATTAAAAATTATTTTAAAAATTGTAGCGACAATTAGTTAAGTTAATTCTTTTACATAGCTGAAAATATCGATGCAGTCTCCCCTCAAAACCATTATAACAAAGATCTCCCTGTCAAGCGATAAAATATAACAAAATGTTTATTATATAACGTATTTTCTAATTAGGTTATATTTTAATGGGAGAGTTCTTTCTAATGTAATTGGTAAAATTCTATTGAAACCAATGATTTAATAAATAGTAAAATAAAAAATAATAAATCTAATTTACAATTAAATATTACAGCAATTATTTTTACGCCAGAAATTATATATTTAGGCATTATAAGACGTTTAAAAAAAAGCCACGTGCCCTTATGAGGGGGGGGGAGGGGGTCTATCAAATGCTACGTTAAGCTACATCTAATAAGATACTACATGTCAGTTTAAAATTTGAATTGAAAGTGATCAGACCGACTTAATACTTTTTAAAATTCTCCTTTTTGTCAGAGTTTCAATGTATGTTTAAAATAAAAAATTTGTTATTGTTAAAAAAAATATGATTTATTCTTGAATTAAAAAATTTAAATTTTAAGAAATTGACTAATTCGACAGACAAAAGTAAAACAAAATTAAATTTTAGGAAAGATTATTTTGAGTAACTGAGTAGTCATAAAAGTTAGTAGTAATTTGGATACAAACGACTATTCCTCGAAAAGAAAATTTTTTCCAACACATAAAATGTTTACTGCTTTTGTCACGTTTTTTGCTCTAACAAATCTTGTATTTGCGACAGCCGAGTACATACCACCAATAAAGGGGTAAGTTCACTTTTTTTTCTCTAAAAAAATCGTTAAGTTTTAATTCAATTCAAAATAAGAAAGACGAATTTTAAATTAAATTAGAAAAGCGAATTTAAACTTAAGAATGGAAAATTTAAACTCATTAAAGCTAAAATAGAAAGCTTTAAACCAAGGAATAAATTTTAAATTAAAAGTAAATTTAAACTAAGAAACAAAATTAAAAAAAAAAGAAAATACTAAAATTGAAAGTGTAAAAAAATTTTTCTTTGTCTAGTATGCAGTTGCTCTCAATTACTTGTGAAACGCAAGAAAAGCTTGATTTCGTGCTTAAATTTAAGAAAGACGTGGATTTTGATTTTTTAAACGTCCTTAGTTCTTCCTCTGAAAATGTTAAAGTTGCAATCACGAACGCTAAAGTCGCTTATTTCAAAAAGCAGCTTGAAAGTCATGGCATTGAATATAAAGTTTATGTAGAAGATGTTGAAAAACTGTTGAAAGAGGAAGAAAAAATTGCTAGAAGAAGGCGTCGACGAAGCCCTATTAATTTTACATTACCATATTCTTTTGACTATTTTCCACGATATGACGATGTAAGTATTCATTTAAAAAAAAGGACTACCTAGCAACTTATTTTAAAGTCTCAATTTTTGTCTAAGAGCTTATTTATATTTAATATTCATTTAGGTAATAATTTAATTTATAGAAGACTGTGTCCTAGGGAAATAAAAAGTACAGTTTATTGTTCTAGGGATATAAAGTACACTTTATTGGCCTTGGACAAAAAAGTACATTTTATCGGCCTAGGGAAATAAAGTGCATTTTATTGGCCTAGGGAAATAAAGTACATTTTATTTTCCTAGAGAAGTAAAGTATACTTTTTCTAACTAGAGAAATAGGTATCTATTATTTAACGCAGAGAATAAAACATTATTAATTTAGATAAACAATTACCTGAGACGAATGTCTGAAACCTATGACGATATTTCCTTAATTGACATCGGCTCATCTTTCGAGTCTCGTAAAATGTATGGTGTTAAAATTTCAAATAATAAGTCAAATAACACAAAACCGGCTATTTTAATTGATGCTGGAATTCATGCTCGTGAATGGAGTTCTATAACTACTGCACTTTTTGCCATTCCAGAACTTGTTAAAGAGAGTAACAAACATCTTTATGAAAATGTCGATTGGTATATTTTCCCTTTAATTAATCCAGACGGATATGAATTTTCTTACTCTAAGGTATGAAATCTTAGTAAATATTATGATGTATGATTTTATTTTATTTTTATTGTTAGCATTTTATTGTTATTTGGTATTATTTAAACAAAATTTCATTAAGAAAATTAATTTTTTGACAGTATCGACTTTGGAGAAAAACACGATCAGACCACATTAATTTCTATTGTAAAGGTGTTGATGCAAATAGAAACTTTGGTTACAGATGGATGGGTAACTATTAATTAATTAGAAATAAATTAATTAAAGCGCAGAAAACTATTAAACTTCCTATTATTGCATTTATTTATTTATCTGGTTTTTAATTAAGTTTAGTATTAAAAATTGTGTTTTTGTTGGAGAAGATTACAAGCATCACAGACAGTCACCTTTTCACCTTTTTTTACCTTTTTTGATGAATTGTCACCTTTTTCACCTTTTTTGATGACTTATCACCTTTTTACATCTTTTTTCACCTTTTTTGGGGTCAAGAATATATAATTTTTTTTAAATATTTTGAAGTATGTTCACAAATTTCAGATTCAATGCTTGAATTTAGTTTTATTGATGATTGATACAATAAGAAAAAATCCGATTTACTAATAAAAAAAGCTATGAGAATGAATAGAGTCGAATAAACAGTTATCTAATCTTTTTTATGTTCCTGGTATTTATGTAAATAGAATTAACATTACCATAACTATTTTCGTCATTTTGTAATTTTCCTTTCAATTCTCAATTATTTTCATCATATTTTAAATAATTCTTATATCTTCAATTTATTTCCTCCATTTTTAACTATTTTCTTCAATTCTCAATTATTTTCTTCAATTTCCAATTATTTTATTCAGTGTTCCATAACCCTCATCTTTTTTCAATTGTCAATTATTTTTTTGAACTTTCAATATAATTCTTTAATTATCTTCTTCAATTTTCAATTGAATTCATCAATTTTCATTTATTTCCTAAAATTTTTACTATAATTTTCTTCAGTTTTTAATTGACATCTTAATATTCTTCTTCAATTTCGTAATTATTCTTTAACTTTTTGGTAATTATTTTATTCTCTTGTCGATTATTCTCGACAACTTTCGAATTTTTTTACTTTTTTTTTCAATTTTCAAGTATTTTTCTTAATATTTAATTAATTTAGTAATTTTTCTCTTAATTATCAATTATTTTCTTAAAAATTTAATTTAATTCTTTAATCTTTTATTTATTTCTTCAATTTTTAATATTTTCTCCAATTACAATTCTCGTCATTTTTCAATTATTTCTTTCAATTATTAATTATTTTCCACAATTTATAATTATTTCCTACAATTTTTTCAATTATTCTTTTAAAATTTTATAATTATTCATTTTTTTCAATTTTTTTGTTTTGTTGTCTATTAATCTAACCAATTGTCAATTATTTTCGCCATTTTATAATTATTCTTTAATATTTTGTTCTGTTGACAATTATTCTCGACAATTTTCTAATTTTTTTTCAATTGTCAATTACTTTCTTAAAACTTTACTTTAATTCTATAAATAAATGAAATAAATAAATAAATTATAAATTTAGTTTTATTTTAATCTTAAATTTATTTTTTCAATTCTTAATTATTTTCTTTTCTCAATTATTATTTTTAATTTGAAATTCCAGTCTTTAATTTTAAATTATTTTATTCAATATTCAATAATTCTTATCTTTTTTCAATTATCAATTATGTTTTTTAATTCTGAATTTAATTTTTAAATTTTCAATTTATTTCTTAATTTTTTTATTATTTTCTTCAAATTTTAATTTTTTTCAGTTTTCAATTATTTTTGTCTATATTCCACAATTTTGAGCTTTTTTAATTACTTATTTTCAATTTTTAATTTTATTCTTTAAATTTAAATTCCATTTTTCAATTTTTTTTTGATTTTTAATACAGTTGTTCAATGTGTAATTATTTCCAACAATTATTCCTATAATTTTCTTAAATGTTCTATTTTCTTAATTTCTTAATCTAATATTTCTTGCTTAATTTTTTCAGTTATTTTTTTTAGTTGTCTATTAAGCTTATCATTTTTCAAATTTTTGTTTTTAATTGTCAATTTTTTTTGTCATTTTTTAGATATTTTCTTCAACTTTTCAATTATTCTCGTCATTTTTCAATTACTTCTTACAATTATTCATTATTTTCTTCGATTTCCCATTGTTTTACGAAATTTTTCAATTTCCAGTTATTTTCTTAAAATTTTATAATTATTCTTTTATTTTTTCAATTTCATCATTATCATCATTTTTAAGATATTTTCTTTAATTCTGTAAAATTTCTCGTAATTTTAATTATTTATTGCATTTACAAAAATTTATAGTTTTAAATTAGTGTTGCATTCGAGCGAGCTATCGCTCGAAAAAAACGAGAATCTCGTGAAAAATACATTGAAAACAAATGAAGATACTATTTGTATCTTTTTTTTTAAATGAAAGGACCGATTCTCGAATGCATCACTATTTTAAATGACTAAAAACAATGCAAAGGTTTTACAAAGTGTTAATATTGCTACTTATTTTATATTTGGTCATGGAATTTGATGAAAAATATTCTGGAAAACCTGAAAGTCATTGAATATTGAAATTTTGAAAACGTAGCAACCCTGTTTTAAACACATTCCAGTTTATTGTTTGTTATATTTTTTGTCACCTTTTTGTTACCTTTTTCAGAGGAAAAATTCACCTTTTCACATTTTTTTTAAGATAAAAGGTACTGTGATGCCTGAGATTATTTACACTTTCGTTTTTAGTGAGGAATGGTTAATTTTCTAATAATGTAAAAAACTTTTATAATTAGATACAACAGAGAACACGAATCTTCTAGTTTCTGACAATCCTTGCGAAAACATTTATGCCGGAGATAGAGCATTTTCTGAAATTGAGACTAGAAATTTGCGAGACTTTGCGTTGTAGAACATTATTTGCTTACAATTAGTTTTTAATTGTAAATGATTAATTTACGAATAACAATATAAAAATCTTTTTTAATTAGACGCAACAGAGGACACGGATAATAATCGATTTGTAGATCCTTGTGACAATGTGTACGCCGGAGATAGAGCATTTTCTGAAATTGAGACTAGAAATTTGCGAGACTTTGCGTTATCTAAAAATGGAACTATCAAATTATACGTTAATTTGCACTCTACAAGTGACAATGAAACGGTATTACGTTCAAAATCAAATATTTATATAAGTTTCTCCATTTTTTAATTATCTTAATCTGTCTTAATTGTCAGTAGATTTTATTTCTAATTTTTTTCAAATTTCTTTGGAAATTTAACGATTCACTTTACTAAATTTTATTTTAATTTGTTTATCGTTTAATATTATAATTTTAGAATTAATTAATTTAGAATCTTCTAGAATTTTTTAGAATCTTAAATTCTAAATTTCTTTTGTTTCAGGTAATTGTCCTTCCTTGGGGATTTACAAGAAATTATCCCAGTAATTATCAAACTTTGGTAAGTTTTTGATCTAAATAACATTTGTTGAATGACTAAATAAAATTGCAACGAATTATTATTGTAATACTAAATTTAACACTTTTCAGTTGGATCTAGCGAAAAAATCCGCGGCTGCAATATCACCTCTTTACGGAACTAATTACACTATTGGAGTTGCTAGTCATATTTATTGTAAGTTAAAAAAAAACATATTATGTAATCTGAAACTTCAATGTACATTTTCATACACAATTGACTAAAAAGTTTAGTAGATAAAAAGCATACAGATTGTTTCTCAAAAAAAAAAAAACTATCCAAAAATTATACATTTTTTCATTTTTAGGCTCGACTAAAAGTAGAGTCGATTGAAATACTTATTAAATCAAATTTGTATTGATTAAAATTTCGATGGATTGAAGCTTGTATCGATTGATTCATGATTATAAAATTCGAATCGATTTAAATATTTAGATTGATTGTAATTTTGACCGATTGGTACCGATTAAAATCGAGATTGATTAGAAATTAATTGGTGTCAAAATTTTGTGAAATTGTTAAAACAATATTTTTGGCCCCTTGTATTATAATTTAAAAGTCAAAGATAGAGGTACTAAAAGCTAAAAGCTTTTATTAATTTTTTCAGAAATGAAAAAGGTATCTGATACGTTTTGAAATTGGTAAAAATTTTCTTTTAGAAAGGCTTGAAGTGGATCATTTTGGTATCACACAAAGTCGCTCTTTTTTACAAAGTCGAATCCATTAGAATGTGCTAGGTGATGAAATTAATTCAACGCTCTTTGCGTGCTACATTCGTTCAAGTGTCTTAATTGGTTATAAAATTATTGCACAAGAATTGTTTTAATCGTTAAAAAAAAGGTTATGATAATTTATGACTTTAAAAATATTTTCTTTTTAACAATTGTCTCACGTATGCTTCTAAGTTATAAAGATGCAAAATTATTAATTTTTGATAAATCAACCTGATTCTTATTCAATTTTCAGTTAATGCAATACAATGTTTTAGTTTAAATAATTAAATTTTTATTTTTTGTTTTAGATATTGCACCTGGTGCGAGTATTGATTGGTTTATGGGAGTTGCAAATGCTTCGATAAGTTATGCTTTGGAATTACAAGGTATAGCTTTTATTACACCTGAAGATAAAATAGTGAATATTGGGCTAGAAACTTTTGAAGCTTTTAAAGTTTTTGGAAAATATGTACAAGATAATTCCTAAAACGTAATCTCTTAAATGTCAATGTTTTTGGTTGTGATGCGTCACTTTTTATGACACTGGGAGTATAATATAAAGATTCTGCGTTAACATAATTAAAATCTTTTGTTAGGATAAACTTTGATAAGTTATTATTATTATTATTTGTTTATTAAGAACAAATACAACAGTCCGAAGACCAATAACAGGATTATATACAATATGATAATACAGTATGTAAAATAGACAATATGCATAAAATAGATATAAAATATAATATAACTCGAAAGTAAACGTAGCTTGTTTAAATTCGCATAACAAAATCATTCACCAATTGCAAAAATTCTTTGAAAGGAATAGTAAATATATCGAAATCACATTCGTTGCAAATATTGTTAATAATCTTACACATATCATTCACAATAGTACCCTTCAGAGGTTTAGTACCAGAGCAGAAGGGTTTAGTAGACCTAAGATCATAATGAGAAACGAAAATTGGTACGAGAGATAATAAATCTGGACAATCTAAAGTCCTTACAATCTTGAACAAGAAAGCAGCAAAGTTAACCAATCTTCGCTTCTCGAGCGTTTGCACATTAAAAGTGCTACACAGTTCATTGTAGTCAGAACCAGGAAGGAGAAATTCACGGTGTTTTTTAAAATATAGGAATTTTAAAAATCTTTTTTGACATTTATCAATTAAATCAGCTAAAACCTTTGCAATATTATGCCAAATAACTGAGCCATACTCCAACCTGGTTCTAACAAGAGAGAAAAATAACGATTTTAACAGAGATTCATTGTTAAATCTTTTGCAAGTGCGCATAATAAAACCAAGGCAACGATTGGCATCTCTTACAATACCATCCACATGCAAATTAAATTTCAATGAACTATTAAAATTTATGCCGAGATCTTTTATAGTAGTAACTCTATCAAGTGGATGACCATCAACAGTATACTGAAAAAATAAAATATTTACTTTCCTAGAAAAAGTTATAACGAAGCATTTTGAAGGATTTAGATCCAGCATATTATTCTTACACCAATCAGAGAAAGAATTTAAATCATTTTGTAAATCTAAGCAATCATTAGTATTATTAATAGATTTAGATATTTTAGCATCGTCAGCATAAAGTAGCAATTTATTTTTTATAGATAAGTCAAGATCATTCATATGAAGTACAAAAAGTAATGGCCCAAGATTAGACCCTTGTGGCACACCGGAAGTTGAAAAAAACGGAACTGAAGAGAATCCAGAGTATTGCACTGTCATATTCCTGCCCTGCAAAAACGATTGCAATAAACTTAGCAATTTATCTGGTAAACCCAGAATTTGCAATTTCGAAACTATTTTGCAATGATCAATACAATCAAAAGCTTTTGAAATATCAGTAAAGGTAACATCCACTTGATTATGAGTAATTAATGATGATTCAATAAATTGTATAAAAGACGTTAAATTCGTGACAGTGGATCTTCTTTTTACAAAACCGTGTTGTGCTGTAGACAATATAGGTGCCAGATAAGGCTAAATAATGTCACAGATTATTTTCTCAAAAATTTTCGAGAAATTACATAATAAACAGATAGGACGATAGTTTAAAATTTGTGATTTGTCACCTTTTTTAAATATAGGACAAACTCTAGTTTGTTTCCATAAATCCGGAAATGTACCAGAATGCAATGAGAGATTGAAAATAAAAGTTAACGGTTCAGCTAGTTCGTTAAAGCAGTTTTTAATAAATATACTAGGAATCTTATCGCTGCCAGATGTCAGATTACCCTTTAAATTACGCAATTTAACTTCAACCTCACGTTGCAGAATAGCCAATCCATCACCAAATAAAATCAGAAATTTATATATAGAAGGTTGTAATGATTGAGAGGAAGGTTTATAAACTTTAGAAAAATGATCAGCAAAAGAGTCAACAATATCTTGAGCATTATTCAATTCAAAACCGTTATAATACATAATACCTTGAATTCTCGAAGATTTGTTAATATTATTAGCATAAGACCAAATGGCTGATGGATTTTCAAACAACTCTTTTTCCAAACGTGATTGATATACTAAATAAGATTTATTAATTTCTAATTTTATCTGCTGTCTTACATGCTGATATTCAAGTAAATAATAATTACAACCAGATTTTTTATTTAACTTTCTCAATTTATCTTTAACTTTTATACTATTAATTATTTTAAAATTATACCATTTAGGATATTTCAATTTTTCTTTATTTTGCGAAATTATACCAATATGTGTCTCGAACAATTCGTATAGTTTTTCATAAAAAAGACTCAGAGCATAATTAATATCAGTACATTTATACAGAAACGACCAGTCTATATTTAACATACTAATTCTTATATTTGTAAAGTCTGTACCATTAAATTTGAATTTTTTATCGTTAATGTTGCTTAAGAATAAATTCTTTTTACTATTAGTAGGAGAGATGACAGATTCAAACCGAATAATAATTGGCGGGTGGTAATCGTCAACAGGTAACAGTGGAAGTTCATTACTAATTACCTCACAAGGAAATGTAGCAATAACCAAGTCCAAATATCTATCATTTATATTATTAACGTCGTTATATTGATGGAGATTATGTGAATCTAAAAATGTATGTAAAATAACTGATTTATTGTCGCGAATACCAGAAACGACATATTTCTTTAAATAGGGAATATTAAAGTCACCGATTAAGATATAATTATTTGAACAGTCAGTACAGACATTAGACAATAAATCAAAAAATTCCTCAAATTCTAATAGAGGAATATCAGGAGTAATGTAAATAGCAATTAACGTAATAGGATTTGATTCAATGAAAATTTTGCAAGCAACAATATTATAATATGGTGAAATTTGAAATGCGTTTAATAAAACGTAACAAGAGGTAAGCATATTTTTTACTGCAACGAGAACACCACCACCCAATCTAACCGATCTGTCATCTCTATAAAGAGTGAATAACTCTTAATCAAAAATCTCTCCATCACATGTAGAATTTTTAAGCCAAGTTTCGGTAAAGACCAAAATATCAAAATCAGAAACATCCAATGAAGAAGATAAAATGTCAAGTTTAGTATTTATCCCTCTTACATTCTGATAGTAAATCACAAGTTCATTTAATAAATCTAAGTTAGTAGTATGTGAACGATTGAATGTATTTGTTAAACAAAAAGAATTAACCTGAGAGCTGGAACAATTATTTAATGTTTTGATTTTACAATTTTGGATTCTCCCCGAATTTCCCTGATAATTAAGTTCTCCTCCCCGGATGAGCGACGATCCTGAAGAATCTTGACAGTATCCCTGTGTTGCTGTCTCTGAATAAGCGTACGGTCCTGAGTCAGAAATAATTTCATTGAAGAAACCTGCTGTGTTTTTTTCCACTTCCCAAAGGCATGAAGAGTTGATAGGTTTTTCTGCTCGTCCACAAATCTTATTCGGATAGGGCGTGGAGGACCCAAATTCTGTTTATAAATTCCCAGTCGATTAATTTTAATCTCATTATTATTATGTAAAGAATTAAAAGAAGACAGGAAATTGTTGACATTAGTAATTTCAAGCTCCATTAAATCAGATTTACTCCTCTTACCATCCGTATTTATTTCCGGGTATCCAAACAAAACAAGATTTTTTTTTCTTTGAAGTCTATCTTCCATTTCACTAAAGCAAAATGATGAAGGATGACCTTCCTCAACGTGTTTAGCGGTCCTATCTGTATTTTGAATCTCACAGACTTGTAGTTCGAGGTTCTCAATCCTCTCCACAGCATCATTAGTTTTCCAGAATATGTATCAAGAGATTTTTTTAGATCAGTAATTTCCTTTTGAACAACATCAATCTTACTTGTAATAAATTCTTCAGAATCCTTTTTAGTTTTTTCGTAGTGCGAATCAAGTAACATGCTAATATTGTCCAAAGAAACTTGGGGTGGTATTGGCGACACTGATCTAGAGGTCGGCTTATGCGAGCAACATTTAAGTTTCCCTGTAGATTTATTAATAGCAACACTTGTACATCCAGGATGATAAAAGACACCACACGGGCACGAAAAGGCATCACCCGCAATAATTGCATTACACTGGAAACAGGATCTAGGATCCGGCATATTAATCACAGTATCCAAACAGTTTGAGAAACACTGAACCACACAGTATTAAAATGAAAAATGATAGTTAACATGCTGATACCACGATAGAAATCATTAGAACTTATATCAATTAAACAATAATGTTCAAGAGAAACAGTCTGCCCGAAATTATCAATAAAATAGTTTATAAGCAAGGCAAAAACTAAGATAAGACGGGAGCGACTTTAATTCACAGCTACGCGCTCGCGGCCATATTGCCAAAAAAAAATTTATTTTATTTTTTAATCATTAAGTCGTATCGTTTACAATATCGTATCAACGTATCATTTTCAAACAATCATAGAAACAACTTTTAAATAATAAAAGTCATTTCAGAAGATTACGTATTTATTTCTCCTAAATTGGAAACATAAAATTCCCGGTTTTTGTTCCTAATTTTTTCCGGTTTTTATTCTTGTTAACTTAAAATTTATTTTAAGTGTGAAATAGACCTACAAATGACTACAAAAATTGAAGATAACAGTTAAAAATTGAAGAAAATAATTGAAATTCAAAGAAAATAATTAAAGAATTAAATATTAAACTTTACAAAAAATAATAATTAAGAATTAAAAGAAACAAATAATAATGAAAAGAAGTAATTAATAATGGAAACAAATAATTGAACAATGACAAAGATATTTGACAATTAGAAATAAAATTTTAAAAAAAGTAAATATTAATCTACAATTGAACAATAATTGAAAAAATTGAAAAATGGTTATTAAATTCAAAGAATATAATTAAAAATTGGTTAACTAGATAGAAAATAAAAAAAAAATTAATTTAAGTTAATAATAAAAAATTGAAGAAATAAATTGAAAATTAAATAATGAAATTGAAATCAGAAAAACACAGAATTATTGAATGTTAAAAAAAAAACAATTAAAAATTGAGAATTAAAATTGAAATTCGAATGCAATAATTGAGAATTAAAAAAACCCACTGAACAATTGTATTGAAAAAAGAAGAAACTAATTTATAATTAAAAAAAAAATGGAAAATGCCAGGAATTATTTAATATTGAAAAAAAAACATTAGAAATTGAAGAATAGAACTGTTATTTAAAGAAATTAATTGAGAACTAAAAAAAATAATTCAACAATTGAACAAAATAATTAAAAATTAAAGAGAATCATTGAAAATTGAATAAAATAATTGAAGAAAGTACTTAAAAATTAAAGACAATATTTGAAAACAGCAGAAAAATTCAGAAATCGACAGAAATAATTGCGATTTGTTGAAAATAATTTAAAAATTATTAATTTAAATAAAAATTGAAAGAAAAACATAATTTAAAAAAGCTGAGAATTGTTAAATATTGAAGAAAATTGAAAAGAAATTAAAAATTGAAAGAAATTAAGAAATTGAAAGAAATATGCCAAAATAATTGAAAATTGAAGAAAATAATTGAAATTTAAGAAAAAAAATTGGAAATTGAAGAAAATAATTGAGAATTTAAAAAAAGTCATTATAAAAAGACTAGAATTATTGAATATTAAAAAAAACAATTGAAAATTAAAGAATGGAATTTAATGTCGAAAATTATAATTGAGAATTAAAGAAAATAAGTGATAATTGAAGAAAAAAGAAATTGAACAACCCAGGAATTATAGAATTTGAAGAAAACAATAAAAAATGAAGAAGGTAGGTAATTGTAATTTGAAGAAATTAATTTAAAATTGTAGAAAATAATTTGAAATTGAAGAAAATTAGATTTTATAAAAATTGTTGAATAATAATTGATGAATTGAATTAAAGTTTCAAAAACATAACTAATAATTGAAAAAAAAATATTGAAAAAAGCCAATAATTATTGATTATAGAAGAAAATAATTAAAAATTAGAGGAGTTATTGAGATGTGAAATAAATAAATGATAATTGAAAAAAATAGTTGAAAAAAGACGAGAATTATTGAATATTTAATTAAATAATTAAAAATTGATGGAAATAATTCAGATCTGAAGAAAACAATTAAAAATTGATGAAAATAATTAAAAATTGAAGAAAATAATTTAAAATCGTAGAAAATATTTCAGAAATAAAGAAAAAAAAATAATAAAAAATAATTGAAAATTAAAGAAAATAATTGGCAATTGAAGAAAATAGTAGATAATCGAAGAAAATAATTGAGAAATTTATTTCAGTATATACGGGCGGGAGGCCCATTACAATTCGATATAATCATAAAAAAAAAAATAATAAATATAAATATAAACAATACAATAAAAATGTAAACTAATATCACATATACAATTAAACAAATAAATAAGTAAATATGGCCATACTTTAATTAATGTTTCCTTCGTTATTTTATTTAAAGGAGAAAAGATTTCTCAGATTGGAGATAAATCCGTTGAGTCCGCCGTTAAAAAAGTCTAATTCCTCTGAGAAGTAGTTAGCCTCTCTATTCAGCCTATTAAATACTGAGTATTTACAATAGTTGGTCTTAGTATTAGGCACATAGAAAGGCAAACAATATCTCAGAGGTCTGGCAGGAGCCGAAAAAGATATCGATGACAAAACCTTGGGACAGCGGATGGTGCCGTTGATGACTTTAAACAGAAAAATACAATCTGAGTAGAGAAATCTTGACTCGACTTTGGGAATGCAGAACTGACGTCTTAGACTATCATACTCATGAGAGAAATAGTCGTAATTAATATTCATCTGGATAGCAGCAAATCTTAAAAAACGATTTTGGACTCGTTCGAGTCTTAAAATATGGACCGAATAGTAAGGAGACCATATGACAGAGGCATATTCCAACTTGGATCTCACAAAAGAAAAATATAGAGACTTGAGAGCATATAGTGAGTGAAAATTTGAGGCATTACGCCTTATAAATCCCAGAGAACTGACTGCCTTATTGACAACATCAGAAATGTGTGCATTAAATGATAAGTCACTGCTAAGCGTGACGCCTAAATCACGCATCTGACAAACCCGACTGACAACAGCACTGCCAATAGTGTAATCGTAAAGGAGCGTAGCCCTTTTTTTTGAAATCGAAATTGTGCAACATTTGCTTATTTTTAGCCGTACACCATTTCGATCACACCAACCGCAAAGGCCGTCTAAATCAGATTGAATCAAAAGGCAGTCAATTCTGTCAGTTATCCGACGGTAAAACTTTAAATCATCAGCGTAAAGTGAAAATTTACAGAATTTGAAAACTAATTTAATGTCATTAATGAATAAAATAAATAAAAGTGGACCCAAGTTGGACCCCTGTGGCACTCCCGATGTAGCCAAAAACAAGCTAGAATATGAACCCCCCACTCGAACACACTGATACCTTTCGGTTAAATAACTATTTAACCACTTAATCAAATTCAGGCATACCCCCATAGTTTTCAGTTTTTGCAAAAGCAATCTATGATTTATTTTGTCAAAGGCCTTTTAGCAAAATCCGTATATATTACGTCAGCTTGCATACCCAAGTCGACAGAAGAAAACAAGTTTTTTACATAGACACTCAAATTTGTGACAACCGAGTGTCCCTTAACGAAACCATGCTGCTCTTCAATAATTAAATTAGACAATTAGTGAAGAGCAGCACGACTTCAGAAAGAGAGCAGAGATGCCGTCTGGACCAGCCGACACAGTCGTATCCAAGCCAAGTATTTTTTTTTCTTATACAATCCTTAGAAATGGGAAATGAATTAGGATCAACAGCACCAGACACCGTCCGCATATCCAATTCCTCATCTGAGAGAGGCTCATACACTGATTGAAAGAAAGACGCGAACTGTTCAGAGATATGAGAATATCCCTCGGCAATACTGTTATCCAAAAACATTTGATTTGGAATGCGAGATGACTTGCGAGATTCATTAACGTATTTCCAGAAAAACTTTGGGTCAGATGTAACGGACCTCTCCACTCTGCGAATATATTCACAGTAGCATCTCTTTGATAAAGATTTACATTTAGCACGCAACTCTGTGAATAAGTTAAAAAAATAATAAGAATTCGAGTACTTGTAGTTGAAATGAGCAATTTTCTTTTCTCTAGTAAGACGTCTCAATTCGTTAGAGAACCATGAAGGAAATTTTGATCTATGTAATTCCTTTATTGGAATGAACAATTCAAGGACAATATACAAATACTCATAAAAAATATCAACAGCCTCCTCTATATTCAGGTTAGAAAATAAACTTGCCCAATCAATTGAAGAAAGAAACGAATTAATGTCAAAATAATTAGCATTTAGAAAATCATGTTTTACTGGGTAGAAACAATTTCGAGAATAATCATTAGTATTGCTATGTCGATTTCTTAGCTGTGAAAAATTATCAAATAAAATTTCTAAACACAGAGAAGGATGCTGATTGTCCTCGGCCAAAAGTGATTCAGAGGCTAAACTCAGGTTGAAATATTCAATATTAGTAAAAATAAGATCTAATAACGATTCGTTAGTGTTCCTAAAAAAGTTGATTTGAAATAGGTTAAGATAATTTAATGTGTCATCAACTAAATTTGCAATTTGATTGTGTAAGCCTGAGTTGCGCACTTTAGAATAGCAACGTCTATTATCATACTGATCGTTAAAATTATTATTAAAATTGTTGCTATTATTATTATTAATTCCCCAATCAGCAAACGGCATATTAAAATCCCCAAATATAATAAAAATTGAGTTTGGGAAAGAAGTATAAATTTCTTCTAAAATGCTACAAAATGAATTATACTTATCTAAATTGCTGTTTGAGGGGATGTAAAACGCACCAACAATGATGTCAGTAAAATATAATTTAAATCGAACGAAGACATGTTCAACAGAATTGTCATGAGTAAATATTGACAAACCATGCAAGCCAGATCTGACTGCAACTAACACTCCTCCACCCAATTTTTTTACACTAGAGTGAAAATTTCTATCGCATCTAAACACATCAAAGTCATGAAAACCTAATTCCAGAGAGTTAATTCCACTGTGTAGCCACGTTTCAGTAAGAACAAACACATCATAAATTAATAAAGGTATGACCATTTTAATTAAGTCCAATTTTGTTCTTACGCCCCTGACATTCTGGTAGTAGAAAGAAAAACTCGATGATTCACTATTACTAGGTGTAGACCGATTTGTAAGAGCGGTGGGGGATCCACCGCGCTTGCGCAAATCATTCACTCTCCGTCCATCAAAGGAGCACGTGTTGTCGCCTGTATGACAACTGGAGAACCTCGCCGAAATACCATCTTGAGTCCCACTTCTCCGTCGGCCTGCCGTTTTTCCAGCTGCCTTCTCAAGTCTCCAATCTCCTTCAACTGAGCTTTCGTTCTGTCGAATGTCAACCACAAGCTCTTCAATGCAGGATTTTGAGAATTTTTCATTTTGTTGACAGTAAATGTGCGATGGAAGACATGTGCCTGGTTCTGCGTTAAGAATATTATTTTCAGTGGGCGTGGCCTCGTTCGAATCTGCGAAGGTAGACCAAGTCTGAGAATATGCACGTTATCAAGCAATTCAAGAGGCACGATATTATCAAAGACTTTTAAAACATGCTGTTTGATGTCAGAATTTTCTTCCTTCTCCACAGAAGTAAAGGAAGGGGAAGCAACATTCTCCTTTACCCCGAACAGAATTAAATTATTTCTTCTACTGAATCTGTCCTCAATTTCAATCATGCATTTTTTAGTAATACTTTTGGTACTATCAGATGTCATGCTATTATATTTTTCCTCTAGATCGGCTAATTTACCTTCCAGCAGAGTTACTTTAACTGACAAATCTCCTACTTCCTTCTCTGTCTTTTCCACTCTATCAATCACTTTATCCAACTTCAATGAGATACCAACGAGATGCTTTGTGAGAGCATTGTTGATTATCTGCTCAATATCGGATGCTGAGGGTGCTGAAGATGTCGTTGAGGTGGAGGGGCTGACAGACAAAGTTGCAGATGTATTAGGACGAGAACCACAACATTTTGCAAATGAACCGTTATCTAGAGTAGTAGTCTTTCTTGCACAAGACGGATGATAAAAAGCATTGCATCCCGTACATTTAACTCTTGAGTCCCTTGCAGCGTTCCTCCCACAAAAAGCACAGGGAAAAGGAGTTTCCACATTTAATACAGGAGGCATTATGACAAACAGAGTCTCAAAATACCTCGAACACGTGCGCTTTTAGGTTATGTAAGAGCACCAAAACTAAAAACAAGAATAAGTCCGCCAAAAGTCGTTTAAAAGAAAGATACACATTGAGGAGTGTTACAATCACTCCAAAGGCACAATACCTGGTTAAAAACACACCAAAAACACGACTTGTAACACAAATATAAAAGAATAACGACTAGAGCAACGAAACTCGCGTTAATTCAGGCGGCCATTTTATCATTGTTTTTGAAGAAATAATTTGAAATTAATTAAAATAATTCAAAATGAAAAAAAATAATTGAGAATTGTAGGAAATAATTGGAAATTGAAAAAAATAATTTAAAATTGAAAAGAATAATTGGCAGTTGAAGAAAATAATTGTGAATTTCTGAAAATAGTTGAATAATTGAAGAATTGAATTGAAGCTTCAAGAACGTATTCGATAATTGAAAAAAATAGTTAAAAAAAGTCGAGAATTTTTGAATATTAAATTAAATAGTTAAAAATTGATGGAAATAATTTAAAATTGAAGAAAATAATTGAAAATAGTAGAAAATATTTCAGAATTAAAAAAATTAATTAGTAATTGATGAAAATAATTGAAAATTGAAAAAAATAATGGGCAATTGAATAAAGTAGTAGAAAATCGAAGAGAATTATTGAGAAGTGAAGAAAGAATTTGAAATGAATGAAAATAATTCAAAATGGAAGAAAATAATTGAAAATTGAAAAGAATAATTGGCAATTGAAAAAAATAATTTAGAGTTAAAGAAAATAATTAAAAATTGATTAAAATAATTGAAAATCGTAGAAAATATTTCACAATTAAAGAAATTAATTAGAAATTGATGAAAATAATTGAAAATTTAAGAAAATAATTGGCAATTAAAGAAATTAGCAGAAAATCGAAAAAAATAATTGAGAAATGAAGAAATAGTTTAAAATTGATTAAAATAATTCAAAATGAAAGAAAATAATTGAGAATTGTAGAAAATAATTGGAAATTGAAAAAATAATTGAAAATTGAAAGGAATAATTGGCAGTTGAAGAAAATAATTGTGAATTTCTGAAAATAGTTGAATAATTGAAGAATTGAATTGAAGCTTCAAGAACGTATTCGATAATTAAAAAAAATATTTAAAAAAAGTCGAGAATTTTGGAATATTGAATTAAATAATTAAAAATTGATAGAAATAATTTAAAATTGATGAAAATAATTGAAAATAGTAGAAAATATTTCAGAATTAAAAAAATTAATTAGTAATTGATGAAAATAATTGAAAATTGAAGAAAATAATGGGCAATTGAATAAAATAGTAGGAAATCGAAGAAAATAATTAAGAAGTGAAGAAAGAATTTTAAATGTATGAAAATAATTCAAAATGGAAGAAAATAATTAAAAATTGAAAAGAATAATTGGCAGTTGAAAAAAATAATTTAGAGTTGAAGAAAATAATTAAAAAATGATTAAAATAATTGAAAATCGTAGAAAATATTTCACAATTAAAGAAATTAATTAGAAATTGATGAAAATAATTGAAAATTTAAGAAAATAATTGGCAATCGAAGAAATTAGTAGAAAATCGAAGAAAATAATTGAGAAATGAAGAAATAATTTGAAATTAATTAAAATAATTGAAAATGAAAGAAAATAATTGAAAATTGAAAAGAATAGTTGGCAGTTGAAATAAATAATTGTGATTTTCTGAAAATAGTTGAATAATTAAAGAATTGAATTGAAGCTTCAAAAACGTAATCGATAATTGAAAGAAAAATATTGAAAATAGCCGAGAATGATTGAATATCGAAGAAAAATATTGATAATTGAAAGCACACAACATAATTGTTAACTTAAACAGTTATC